>WEKX01007089.1:478-16425 GCA_013390025.1 Pitta sordida
CATCCCACTATGTTTCTGTGATGGCAACTATATCGTGTCACTCCTGATGCACCAAAACTTCCAGCTCTTCCTGTTTACTACCCAGGCTGCATGCATTACTATACATGAACTTCAGTTGGGTTTCTGAATTCATTTTTGACTCTTTTTTACCAGTTTCAGTGTCCTCCTGAGAGACTGCTGCATGCCCTTCCCTCTTCAAACCTAGTTTAAAGCCCTGTCAATGAGTCTTGCCAGCCTAAGGGCCAAAACCCTTTTGCCCTTGTTAGATTCTGCCAACCAGAGTCTAGCAAGCCAAGTTTGGCAAAGGATGCCCCATGATCATAAAACACAATATTCTTCTGGCGGCACCAGTCCCTGAGCCATTTATTAATAGCAAGAATTCTCCTATCCCTTTCACGTTCCAAGCCTGACACTAGAGTGACCGAGCAAAAAACTACCTGCATTCCTGCCCCACTGATCAAGTGACCAAGCTCCTGAAATTCCTTCCTGATTTCTCTGGACTCCTTCTTGTTGATCACATCAGTGCTGACTTGGATGACCTGCAGGGGATAATAATCAGAAGGTTGAATTAGTTCAGGCACTCTCTCAGCAATATCCCATACCCGAGCCCCAGACAGGCAGCAGACCTCCCTGCAGGATGGGTCTGGTCGACAGGTAGGTCCTTCTATTCCCTTCAGAAGGGAGTCTCTGACAACCACTACCCTCCTTTTTTTCTGAAGAGAAAATTCCCACTCTCATAGCCTGTTCCTTTTGATGCACTACCACCCTTGTAGCCCTGATCCAGACTTTCTCCAGGCTGTCAATATTGTTCCTGTTCCAGGGGGTCCCAAATCTGAACATGTGATGTTCCAGATGAACACTCCAAAGCTACTGAGCAGAGGGCAACAGTCCCTTCCCTGTATTTGGCAACCACACTCTTGCTCAGAACATGATTGGCCTCCAGCACTGCAATGTCTTTTTCTGAAAACGGGTGCACCGTTTCATTCTTTCCAGTCAACAGAAAGTTCCCCTGATTGCCACCTCTCAGAACAAGAATATGGCTTTACAATGACATGTGCCAGTTTCATCAGCATCCTTAGATACAATCTATCTGATCTGATGGATTTTATACATCCAACTTACTTAACATAATCCTCAACTTGGTCCTCACTCTCATGAACAGAAATTCTTCCCAAAAACCTCTGTTGCCAGGCACAGAGATTTCACAGAATATTCTGAGTTGGAAGGGACCCACAAGGATCATCGAGTCCAACTCTTAACACTGTCTCCCTGGCGAGAATCGAACCCAGGTCTCCCACACGCCAGGTGGGGCACTTACCACTGTACTAAAGTGGGATCTAGGAGTCCTATACATACTTAACTGATGTAAATGCACACACATCACAGACACTACATGGAGAGTACTCAATCAAAAGACAGCTATGTATATCTATAAACCTTCTTACTTGTTAGTGGTAGTAGACTAGACAATTAAATACAGCAGGAGATATAATTAAAACTGCTTACAGTACATGATGGGACTTTGCCTGTATGAGGACACTGGCCTAAAGGAGCACTGTTTACTTGAGAACAGAAAGATATGCCTACAATCCGTCCAATCCCTGGTGATTTTATACTTAACTACTAATAAAAGCAGCATGGCATTCATAGGGAGCTATGCTAATAATGAATGCCTGCAATGAACTCATTGTCCAGTCAGTGCATCTCATGTTGAGGAAACAAAACTGGCATTTGCCAGTTCAAATTTCAGTTTGAATTCTGTACCTTTTTCTTGTTTTCCAAACTCTGTTACCCTGCACGTGTGCTGTTAGAAGTATGTTGACACTCTCCATCTTGATGCAGCTGGAACCCCAGACAAAATCCACTTTAGTATAGTGGTGAGTGTCCCTACCTCTCATGCTGGACACCGGGGTTTGATTCCTCGCTGGGGAGTCAGTGGTGCCATTTAAGAGTTGGACTCAATGATCTTTGTGGGTTCCTTCTAACTCAGAATATTCAGTGATTCTGTGATTAATTCCTGAATTACCAACTTGAAAGGAAACCAGAGGGCAGACAACATGGTTTGCTTTCAAGCCTGCTAGATTTGACCCAGCATAGCTCCATCCCATCATAGTATCTCTTCTCTGAAACCCATGGAGATTTGCAAATATCCTATGTACTAATTCAATTTTCCAGTGACTATCACAACATCGACATCATAATTAAAAACATAATTTCCTAAGAAGTACTCTACATTTTGAAATCAACCTTTTTTTCACTCCTACAGTTTAGTCTGATCTGCCTCCTTTTGATCTTCCTCTGCAGAGATGTCCAGGGTAGACAACTGAGGGTTGGTGATTCTAACCAGCAACTAATAAGACTCTCAGCACTGACTTTATTTGGCTTTTGTTAGTTCCTCACAACACAGTGTAGATTAAGGCACAGCCCACTGCATATACAGATACATTAAAAGAGACTCCCAGTTTTGTACAGCTTAGCCAAAAATGCAAAAGATTGAGGATGAGGCTTCCAGCACCGATTATGCAAACAAACTCCGTGGCAGCCAAACACCTCGTGCTGACAGCAGTCGATGAACTTAGGCTGCTGCTATCACTTACATGCAGCAGCTCTGAAAAGGGTGTGCAAAGTAAAGCCCTGCTTTCCAGCACCAAGGGGAATAGACTACCATACTCCCAACATGTAAAGACAACAGTATCCTGCTGTATCGTGACACCAAGAATAGCAGTGGCAACAGCAGCTCTGAAGAAAGCTCTCCATGCTTCTCTGCTCTCCAGAGAGCCCTTCTTTAGATGCCAAGGTACACTAAAGCCCTGTGCCCGAAGCTTCATGTCAGTTCACAGTATTAATGAAGCCATTAAGGGTTTTAATTTTGGAGAGTGCTTTATAATTTTGATATCTGGTCAGCTTCTAATCAGGTAAATCTAACGTGAGGAAGAACTAAGAAAGATCCCTTCTCGCACTGTTCATTTTGTCTGCGTGTGGTCATGCAGCGTAGTTGAATCTTTATTTAAATACTAACAAAAAGAGACAGTATTACATTATGAATATCTCCTCATACTTCATGCATAACCAACATTTTCACATATTCATAGCCAACTTGAAGGCAAACAGGACCTGGCTACTAGCATTTTTGATTAAGAACTGGGGAGGAGTGGCTCGAGACTAGTGAAGTGGAGAGAGACTTAGGTGTACTGATCGATAGGAAACTCAATATGAGCCAGCAGTGNGCTCTTGGTCTCTGTATGGGTGTTAGATGGTGAGTTGGACTAGATGATCCTTGTGGGTCCCTTCCAACTCATAAATTCTGTGATTCCGTGATTCTGTGATTCTGTGTGATTCTGTGAATGAGCACCCTTTTCTCCTTAGTACAGTAATCTCTCACTTCTTTGCACATCAAGTTTTGCTCCCTCACATCTTCATGGTATTTTTCCCAGTGAAGATGGCACAATCTTCCCTCAATTCCTTGCAGCGTTTTCATGTGTGCACATGGACAGAGTACCTCTGACGCCCTGGGGAGCGGAACTCTCACACCCTAAAGGACAGGGGGATTGTGCCTCTTACTCGCTTGGGGACTGCCCTTATGAGCATTGGAGAGGTTACATGGTGGAGAAGTGTCAATGGCTTATGACAGCTGCTCACCCCAGGACTGTGCTGGGACCCCCTCAGATGGTGGCACTGACCTTTACCCCCACCACTGTGGCAGAGCTCAGCACTGTGCCACTGCTGCTGCGGCAGCAACGACGAATGCCAGGGACTCTCCGTCACAGGGGTGCAGCCACATGGAACCCTGTGGATTCCCTGGAAATCCCTGGGTGGGGAGGGGTAGAAGAGATCCCCTCCACTCCCCTGCCCTGTCAAAGGGCATGGGGAGGTGCCAGGAACACACCCTGATGCTCCAGGGCTGAAGGGGGTGGGGCAGAGGGCATGGCTTATTTGGATATATATGATCCGCCAATCTTTGCAGAATTTGGCTTTTGCAGCACAGCCACGGTCCCAAAGCCCCATGAAATTTGAGGGATTACTGTATTAAGTTTTGCCACGATTTAAAGGACATTGAGTTAAGATGAGCTGCTTGTCACCACTGTGTCATTACAGGAAAAAACCCTGCTTGTTACATTGAAATACTTAACAACATTTTCCATTAATATTCAGTCCTTTGTTCTCACTTCTTTTGGGTAGCAATTCCCCATGACCACTGCATAAGGTTTCATTAGAATACTTACCGTTGAGAAGCACTTTCATTTGTCATACAAATGACTGGAAGGGTAACTTAGTTGTTTGCTAGTGGGATCTTCCACTGCCTTCCTACTCCTTTTATTTAATTTAAGGAAAACAATAATAGATACTTAACTCTACTTTTCCTCTCTTTCAGATATGATGAAAATAAGATAAAAATCCTGTCAGGTCTGTCACTAAAATTTCAGTTTATTTATTATGAAATAACATTGTTTTCCGAAGGGACCATGCTATTCAATTCCTCCTGTCATCATCATATACTAAAAGAGAGGGAGAACTACCTACATTTGATCAATAAATTCTTTTGTGCCAATTAATGTGAAAATTTCAGGTAAGATTTTTCTTGTATATTATTCAGAAGAAGAATTTTTTAAAAGCCTACTGACTAGCTTTGTTTTCCCCTATAGGAACCTCTGTGCACTACTGTCAGTACTGCTCAGAGCCTTTCTGGGAGAGATACATAATAAAGAATCCTGACAATTTTTTGGACATTTCTTCTTTCCTCCCCCCACTCTGCATCTCTTGTTTTTGCCTTTTCCTATATAAAGAAGTCCTCTTTCTCTTGGCTGTATTTTACATTCTGCTTTTTGTTTTCTTATCTGCTCCCTATTCTTTCTCTCCTCCCCCACAAGAACTTGTGGACCTTCCTTCCTCCCTCTTCCCCTTACTGTGAATATCATTACCCTAGGGACAACAGGAAAATTTTCAGATGTAAACAAAAACATAAATCCCTTTGCTTTGCTTTTCCTACTTTCTTCTCTCCTGTATTTCCTTCCCCCCCTCCCCTTCCCTCCGCCCCGCCACTTTCCAAATACTTTTGTATGTTTAGCCACCTGCAGAGACTGAGGGCAGAAGAGATGAAATCAGAAGCAAACAAAACCTCTGCTTGCTTTAGCTTAGTCATTAATAGCATCATTAGCTTATTGAACTCCAGGATATATCATGTCACAGTTCGTGATTCAGGGTCTCTCAATTGCTCTCGCATTGTTTATATCCTGACTCAGTCTTTCAGATAATTTAGAATTAATCATTCTTCTGCAATAACAGTCTTATGGGTGCCATTTAAGCAAACCTATCTGTCATGCTCTGAGACATATTGGGGTTTCAGAGGAATCACTGGACACTGACTTAGCATTTATTTGCTCATGGGAGTAAAACTGTTATTTGTGCTTCAGCTTGGTGAAAATGCTAAATGACAAGGAAGCTGAGTGAACTGAGAGGTATCTGTATCTGTTATGTCAGTTTAGGAACAGGGAACTCTATCAGAGAGCAGAAATATGGGAGGGAGGAAAGAATCCTGATCTCAAACAGCAGCCACGAAACAACTGCTCTGAGCTAGCATGCACACTTTGTCTTTCTTCTGTGACTGGACCAATGCAGACAAACCAAGTAAATACTAGTCACTAAAGCTGTAAACAAGTAAAAAAAAAATCCCCTTATTCCAATGTGGTGCTACGGCACCTATCAACTGAATGCTTTTGAGAAATGTTTTACAAAATGGATGTATTTATTCTTATGCTCCCCCTACCTCTCTAATTGGGGTGAGAAGAGGACACCCACAGGTAGAAAGATGAGTCAACACCACCACATGATTTGTTTAGTATCATAATTCTGTAAACAAAGAATAAAAACCAAAATAGCCTGATCTTGAATTCATGCTTCATCTACAAATCTACCTTTTGCCACTTCAGTCTTGCAAAGTCATCAAAGCAAAACACTGGGAGAACAGTCTAAGATGGCATGCTGCAGAGAACAGTGCCATTAATTCCAGATTTGTTTTTGAAGACTTAAGGATACTAAGAGATGTTCCAATTGCTTACTGAAAATCAGGGTGTTGAAGGTTTCATGTTGTTGTTTGTTTTATTTTAAACACATAGTTTTACTGTTGTTTTGTTGTAGGAAACATTACATTTAAGCACTGAGTGGCAAGGAAACCAGGCTGTAATGTGTTGTCTGCTAATTTTGACATACAGTCAACACAGACATACAGGTACTATCACTCAAACACTTTTCAAAATATTGGTCAAATTCAATTCCTCCATAGTCTCACCTGGCTGACAACTTTTAGAGAAGTACTACTCAGCAAACAATATCCTTTTTCATATTCTTTACAGGACGAGAAGCTTATTCCTGAGAAAGAAATTTCTCAGGCTTTGTAGAACGAAATGTTCTGCTTCTAGATCACATGCAACCTACTAAGCAGTTTAATTCACTAATATCTTCGAATTTCTTTAAAGCATAGAATATTATTAATCTTTGGATTAAGGATAGGGAAACTAGTACAAAAATAATTGAGTCTCACAAAGTGCTTGCAGCACACCAAGGAACAGAACTAATAACTCAAAAGTAACAGCTCTGTCTCTGGATTCTACCACCACCCTTCACTAAAGGGTCTCCATGCTCATCATTCATGGTGTTTGTTACTTTCTAGGAGACAACTCCCTTTTCACTTTCTGAAGAAAGTGGCTGAGTCCAGCCCAACATGGTTGCCCGCTCCCTGGGAGCTTCTTACCAGCTCTCTGCCCTGGGGCCTTCCCTTTCACCCTTTGAGTTAAAGTACAATATTCTTGCGGTTAGCTTTCAAACTTTGTATGATATCTGTATCACCCACTTCCTCTCTTGCTCCTGCACTAAGTCTCAGGTCTGTTTGCCAGCCACAGAGGGCTCAGCATCCTGAGGTACCAGCCTATATTCTATGTTCTCTTCCATAGTCCATCATAGATATGAATTGACAACTCCTCCCAAATATAAAGGACTAATAGTATGCTGACAGTGCAACTCTGTTTTCCAATATTTGTTGATTTTCACATATGGCATATTTGTCTGTTAGGTTGTAGTTGCTGTTTAGCTGCATTTTTTTCTGGTCTTATACAGTCCCACATTGCCCATGGATCTGGTTAAGGTGGTTGTCCAGTACAGTAGCCAGGAGAAATTCGATAGATGAGGATGCTACCTTTAAGCAGAATTTCTTAGAGCTGGATCTGATCCATTAAAAAGTCAAGGAAACTGTTAGGGACAGTGTCTGCTTTGACTGCTCTCTAGATGCCTTTGTTTGCTGCTGTACACTAGAAGTTGCTCTTGATTTTACGTTCTTTGCGTCCTGGAATGAAAGCTAGCCAGCCTGCAGTGCTTTTTATCACCTCTAATCTAACTGGCCTTATCCTCAGTTTCATTTGCAGGTAGCTGACTACCACACACTAAGATGCTCCTAAAATGCACACTTCAGCACTTTTTTGGCAAATTCCACTGCTTTTTAAAAAAATACCCGTTTCTATCTTCAGTAACCGAACTAAGAAAGCAGCACTTCCCAAACAGTAATATGAGCATGCAATGGAGTTCACAGCTGTTTCCAGAACAGGGTTTGCCACATTTGCTTTGACCATGTTTTGCTGTTTAAAAAGAACATGATTACCATTATTCAAAGGGATGGAATGAAGTGTTTTTGAAGTAATTGGTCTGGGTGGCAAACAAAAAATGCTATTTAGGAAACAAACAGGGCAGTACTTGTTCACATATCTGTTCAGAAACAAACTTGCTCATTCACACCACCAACCTTGATCCATTGCTTGAGTGCAGTTGAGCATAAGTAATTCAGCTACCTGACCATCATGTTACTAACTATGAAAACGTTTATGACAGTACCTGCCACTTTTGTTGGCCAACAGGTAACAACATTAAGTAACCAGTTAGCTGTAATAGTGGTGTCTTAGATATACAGTGATCCTCTGCATAGTCGCGATCCGTAATTTGCGGGATCCTCATACTCGCTGTTGATTTTCCAGTGAGCTGTGGGACCTGGCACATGTGCAGAACATGCAGAACCTACCGCAAATCCAGTCTGCTCATGAATATGTAAATTGGTCCCAGCCGGGAGCCGGTGTGGCGTGGCCGGGATGCGTTTAGTGTAAATGTGTGTTTTTGCATGGCTGGAATTTTCCTCTGCCGGGCTACAAGACGGGGTGATGGGGCTGCCATTGTGTGTGTCTGTACATGACAGGGGGAGGCACCTTCCCCCATACGGCGGGGGCTGGTGGGCTAGTGCCCGGCTGCGCAGAGCCAGGGCGGGGGGGGAAGGCACCTGCGGTATGGCGAGACAGAACTGGAGAGCTGCTGTAGCGCTTACGGGCAGAGGGAACGGGGGCCCTTGGGGTGCCTGCATGGTTGGCATTGTTCTCTGACCGACTGTAGGAGCATTGTGTGTGTCTGTGCACCTTCTCCCCCCACCCCTGTGGTGCCCTTTGTGTACCCGCAGTCAGGCAGGTCCCATGGCCGGGGCCTGGCGGAGCCCACGGGCTGTGGCTGCCACTCGGCACCCACCCTGCCACTCACCACTCGGCGCTCACCCCCTGCCCCAGCGCTCGCCCGCCTCGCCAGAGCACAGCCTGACAACTGAGACATGCCCTGCTCTCAGGACTGTCCTGAGGTCTTATTAGGGGAGGGGGTATGGCTACGGGCATGGCGTACTTGAATACTGAGTGGGTTTGCTATCTTCGCAGATTCCAGGACTCACGTGAAGAGGGCCAGACCCGACAGCCCACAAGTAACAGGAGATCACTGTATATGTTAATATTACAGGGTTTCAAGCAACATTGTGCATGTATCTATTTATGTCCAGTTTATATAAAAAAGGACTCTTCAGCTGTTTAATGCTTTGAATTAATGAAATCAGTAGTTTTTCCTAAGATTCTAGATATTCTTGGAAATCTGTAGTCTAACTTCAGAAACTGCAATAGTTTGAAAAATGAGGTTCACTGGTTCATTTATGAGAATGCCAGAAACAACTTGGCCCATTAAAATCAGGACCATACATGTCAAAAACACTGTCAAGGACAAGAATTACTTGAGTGAGATGCTTAAACATTGCAAACAAAGTATGCTGAGCTCTGACTACCATTACAGAAATAAAACACTCCTTTCAGAAAGCAATGGCACTAACAGGAGAGAAGCTGGACAGGCAAGAATATCTGAGAAAATTTTATGGATACTAAGGATAATACAGTAAGGAATAGGTTGCTTAAACTGTTCTCAAATGCCTGCACTATCATGTTATTTCCAGAGGCAAATGCCTTTCAAGAACACTTAGACAAAGCTGAACCTATTATGGAGCAGAGGAAAAAAAAATCCAACCATCTCCAGCCTTTCATAGGAAAAGTTCCAGCGTAACCAACATCAGCTCTTTGTCAGTTGGGTCTCCCCTGCTCCACTTGTCTCCACTATTTGTACCTTCCTTCTGTGTTCTTGCAGCCTTATCCTGATATCCGATCTGCAGATCCCCTCTCCCAGTATACTTCTGAAGCCCTGAAGGTACATTCTCCCTGCAGTGCCATAAAACGAGGGTAGGAGTACAATGGGGGGGAAAAAAAGAAAGTAAGAATTAATGCTGAGGCCTCCAATCTCTGAGGTGTTGAAGAGATACATGGTTGCTTCAACTTGGTTTTCTTCCTGGTACCACTGCCTTCTTCTGATGGTACAGTCATGGATACACAGCCCAAGATGACTTTTTCACTTTGAGCTTTGCTGCGTATCTTGGATTTTGTATCAGTGTTCCTCACCAGGAAGAACTGATGGGCTAGGCAGCCTCTCAATATCTTGTCCAGCCATATTTCCACTGTTCTTTTCTCCTGTGATTTACTAATACTAATAAGCCTAATTCATGGAAACTGAATAAGAGACTGATAGGAAGAATATATCCTTAAAACAAATGTTTGCAGAAATTAAAAAAAAGGAAAAGGAGTAAAATCTGCATGAATAAAGAAAAAAAAATTAAGCAAACCTGTTGAAAATTTGCCTAGAACCCCGAATTTTCTGAGTTCTGAGTACTTACATCTGCTAGTAATTGTTACCTTGGTATTGCAAGTTCCATCACTGAATTAACTACTCTGAAAAGCAAGACCTACCTTTTCCTTCCAGTGCCTGAAGTGACTGATGTGGATGCAGGTGTTTAATTTTAGGAACACAGACTTGAAAAATACAAGTGATTAGTTCCAGGGTTAGTTCCCAGATAGATTTACTATAGCTAGACAAAAAAACTCACAATCCATCTGCTTTACATTTTACTAGAAAAGTAGACAGGTAAGATAAAGCTGGTTAAGTGAATTACTGAAGAGCTTTCACTCTGCAAAAACACCAGACCCTGGAACATCTCCCAGGTAACAGGTTTTCTGGCCTTGAATGACATAGATCTTCATAGTAATAGAAGACACTTTTTATCATTTAAGTATCACATATCTACACTCACTTCTGTGTGAAACCCTGGGCAGAATTAGGAAGAGCTGTGACCATTGGAGTCCCAATGAATAAAACTAGCTCCAGCCTCTTGTCTTTGATTGCTTAATAAGAAGGGGAGTTACCTTTACTTTGGACTACACACCAGATCTGTGCTACTAGAAAACTCTCGCTCAAAAACCTTATTCCAGCCTTAGATTAAAGAACTTCTTTTATCGTCTCTAGTTCAATGTCTATGACACATGCAGATCTTCTCCCTTCTAGAAACAGACCTCAAATGCTTTGGGACACAGACTAACATGGCAAAGTTAACTAGTGTGATGCATCTTGTATACTGCCATGCTGTATTAGTAACCAATAATAATTTACAGCCCTTCAGTAGGGAAAACTCTGACAGACCAAGCAACCCTGAAGCATTTGAGTGTAAAACCAATTGAACTTCGGCATGACAGCGAAATTCCCTAGGGACTTGTCTGATTTATGAAAAAGTTACCTGTTTAGAATAGAAAACAACCTTTTTATTCAAATATAACTTCACTCTGTACTGCAAAGTATCAGGCTTGTGCGCTCAGCAAATGAAGGGTAGAGCCCTGGTACATTTGCCTGTGCCTCACCGGAGAACCTTCTGTCTGAAGCAAATTCTCTTGTGGAGCTTCTGTCACTGACTCACTGATCCCAAAGCGCAAGGGGAGGCTCTGGATGGGGTTAAATGCCAGCTAGGAAGGCTTATTAGTCTATTTTATAGTGCTATTTTTTCAGGGAAAAACCAACAGGGGACATGATGAGAAAATAGCAATGACATGGAGAAGAAGCACATTTAACTCTTAACTTTGAAGGGCACATTTTTTTAACCCTCTTGAGGGAATGCTTACGTTTTCCATCCAGTTTAATAAAACCGATCACAGGGAACTAATTTCTGCTAGGTAAATAGCAACTGGTACATCAATTTCCTGCCAGCAGCTGCAGTTTCAACAGTTTCAGTCTTTCATTCAAATGTGTGAATGCTTTGCTTAAATTGCACATTTCTCATTTAGTGTACCTTGAAAATACATGCTGCCACTCATTCAATCTCTAAGAGGCGTTTGGCTGTGCTGTGGCTTGCATAAAGCAGCACTAGAGAGGATCATTCAAGTAGATAAGAGGAAACATTAGAACACACACAGGTAGGGTTTGGGAGGATTAAAAAAAGCTTCTGCCTACAATCTTGAGTAGCAAATGAAGCATCCAAAAGTGAAGGTTCTAAATGAGCTCACAAAATCCATCTGGTTTCTCTCAAGAATTAAAAGCCAACCACTTGTGTTAATAAATAAATTATCACATAGATTCAAGGAGCTTAAAAAGATAAAAGGTACCTCTTAAAAAGAAGTCCAAGATGGAAGTCTTAAACACAGCAATGAATTAACACAAATCTTCAGAAAATTCTACATTGCTGGACAGTTCCTGTAAGTAACCTTCCTTTTTGTCCCTGATCACTCCATTATATTGACAGGAAGAAACTAGGACGTCATTTACTTAACCCAGCTAGTATTTCTCATTTGTAATTTGAGGTATACCATTTCTCCTGCCCTCCACCCAGGAACCATGTGATTTATGTGTTTTAAACACTGGCTGCTCTGGGGATGTCAGACGACTTCATGCCGACACCTTGCAACAAGCCCTTAGTGGAGCCCAAGAACAAGTTACAAGAGAGAATGTCTTCTCAGGAGAGAACCTCTTGGATAAAACTAGGGCTTTTAAAAAATTCCCAACTGAGGGTTTCTATGGGACTACTCATTTGTTGTTGGGGGTTTTTCCCCATTAGAAAATGCCTGTTCACAGACATGTAGATTTACTCTTTGTAGCTCTAGGATCATGACTTTTTCAGTCTCTTCTCTCTGGCTACCAGTGATAGAACGAAAGGATATGGTCTTAAACTGCGTATGGAGAGATTTAAACTTGATATTAGGAGGAACTTTTTCACAGCGAGGGTGATCTCTCAGTGGAATGGGCTGTCCAAGGAGGTGGTGGAGTCACTGTCCCTAGATGTCTTTAAGAAAAGGTTGGATGATGTACTTGGTGGCATGACCTAGATATTAGGGTAGTGTGTTATTGGTAGGATGGTGTGTTGGTAGGGGGATGACAACAGGTTAGGTAACAGGTTAGGTAACATGTGATAGGTGATAAGTTGGACTTGATGACCTCTATGGTCTTTTCCAACCTTACTAATTCTGTAATTCTGTGAAATCTCACCTTTATACAGTAGTATTCAAATTTGGAAAAATATCTAGACTATGCTGCAAACAGTTCTGTTTTCAAAACAGTTACTCATAATAAAACCAAATTTAAAATTTAATTTGTGTTTGAGTTAATATTAACCTAGTTTCCCCATAATGACACTGGTTTAGGAAGGCATTACACAGACCTCCCCCCCCCGATTTTCATTCTTATTTTTTGCTCAGAGACAAAACAGACTTTAAAGTTCTGAAAATTCTTACAAAATGGAAAATCCAGGTTTTGCACTTGCAGAATAAAGCTAGTTATTAAAAAGATGTGGTATTTATCTAACCTTGTTCTTCTTTGATGTGTATTGTCTACATGTGTGTCCACATTATGAATGTATCATGATGCAAACCCTGGAAGCCATGGACTTTCTTATCCAAACAGTATCGATAGCTTATCTGAACCCATGATTCATTAAGCATGGAGTTTGTGATCCTATAAAAGGCAGTAGAAGTTAAGAAGAGAACACGTAAATAAACAAATAACCATGAAAAAACCCTCCAATGCACATCTTTTTCCTTCAAGTGTTTTTCTAACATGTAGTTATACTGTGTCTGATTTCAAGTAGTACCCCAGCATTTACCTACCAGACGGCAGAGTTCCTAGGAAGAATAAAGACTGAAGATCTGATGGTCTGACCTTCCAGAATCACACAGAATCACACAGAATCACAGAATATTATGAGCTGGAAGGGACCCACAAGGACCATCTAGTCCAACTCACCATCTAACACCCGTAGGGAGACCAAGAGCACATCGCAGGGCATAACACCAGCCTAGATCCCTCACAGTGTAGCAGGCCACTCCGAGCCGGAAGGGGCCCAACGTCATCCAGCCCTACACCTCCCTGCTAGACCATGTCACTAAGCTCCTCGTCCAGTCTTCTCTTAAACACCTCCAGGGACGGTGACTCCACCACCTCCCCGGGCAGCCCATTCCAAGCATGGTATGGAAGCGTGAGTAGAGCTAACATGGTAGGAATGGGTGCACTCTTCAAGGACGGCATCAGTGACATTTCAGTTCCAGCTGAGTGACCAGGATGCTCCTTCCCACCTACCTCAGAATATCTTATCAAAAAATTGGCCATCTAGGGAGGAACAGGTCAGTTGGTAAGAAAATGAAAAATACAAGTCTTCCAGAAGCATCCTGCACCACTGGTACAAACTAGACAAAGGAAATCTCATGTTTCAAGCATGGAAAGGAGTCACAGATAGAGATGTACAGCCCAGAAAACAAAAACACAGGCAGATCAATAGTTTCACTGAGGAGGAATTACATTTAGTAAGAAATTGGAATTATTTCTGGGTCTGATTTTTGTCCTTAGAAAAGATTTAAGAGTTTGTGTGATTCGTACCTTAATCGCTTTCTCTGCTAAAAGCTATCAAGAAAGATGTTGTCAAGGACAAACAAAAAATGAAAATGTTTCTACAGATCCAAAGGTTCTTCCCACTATCTACATTAATATCAAGTTCCATATTATTGCAGAAGGACATGAGATGAGGGAAGGACATGAGATGAGGGATGTAAAGCATTCAAAATCCTGTCACTAGTAGGTAGGAATACATTTTTTTAGAATGTATTTGAGGATTCTGTACAGAAATAGTTGCCAATTACTTAACAAACAAATACAGACACACAATTTTTGCAAATTAAATCAGTAATTCAGAATTACCATGGATTAGCTATCATTCTGTAAAGCTCAATTGCTTAGCCACATTGCTCAGTTTTTCTAATGGTTTGTTAACTGCTGCTAACAGTAGAAACAATAAACCTTAAAAAACCCTAACATATTCTAATATGGGAGTCAACAAACATATACACAAGGTCTAAATGGACAAACTAAAAAGGAAAACATTTCTACAGGTTCAAAAATTCTTTCCTAACTAGCAACATTAATGACAAGTTCAGTATCACCGCTAAGACACACATTTTCTCTGTCCTCTCTGTATGGAGAGTTTAAAATTAAACTGTGTACGTCAATAGGAAGGACCTTAGAAAAAGGCAAAGTGCTTTTTCCTTTCCTAATGAATTATGTTTGCTACTTCTGCTATGGCAGACTAGTGCTGCAGTGCCCTGTCATTCTTGGACAGTTTAGTGGCATTAAGCTCACCAGAAGGAATTCCTGGAAAGACTACAGCAATTGTGCTCTTTACAAGAGGAACAGCTCCCATCACAAGAAATACAATATTGGTAGTCAACTAGAAAAGCAGAAAGAAGATACTAATGCTTACCAAACTCATACTGGTGAGCTGTTTTCCCAGCAAAGTTATGTATCACTAACACCATGTTGCAAGACACAGCAAAGAACTTCTGTTCAATAAGGTTTGTTTTAGCAGCAGCATTTTGGTGTACAGGTGCCCAAGCAGCCTCAAGAATCAACTGAAAAACCAGATTCATAATTTCAATCCCCATAATTAAAACTCTGGAAAACTTTTTTTTTTCATAATAGTCGTCATTTGTATGGAACAAAGAACTGCTGAATGTGTGGAGTGGGAAAGAGTCAGGGGTTTTAATTTTACAAAATTCCTAGCCGAGAAGTACTAACATGACGGTACAAAAGTACATAAACACCTCTAAAAGACTGGACTGAAGCACTGTTAAGAAATATAAAGCATGGGTATGAGTCTGACAACAAATTTTGGCAGCTGTAACAAACCTATGTAAAGCTCTTATAATACGTTCATAGCTGACATCACTAAATACATCTTGTTGTATGAAACATACCCAAACCATAAAGCAACAAAGCATTCCTTTCCTCTAAAATGACATGCCATCATTAGTGCTGCTAACGCTGAATGATGTTTTACCTACTGTTCTAGTTACTGAGCAGAGAAAAATGGGAGAGAAAAAAGGTTCTCCACAGTTCTGAATTGAATCTATAGTTTGCCCTGGCACAGAGAAGGCAAACATTTTCAGATGTGAAAACTGATTCAGGTCTTTTAATCTTCAGTTTCCATCTGAGCATCTGGAACTCCCTTGGACTGATTTAGAGGCAGATGTGCTCATGTCTTCTGGAGATGGTTTTAAGTGTCTCTCCAGAATTAAAGACAATTCCTTCCAGATCTGTGTGTCTTTCTGACTCTTCTGTCACATGCTGTTGACAGGAACCTAGGTGCCCTTAATAAGGTTACAGAATAAAACTAGCTTGAATATGCACTGGAAATCCAAGAGAAAAAACCCCACCACCTGCTCTGGGCACCTAAATAAACAATTCTCTCATGGTACAAC
>WEKX01007089.1:16451-35260 GCA_013390025.1 Pitta sordida
TCTAAGCTAGGGGTCTAACATAACTGATTGTTGCAGGTCTCTACTTCTCAAACACATCACTACAGGGGATAACAGAAATAAAAAATCTAGAGTACACTAAAAGTAAACCTGTTTTCTTACAGTTCTTAGAATTATTGAGTTATTGATTTATTTTCTCCGCCCACTTTTCTACTAAATCACTTAGTAGAAAAACATAATTTTCTATTTCTCAATTCTTTCTTTGTGGCATATCCAGTCATGGCCTGCAGTCACCAGTTAAAGAGTTCTATTGGCCATAATGCCCATCAGCAACTCTGCCTGGTAGGGGAAATAACTACTTGTCTTCTGCAAAAGCATTAAAATGACATGCCATTTCTGCACTCCTTCCTCCAACCATAACACTGCCTTTCATGTCATCCAATCATGTGGTTGCCAAGTACAGAAGTCCTTTTTGCTCTTTTGTCCTCCTACTGCTCACAAAAAGCCAGCTATCTTAGCAATGAAAAATCTCATATTTGACTGTAAAGGTATCCTGAGAGAGCTGTGCAATCTCTCAGCAGCATCCTGGATTCAGGATGTCAGCTCTCACTGAACCATGAAGGCAGTTTACTAGCAAAGTAGATTCTGCAAAATTCTGTTTGCATATAAAAAACTACCAAAAATTAATGAACTGCTTCTCCTCAGTAGTGTATTTCTCAGTCAGGATGCAGTTAAGTACTGTTCTGTTCCTTTATATCCATATAGAAAGTTTCATGTATAGTTCAGGCACAATAATTAGAAAAAGTGATGTATAATAGTCTCTCCAATTACCTAATCAAATTATCCTCTCTCTTTATTGGTAATGGTAGAAAAAAATCACTTCTGATTCTGAGGCCAAAGGACTACAATCACATTGTGCAATGCAAGAGGGACTATGTAAGAAAATCATCTACTCCTAAGGACAATTTTTTTAGCCCTATTTATAATATGATGAAGCTATAAACAAATTAGTAAGATGAAAAATAAGAATTCAAATCATACCTGAATAAATACTTTGCCTCTCCTCTGGCAAAATATCTCCCAGACAAAAAAAAAAAAAAGGCCTCATAGCAGTCAAACATTCATAGACACAAAGCAGTAGCTTGTGCAGTAGGTCACATTTTGAGTTTCTTAGGTTTTGGGCCTCCCTGAAAGATTGCTTTCTCTTTGCCAGCAAGGCCTTTGATATGCTTATCATGCATTTAAAGCTATTTATGGATGGATATATAATCCTGTCTAAACCGATTAGAAAAAATTAAATCAATCCACCAGCATCTACTATATTAAATCATGTACTCATTAGAAAACATTTCTGGGACAACAAACCTACCCATTAATAACCTTAGTTGGGGAAAAAAGGCTGAGGTAGAATCCCAGCAACTTCTCTTTCTCTCTCTCTCTCATTTTTGTGAGTAAGAGAATTTAACAAGCCACTGTTTTCCAGCAGTTGACCGTGAAATGGATCATGTTTTATTTATTCGGCACAAATGGCAAATCATAGTGAAGTGTTGCCTTGGGATTAATCAGTGGGCTTTTATCACTGGGGCACCAGTTGGACTTCGGTTCCTCTCAGAGCGCCTACAAATCACTCTGATTAGATGCCTGCCTGAAACATACATAATTTGACTTTGCTGGCTTCAGGTATAATAACTGGAAGACTGTATAAAGGGGATGAGCTTCTACAGAGTGGGTCACGAAGGCTTGATATAAAGGGTGAGAATTAGTGTGTCTGAGAGAAGGCTAGTGAGTAATAGCTGGCTATGGTGTGAAATCCTGATCTAGAAAAATAAGAGTTACAGAGCTTTGAAACACTGGCCTGCCTGATTCCTGGATGAAGGCCTGGCACTTTTACAGCTGAGTGTTGGTGATAGTGCTGGGGTCATATAAGTTGCAGCTTTGCCATCTCCACTTAGCAGAAAAAAAGGAACTCATATGGAGAAGAATCAAAATTCAGTAAAAATGTTATTGGAAAATTGATTTTGGTTAAGATTATTTGTAATTGATGTAATTATATCAGCTCTATTCTGTATGGCAGGCGGGAGCACCTGGCCTAATGAATCTACCCTAGAGAGGTTCAAGCCTGCAGCATTAGTCATACGTCAGTGACTTGGTCTTTCTGGAAATGTAGGCAGAGGAAACCTTAATATATAGCAATCTGGAAAACAATTTATGTATTTTCCAGTCCCAATAAAATATATCCCAGTTTGGCCCAATTCAAACCCATGAAACTTCCTGTGTTAGATATGCTGAAGCTCTTATGAAGGAATTTAGATTTTTCTTCATTTCATTTACACTGCACAGCTCCCACTTCACTGATGCTAACATAGTAGATTCAGATCTTAGTTGCTTGATCTTTTAGTTCCCAAATCCAGATGCTTCTCTACACTACCTGCAGAATAAGTATTCCTGCCGCGGTGCTGTATGGCTCTCCATTATGACTCCTCACACAGAATAACAATTTATTGCTTCTGCTGTCAGGGAAAGCAATATTAGTTGCAATCTGATAGTGACTGAATCAACGCAAAATAACAAAGGTTGTAAATCTAGCCCTGAAGCTTTGGATTCAAATCCAACATAGCGTGCCATGCATCATATGGTTCACTGAAATAGTATATGTTTAATTATTTGAAACATGCTTCATTTGATTGCTACACAGTACATAAATCTGCAGAGTCCATTTCGGGCATTTGGGTTTCCTGACCCCCTGACTTGGCTGTATATGGTTGTCTATGTTTTCCCAACACAGATCCTATACTGTCTATGAATTAAAAAAAATCTTGGTGTCAATCTGGATATGAGGTATACATTAATGTAAACCACTCTCATTTGGAAAAGTAAGTATTACAGTAATATTATTTTTACCTACTGCATGAACATGTTGGATGCATTTTCTCTTCCTTTGCACATTATCCATTTGATCCCTTTAGCCTCTTGTCAATACCCATATTCACAGCAGCTCCTTCTGTTCAGAAAGCAGAAAGGAAAATTATTGTTCTTTGAAGATAATGTGAACACTGCTCAGTGAATCATTCAGCAAGTACTACTGCAGCCCAGTCATCTTACAGGCCATATTAGACTCAGGACCCTTGAATCTATAGCCAAAATAAGCCTTAGTATAGAGTGTCTTCTGTAGTTAAGATAAGCACTAGCTTGTAAAGTATTAAGGGAAAATCCCACACTCTGATCTGAGGTATATTATAATAGGATCTACTTAATATTCAATAGAGCCCTTTCAACATACTTTCATTTTAAATACAATTAATGTATTGAAATCTCATATTTATCTCTCTGGAGAGCCTGAGAATGTTTTCACCATTGTACTGCGAATGGAAAAGAATCCTCCGGTGTCCTGACACATTCCTTTGGAGATTTTCAGTGCTTTAAATCAAAGCACCGAAACAAGAGTTCTAGCAACCCAGAGGGAAGTATCATCTCCAATATCCTGATTCTCTGCAGCCGCTCTTTGAGCATGGATGCAGCCTGGTTATTAACAGTAACAAACAGGAACTTCCTTTGGAAGAAAGACCATTTGCATGTCCACACTGCATATTCTTTACACATAAGATGTGTCCATAAAAATTTGGAGGAGTTTATATCCAGATGCATAGCTACTCATACATTCTTCTACTTCATATGTATGCCATTTTCATTACAGGAAATAAAATATGTAAGACAAAAAAGGCCATCGACTCTCGAAGAGTCAAGAGTTCAAAACAGGCAATAACAGAAGTCTTAATTCATCTCCACTGTACAGAAGGGTTATGATATAGTTATTAATTATATGCATAGAATTTTTCAGTTGGACTCCTGTCTCATTCAGCACTCAGGACAGATAGGCCTCTAGGTTATACCCATGGAAATTTTGCCATTTGGCTTTATTAATCACACAACAGTCTTTCCTTTGCTGAATAAAGAGTTGCTAATTTTCTCCTGGTTGTTTCTACAGTATTTTCCTCTGATGATCTCAGTTACTCCAGTCAATTTTGTTACTGTTCCCATTTTTCAGACAGGGGAACCAAGTTACACAGGAAGTCAAAACAAAATTCATAGCCTAAACTGAAATACAAACTTTGATTTATCAGATTATATAGCCTCTTAAAGCACTCTGTATTTCAACGTCAACCTCTGCTAGACATTAGCTGTGGTTCTGAGAGCTCAGCACTTTTACAGCAGTGAGTTACGTTTGTAGAAAAGAAGACCTATAAAAAGTGACAACTTATAAAAATTTAAGAAACTTCCCCAAATTATTTTGTGGCAGATGCAGGAAGAGGCTTTCACCACACACCTCATTTCTGCAACAACAAACTATGCAACTTTCATTCTATGTGCTTAATGAGGTTGGAGAATTTTGGAGGAAAAAAGCATGTAATAAAATAGTGCATTATGGTGTTTATGCACATGAATATCAATGTAAGATTGCAGAGAAAACCAACTGCAGAATTTCTTAACTTTTGACTTCCTAAGTTTTGCAACAGTAGCATTGTTTTAATGTATGAAATTACAGTAAAAGTGCCCGGGCTTTTAATACAAATTTCTTTGTGAGAACAATACTTAATAGTGAGAGCTCTAGATACAGCTTAGTATCAGCTTCTGTCACTTAAATTAATGCAGAGGCAGCAAGCCATTATTTCTCAGGAGGACCAAGTGGTAAGGGTGATTAGAAGACAGACCTTTAAAGTAGATCTCATAACCATTTGCTAGTAGTCGAAGGTACTAAACTTAAGAACATTTTAGCATTTTCTAAATGGTTTTAAGGGGAATGTGCTCTCATGTATTACTTCCTTCTGTACTTTTTAGTCTTTCACTTTTGCTATGGTTCCTGATACGTGCAAGGAGAAATTGCAGGAGAAGTTCTGATCAATCAGTGTAATCCTGGGGACTGCACATATCCAGGGACTAGAGAAAACTAGATTTATGCTAATTGCACCTTGAGTGGTGCACATTTTACAACATTAAAAATGCTAGAATACAGATCTTCCTACGGAAAACACACACACATTTTGCCAGCAGTACTACCTATAACAGATCTAATATATTACCTAATATACACAAGTTGAGAAATCCAACATAGGAAAACAGAAAGCCATATTTTGGTATATCTCGGGCTTACTTACTTTGGGATTTCATCAAAGATGACATGAGGTACCCTTGTTTTTCATCTAAGTGATTTAATTCTGTTTCTGAAGTAGCACTGCATCTAAGATCTTGGAAGAAAACCTAGGCATAATGAAGCACCTTGCGAAAGAATTTGGTTTTTTATAAAAGAGAGAGAGAGAAAGATTGCAAAAGGGAGCAAGGCTTGTCCATATTCTGATAAAACATTCACAGTAGAATTACTCCAAATTTTTTTCAGTTTATTCACTGCTGTTCATGATAGATTTATCAAGAGAATAGGCATTCTTAAATCTTATAAACAAATTACTTTTCAGGTACAGATCTACGCTGCATAAAAAATATGGATGGTGCCATATTTTAACACAGGTACTCAGAAAAACATCCTATTAGATTATCACAACTTAACTGAAATCAGAACAAACAGAATATATGATGGGTTGTTAGAATATAATTCAAATGCTTCCATTGAGAAATGCATAGAGCTTCACATAATGAGACGCATGCATTTTCTAATAAAACCATACATCTCTCACGGAAAACAATCTACCTCTACTTCAATGTACATAAAACATCCATCTTAACAGCTGGAGAATGCTGCCAGGCAGTGATGCAGGCCATAAGGAGCTTAGCAGTTGCATTACTTCCTTGCCTCTCCCATGCAAATACTCTTGGACCCAGTCAAGCACAGGAAAAGAGGCAGATTGTAAGACAAGGCATGGGGAAGTAAGTTATTTCTGATGTAGAGGCATGTCTTTAACAAATGGAAAATAGTGGTACAATACTTGGTACAATTTTATTTCCCCTTCTAAATTATGGAAGAATCCAAAGTAGGATTTAAAAAAATCACAAGAATGTGATACTAGCATCCCCAACTAACAGCAATGGGGTAATTAACCATTCCACTTAAAGGCACTAAGATACTCTGACATGCATTAATATGTTCCCTGAAACTTGTAGCCTACAGATATGTGTAATTTAGGTGGAGATACAATCCCCAACTCAGCAGAGGCACTGTATCTTGCAGGGGCAAAATATAACTCACTAGATCTCCTACTGAGGCAAAAGCCTCTTGCTGACTTAGGGTATCCTGCTCCTCTGTGCAGGGGTTGTTCCTACTCCACATCAGTTTGCTCCACAATGCCATCAGGAACTGGCTGAAGCAAGAAGGGCTACCCTGTTTGGAGTGACATATCAGTACAAGCTGCTCCTGTCACAGTTGCAGCAGCTTCCACAGATCCTGCGGCTACTTGCAGAGCTACCACCTCCCAAGGTACAGTAGTAAAATGAAGCTTTCCAGGATAAATGTATGGCGGCCTGGTGTACAGCCTCACATGCCCCACTTCCAGTGCTACTTTCAGCCAAGTTCAGCTGGCCCTGAATTTCATTCTCTCTCCAGATGGTGATTAGTGCCCACACATTGGTCTCAAGCCATAAGGCAGTATCATCACAGGAAGGCCTGTAGCGAGATGTTCACAGTTGAAAAGAAGCAGAGCCAGTCATTGCAGAAGGAGCAGACAGCTGAGAGAACAGCATGAAGCTGTGCTCCATGGTCTGAGCAGTGCTGCCTGTACAATTAAGCAGCTTCCAACAAATCTGACCTCTGTTCAACTGACTGCAGAAAGCAGACAAAAAGTATCCTCCCCAGGAATAACTGCTCTGTTCTGTTACAACAATGCAGAAATTGGCTCTACCTTAGGGGTTGCTCCACCAATGAAACCTTTTCACCTTTATAAAGCACAGCAGAAGACTTCACAGTAGTTTTTACTCAAAATCTAACCCAACTGGCAACGTGCTTATTAATAGAATGACCCTCCATGGATAACTGTAATGTGTAAAAAAGAACTGATCATGGTCAGGACACTGGACTGGCACGAACTAAGGAGTAAGTGAAGTACGTATTATCATTGTTGTTAATGTCTGTGTCTGTATCACATGGAAGGCAGAGATGCAGGTTTAAACACAAAGGTTTATGAGTACTCTGCTCGCACCTCAAAGGACTTCGTCCATCTCCCACAAACACTATTTCCACTTCAACACTTCTATTTCCATTCACAGTTGATATCATGATCCTGTTCATGACGTTCCTTATGAATCCACTTAATTTTAAACGAAAGGCCAAAAACTTGAATTTGACCTCTAACTAAATAGAAGAGGCATTAAGAGAAAAACTAATATGGCATGGGATTTTAAAATTTTACATCATGAAAAAACTACGCTGCATTTTGGACTTGGGCCAAATGCTGACCTCAAGTACAGTCGGGTCTCCTATATCGCGGACCCACGGTCTTAATCGGGTTCCGCGAAGCCCTACTTCTGCATTGAATGATGCCCGCGCCACCCCAGCTGCCCACACTGCCACTGCCAGGTCGCACATGCACAGTTGCGAAAACGGACCTCCTACATCGCTAAAAAATCATGCCGCTAAGATCTGAAGCTGCAGTATGGAGAGCGCAAAGTGAAATAGGGACAACTGTACTACAAACCTGCTGTTTGTTCCAGGTATAAAAACAAGTTATCTTTTGTCCATCATTGTCATTTTAGTTCCATATTTTGTCAAAAATGTTGCTCATGGTGTAGCAGAGAATCAGGAGAGAAAAGAGACAGATCACAGTGTCTGTGAAGGCAGACAACAGGTGAAAACTGAGAGAGAAGAATGTAGCTATGTTAACCCTCCCAAGATATTAAAAAGCCATGAGACATGAAAGTCTGCCCAAAGAAACAAAAATAAAACAAAGAAAAAAAACCCACCAAAAGACAGAGAAAAAAGAAAAGTGTGACTAATCATAAAGTCACGAAGAGTGGTCCAAAATAAATTCTAGCAAAACAAAAGTGGTTTAATTTCATATTTAAATTCCTAAATCAAAAGCAATTTTGAGTACTGATGAAATGAGTATAGGAATACTGTATGCACTCCATGCCTTTGATTATCAGGGTATTTTCAACTACATGCAAAACTTTAAACTATCATTTGCCAATGTTTAAGCAATCAGGACTGGATTCTCATCTGTGTTCAAAGCTTGTTCAGGTCTGACAGTTACACCAGTAAAAAATAAAACTTCTTAATGTCTATACTTCCTATACTATATTACTTACACCCTTTCCTCAGAAAACAAGACAGAGCTGCTGCTAAGCCCTGCCTTCCTGTGTCAGGTATATCTGAAGTTGTCTGGTGTTCTGTTTAAGGACTCCATCAGCCTACAGCCCCATGCCACCTATGATCAATCACCTGAAAGCAGTTTACAGAACAAGGATAGCTTAGACATTTTTTAAAGGACTAGAATATTTTCCAACATTTAATGTATTTTATGCCACAATTTAATCTCATATTCCTGCTGTAATTTGTATCTAAAAAAGGACAAGTTTCTCAAATAAAGTTCACCTGCTCTAGGAAGCCCCTGATGGGGGCCATAAGCTGACTGGTGACCACTGAACACAGACCCCCTTATACAATGCATTATGTTCAGTACATGATTCAGTGTGATTCAACTGAAGTTTTGCTCACTCCTATGTGCAGTACATATCTGTTTCTACAGATTCAGATTCCAGTTTGGCAGACTTCATTTCAAAACACAGTTTGAGCTTTTCTGAATAAAGTGGTTTGAATTAGGTCCATAACTCAGTCTTTTTAAATTCAACTATAGCACATAATAGGATTATTTACTACTTTTATAAAGTGACAAGTGTCTGCTACACAATATTTGGAGAATTATATACTATGAATGCCTTCAGTTAAAAGCCAGCCTCCAGCCTCCATATTTTTGTAAGATCAAAGCTAGTCTTTCTCTGTTTAGCCCCCATTCAGAAAGATTATGTCAAATCTCAGCCAGAATATTTTTTTTTTTTTTGCATTCAGTCTTTAACAGCCACTCATTATCCTCTATCACAGTTAAAACTGCTGGAAGCTGTTTGGAAAAAACCTCATGTAGCCTGTTTTCCTTGTGCCTTCTTCAAAGTGCCAGGAAGGATGCCAAGGTAACACCCAACACAGAAGGGAGCTCAGGCTAAGGCTCCCCCATGACCAACAATTTTTATGGCTGTGGTGGAGACCCTTTCAACAATTATCATCACATGATTTTATATTTGTTTCTGCATGGGTTCTCTGCACATACAAATCAAAGATGTGAAGGTAAAGTGTGATCCTCTATCTGCCTCTAAATTACTCCCCTTTTCCCCCCATAGATTCCAGAAACACAGTATTTCTGTTTGAGGGATTCACAAAGTATGGGGAGGAAGGCAGGTGATGGAAGGAAATACCTTTTTACCTCCATATTCCACAAAGAAGAGGTTCATCTTTTTATCTTGTACACATGCAAGGAGAGCTTATGGCATTACATGTCTCCAACAGGTAAATTTTAGCCAGGCAAACCTCCTGTTAGGCCACTGAGACTAGTTGCCCACAATCAAGGGCAAGAGTACTATAGATAGCTTATTCACAACATCTGTTCCACAGCACCATAAATCATATACAGTCGGCCCTCTTCCACTTCATGCTCCCCATATTGCGGCTTCACATTTTAGCAGCATTAAGTGATTAAGGAAGCCTGTTTCGCAACTGCGCATGTGTGACCAGACACACATGAATATTCAAATTAGGCAGTCATGAATATTCAAATGCCCTCCTTCGAGTGAGAAGGCTACGGCAGGTCTCCCCACCAGCGTGCCCACGCTGTGCCAGCCCTCCCTGTCCCGCTCCACTAGGAGCACAGCAGCTGTGGCAGGTCTGCTCCGAGCGGCTCCTGGCCTGCCCCATCCCCCTCTCCTGGGAGCGCAGCAGCTTTGGTGGGTCTGCTCCGAACAGTGCCCACCCGACTCCACTCGGAGCGCAGCGGCTGTGTGCAGTTACGAAAGATTTACATACTCTCAGGTTAGACGTGATGTCCAAGACTTTCTCGACTGACTCTCCAAGACATACTCATCTACCCCAAGTATGGAGAGATCACGTCTACCCACCCGGAGAGACACCGGAACAGTGGTGCGGGCAGATCCCTGCACCAGTGTCCCTAGCCAAGTGGAAAAGGGTTTTTTCCCTGCATGGGGTGCTAGAAAGCACTGACACAAACACCAATACACAGCAGGGCAGTGCCAAAACCGTGCCAGAGCACCGGGGGGTCGTGTGAGGGTGCGGGGCAAATTTGCATATTAATGAGCTGCCAATCAACACGGAAGACAGGCTTTGCATATAGGGGGGAAGACCCACACTACCATGGTATAGGAGATCTGACTGTATTTCACACACACACACACACAAAACCACCCCCCCCAACTCCTCTCCTCCCCAGAAATCTAATGTGCCGAAGGACGACAGTAGAAGATACCAAGGTCTATGATATGTCATTGGACTATTTAGGTAATACAGTTACACCCCGTTGTTCATGGGGAATGGGTCAGGCCACAGGCTNTGTGGGAGCCACCCGGCGCGGGGGCCCCCCAGCACGGGCCTGATCACCAGGCTCGGGGGGGAGGGGGGGAAGCGGCGCTCAGTTTGGGCTGTGGGAGCGCGATCACTGCAGCCCAGAGAAGCCCACAGGGTGGGGGAGGTGGAGGAGTCAGGTCGGTATAGGAGTTTCTTTCCCTTTAACACCCACCAGTCCCAGAAGCGCTGCCCATACAGTCCCAGAGGGCGGGGGAACAGAAGTTCCCTCCCAGCACACAGTGCTTGCCCCACCTCACTTGCCTCACTTTTGTGGGGCAGTTTCCCCAGTCAGGCACGGGGGTACGGTGCTGCCACTGCGAGCCCCTTCCCCGCAGGGCGCGGAGAGTCCCGCCCCACAGGCACCGTGGAACCGCCCCTCGGCAGAGCAGAGGCACTGCACATGCATCTGCCTGGGGCCCTTGCAGACGGCTGAATCAAAACTGTGAGAAATTTGCTTCACAAATGGGCGGGGTTGTAATGCAGAGGTCGCAATGCAGCAGGGATTCATTGTACTTTGAGTAGATCTGAAAAATCTCATGACATATTACAGAGCACTGCAAAACTCAATCAAGTCAGCTAAAAACTCCTAACCAAACAAAAAAACCCCACAAAAATCAAACAACAAAGAGCCATACCATTCTCTCAGCAGATTTTCTGCTGAGCCTAAATAAGACAATGTGTATAAACAAAAACATACCAATCAGGTACTTAACAATTTGGTGTCATTAACAATTTGGTGTCATTAACAATTTGGTGTCATTAACAATTTGGTGTCATTAACAATTTGTCAAGAAGGGCAGGAAAAATCCCTCCTGATCCACAGAAAAACATCAGGAAACCCTGGTGCATAGGAGTAATACCATATAAATCCTAAAAAATCCCAATTATCTGCAGTCCTTTAAAGGAAGATAGCCTTTCTGTCCAGTAGGATAACCTTTCTCTGAGATAGATACAAGGGAAAACAAACAAACAAAGTCAAATTACCAGGAACCCACAACAAAAATTTCTTGTGTCAAAAATCTTCTTTTCTGATCTTAAATTTCTACAAGATGATCACGACACATTTAAAACAGTTGCCTTCACTGTACTGGGTGTGCGTGGATCTGCTGGAGTGTAGGAGGGTTCTGAAGAAGGATCTGGACAGGACAGATCCATGGGCTGAGGCCAACTGTATAGGGTTCAACAAGGCCAAGTGCTGGATCCTGCCCTTTGATCATAACAACCCCAGGCAATGCTACAGGCTGGAAAACAGAGGACCTGAAGGTGCTGGTCAGCAGCCGGATCACATGAACCAACAGGGTGTCCACACGGCCAAGAAGGTCATTGGCATCCTGGCTTGTATCAAAAATAGTGTGACCAGCAGGACCAGAGCAGTGATTATTCCACTGTACTCAGCACTGGTGAGGCCGCACCTCAAGTGCTGCGTTCAGTTTTGGACCCCTCCCTTAAAAAAGGGTGCTGGAGCATGTCCAGAGGACAGTGGAGCTGGTAAAGGGTGAGGAGCAGCTGAGGGAACTGTGGTTTTTTATCCTGCAGGAAAGGAGGCTTGGGAGGATTTATTGCTCCCTAGAAGTACCTGAAAGGAAGTTTTAGCAGTTTGGGGGATTTGTTTCTTCTCCCAAAGTAACAAAGGATAAGACAGGAGGAAGGGGCCTCAAGTTGCACCAGGGGAGATTTAGATTGGATAGTAGGAAAAATTTCTTCACTGAAAGGGTGGTTAGGAATGGGAACAGGCTGCCCAGTGAAGTGGTTGAATCACCATCCCTGAAAGCGTTACAAAAGGCATATGGATGTGGCACCTGGGGACACAGTTTAGTGGTGAACACAGCAGTGCCAGGTTAACAGTTGGTCTTTTCCAAGCTTAACAATTGTATTACTCAGAAGGTGAATCGCCAAGTCTTGCTTTTTCAGTGGTTTATAAGATTTTTGTCGAGAATAATGGCAATAATTTTAATCATGTACTAGTAAATACTTTATCAAATGTCTTGGAACTTGAAATCTGTCTCAAATCCATTCATAAAGGTTCAGGGAAACAATAAAAGGGACTACTGAAAGTTAGAGAAAATTAATTCCTTCCTAGGGTTTTGGAGATAAAATAAGCCTAAGATTCCCAAATCTTCTGATGAAAAAGTTGTTACAGCTCCCTACACTCTAGATTTTATTTTTGTTACCTACCTCTCCCCGTTTCTAAAAATTAGTTATGTACTTGTAGACAGAACAAAAAAATATTGATGTCACTTCAGATAGTAATTTCAGTACAAAATATGGTGTATTGATCTTAAAGTCTTGAAATATGTAAAGCAAACAGACTTTTTTAACTATACATCACAGATGTGCAATATACATAACATCTGTACAAATTAATGAAATGTCAGCTAATGTCTGGTCTATATACAGTAAAATTAGAGATAAATATCAAAATAATGATACTCTTGCCTCCATATGTTGCATTAGGCAGATATATAAAATATCTGTTTTGCCATATTTTAATGTACAGCATCAAAATGAGTTAAAAATTAAGCACAGTAATACTTCTGCTGAAAAGATGAGCCTTTACTTTCCCTGCATGATCCCACAGCCTGCTATCACTAGCAAAAGTATGGTTACTTGGACTCAAAAACTGAACTGGCTGAAAATCAGCTCTGAAGGGGGAGAGAATAAAATAAATCCAAACTCAACCTATAAAAAATGCATTAGCTTTTGAAGAAACGAGCTCCCTGCTATTACCAGTACAGGCAGGGAAGCAGAACACCACCATCTCTCCGTGGCCATGTGAACTTAGACTGGCTTAAACACATCATGGAAATCACTGTTATCCTGATGTGTGGAAAGGAAATGTTTACTGGTGTAAGTTGGACAATTCATATTTACACTGTTACAGAACTCAAGTCCTCCACCAATTTATCCAGCACAGGAACACGTAACATGTTTGATGAAATTTACACTGGACAAAAAAGCGGTATTAAAGTCAGAGTTTAGTAACAATGACCCTTTCTACTGTCAGCAGAAATGACTAATTATTATTTAGTACTTGATTTGCAAACCAGTTACAGCTTTGCACCAAGAAAAGAAATCTGGGCATCTCACAACTGCATTGAAGACAAGATATAAATATTGATACCTCCACCCTAACCTTCCATCCCAAAATCCTTTCTCCTTTCATCATAAAAATTGTTCTCATTTTTAAATTATATGACTTTGGTATGTACAGCCATATATGTACTTACAATAGTTGTTCTGTCTTTGCTGAAATGCTAAGTGAGCTAGCTTTCTTGATCACTTTAAAGGTAATTCTAGGGATGACAGCAGCTGTGGAATCCACAAACAAATGGAAAAAAAATAGAATATTATGGCCAAATGAGCTCTTATTGACAATATGCCTTACATGTTACTGGTAAACATTTCTCTATTTTTGATTAATGTTCATCTAACATGGAGTATCTCTTTTCAACAGAAGAGATTTATCCAAATATCCATATTTCACATGGACAGAATTCTCTTCTGAGCTGGACTACACAGACTAAAGGAATGTGTCATCCTTGCTCTCTCAGTCCCTGCTTCTTTTAACCAATCACATCCCATACCACATCCAGCCCTTTCCCTTACCTTTGTATTCCATGGACATCTGTGTCATTCATTCCCTAACAGTTGCCCAAGTTCCAATGTAAAATACGTTCTAACACACTCATTGGACTTTTTGACTTCCATCAGTCCCTGTAATCACCATAGATTCTTTGGGGAAGTAAGGTAGGAAGTTCAGGTAAGAAGGTGATTTCAGTGGTGGGAACTCATCAGCAGGACAGGATTGTGCTGGTGTGTGTCCAGTTTATTTCATTCACAGTCTGCTGCTATCTTGCTTACTTTTTGTGCCCCTGTCCACTAGATTCTCTCAGTACAGATACAACCATCTGGCTAACAGGTGAAACTATCAGACAGCAAGAAGCTCCTCACACCTTCTTGGAAGGAGCTGAATCCAGTTACTGTCAGGGTCAAAGACCTAAAGTAGTAGGTCAGCAAATATTGAACATAACTATTTGTGGAGATGTTTGTGGGCTCTTTTCTCTCCTCATATTGCTTTTTAAAGGAAGCAAAATGTACTCAAATTAACTTCTGTTGCAACTCCGCTCCAGCTGAGTCAGTGAAATTACACCAGAGAGTAATTTGCCTGTGTTTAACCATGTTCTGAACTGAGTTCCTGGTCTGCTCAGCTAAACTTTTGCTGGGTTGCTTTGTGTTTGGTTTTCTTAGGTAAAATAGCATGTACATTTAGGTGTCCTGATCCACAGGCTGCTGAGACTATCTAAACCTAAGGTAGAGCTATTTGGGTTAGGGGTAGGACACTCAATATAGTCTTCAACTGCCAGAACTCCCATGGCTACAGAAATCTGAGTTCATTCACGAAGGGCGTTTGCTTTGCAAAAGGCAGTGACATTACATAATGGGTTAGCATCAACTTCCTTAAGATAAACAATCAGAAATATCTCAGAACCTCAAATAATGAAGCAAACAAGAGGCAAGCAATGATCCAAATGTGCCAACTGTGAAAACCCAAGAGATAGATGGAGAATAGAGCTTTTCAGGTGGAGATGTGTCTATGGAAGTATTAGGAAGACCTGCAATTCATAAACAGAAAGCCACATTCCAGAAAGGAAGGTCAAAATAATATGCATAAGATTTTTTTGTTTGTTTGTTTGAAATACAGATTTTAAGTTGTATTGACATGCAAGAAACAGCATTCCTATAAAGACTACCCAAGTGAATTATGTTAGTATTGCTGGCATATAGCACAGTGATAAAATGAGCAGCGATTCCCACAACTGCCAGCATATAGAAGAATTCCTAGCCTCAGGGCTGATGGGTTAAGTCCTTTCAATGCTGAGTGACAGTAATATACAGGAGTTGCATACTCATATCCATTAGGATATAAATACCAAACATTAATTAACTGGCCTGAAAATATTTTTTGATGGTAGGAAACCAGAACAGTTTGATCCAGGAACCAAAGTCTGACATTGCACATAAAAAGCTGAATGGTGATGTCTAAGAAGGACTCATAATACAAACAAGTTAAAAGGGAAAAAAAAAAGAAAAGAAAATCCACTGCCTAAAGAGTTAGATAGCAACTTGCGTGTAACCCAATGTTTCTCGTAGTACCATATTCATAAATTTCTTTTGCATTCTCACAAGCTTGTTCATTACACGTCCTTTGGAAATTCTTTTCTTTGTATCAACCAACTATTCTTGTTAAACTGTTTAACACTCCAATTAAAACAGCTTGAATAAAAGAACATTCTGTAACTCAAGGTGACTGAAATCCCAAATGACTGTGCAATCTTAACTTCTAGTTCTTGCTCTTATCATTTTTTTCCTAATTGTTCTTCTTTCTTTTCTGCAATCCCTTCTTGTTCTCATCTTAATTTAAAACCCAGTCTGTCAACCTTCTGTAAGATATCAATTGTCAGTAAGGTATTACTTGGTACGAATCAGTATCAGATAAAACCCTTAAAGAAAAAATTTCTGGTTTGAGAAGAGCTCTACATGCATACAGCCAGGTAAGTGTTAAGCATACAGTACTAAAAAGAGGCACCTAGGACTATTTAGTTGGAGCTTATCTGATTATCTGCTTTAAATCAAGAAATTCTTCCTTTCTGAAAGTATGCTGGAACAAATTCTATTCAGCACTCTCAATCCCATAATCCAGTGGACTGCATCACTTGCAGAATAACTTTAATAGAAAGGATATAAAATTCAATCATGAGATGAATAAATTACAATCCTTCACAATAGAGTGTATGTGAAATAAATCCATTGAGGATGTTGGGGCCAAAACTATTCTCTCATTCTTTAAAAAGAAAGACATAATCAGGTAAACATTTATTATCTACTCAGTCCCTCAGGTCTTCCATAGCATCTCATGACAGAAGACACTTCTAAAGACTGCAGGGAATTTCATATGTAAGCAGTACATCACCAGAATGCCCTTCCTAGAATATTTATGAGATTACATAAAAAAGCCAAGAACAAGATAAACCCAGATCCATATGTACACTGCTACAATTACAAAAACAGTTTCATTATTATAGCAGGAATTACTTGCAATATGTTTTCTCTAATATATTAATAATTGGAAGTGAGATTTAGCATTTAACCTATTTCCACAGTTCAAGATGAGCTGTGAATATTACCTGAGCCTATCATCTCTATTTTCCTCCTTATTGTGCAAACTATTTCTTCTTCCCGTTTCTAACACCACCATGCTATGACCATCCTCTTACTATCCATAGATGCCTTCTTTCACCTGCTTCAAAACTCCATGCTTCCTACATGTTCTCCAATCCCTGACTCTCATGCAGCATCTCTCTGCATTTCCACGTACAGAAAGTCCAGTCTCTTCTTGTTCATTGGGTTCATCTTCTCTCTCCCTCTCCTTTTCACTTTTCAGTTCCATCAAGCTCCACCTCATGGTTGGTAGTTCTCGTTAGGCCTTAACTCCTGGTCAGCTGTGATAATTCTGAGACCAGTTAACTAGATCAACCTTCTAGAAAACAACCCAGAGCTAAATCAGTGGGGCTTAAATGATACTGAAAGTGCCTACGAAGGCTTCTCTTTGCATCACTAGGCTTGCCAGGCCTCAAGGTACTGCAGGAAAGAAAATGATTAATCTTCAACCTTTGATGTAGGTGCAGGGGAAGAAACCTCAGCAATTACAGTCCCAATGCTCCATTTGCAAGGCTAATTTTGGAAACAAATTGAAAAGGGGGAAATGCATGTGGTTTTACAAAAGCTAGATTAATTTTTACTTTAATAGTTTGCAAAATGGCCTTCTTGGACTCCAAAGCCTGGCTCTGCACCAAACGATAGCATAATGAATACCAGAGGTTTAGAGTAAAAAAGTAAAACTGAGAAAGAAAAAAGGATTAAGGATTCAAGCTCTGTGTAAGAATATTAACAGGTCTTGAAGTTAGCATGTATATAAACACCAAAGAACTCTAAAAATGGAGAAAGAAATTACTTGCTAACCTTTGCTTTGTTTGTGTCTTATTTTTGTTCCTACCATTTTGGAAAGTGGGGTCCATGCTATTGGTCAGAATTTTTTGTGGGAAGGGGAGTGAGGTTATTCTCATCAGCAAGAAATGTCACTGCCATACCAGAAAAGGTGTAGTTGCTAAAACTATATATATACTAAATAAATACTATATAAAACTATATATATATAAACTATATACAGTCGGCCCTCTTGCACTTCACGCCCCCCATATTGCGGGTTCAGATCTTAGCAGCATGATTTTTTAGCGATGTAGGAGACCCGTTTCGCAACTGCACATGCGTGACCTGAGGCCCGGGCGGCAGCACAGGCGGCGGTGGGGGTGCGTGTTGCAGCGGGGGCAGCACAGGCTGCAGCACGGGTGACGGTGGCGGGGATGGCGGTAGCAGTGGCAATGCGGCCGCCATTCAACATGGAAGTTGGGCTGCATGGGTCCCAAATAAGACCGCAGGTGCGTGATATAGGAGACCCGACTGTATATATATATAAATATAATTTTTCCCCCCCTGAATAAGCTCTTGAAAGGTCAAGAAATATTAGAATCCAGTTTTAATGGATAAATAAAAAGTGAAAAGATTACACCTACTCTTCTAAAATAAACGTTAAAAAATATTAAAAGAATACACAGCACTAAAATAGAACAAGAAGGGGTGAGAGCAGCAACAAAACTGATGTGTAATANGCAGTGCCTGTGTGGCGGGACTCACCGCGCCCTGCGGGGAGGAGGGTTTGCGATGGCAGCACCGTACCCCCGGTCCCTGAATGGGGAGCCTGCCTCACAAAAGTGAGGCAAGCTGTGTGCTGGGAGGGCGGCAGTCCCGCACTGGCGGGCGGCTCCAGCACGCGCCTGCAGCAGGCTCCCCTGGCACACAGCTACCCCGGCGCGCACCCGCAGGGGGCTCTCCCGGCGCGCACGATTTACCGCAGCTTGCAGTGGTGTTTAGAGCCCTGACTTGGTCCCTGCCNAGCCCAACTTCTGCTTTGAATGACAACTGCGTTGCCGCCAGCTGCGCCGTGACTGCCATCCGTGCGGCCCCCACTGCTACCCGCGCCCCCACCACCACCCGTTCCACTGCCCGGGCCATGGTCGCGGCCGCCACCGCTGCAGCAGCTGGTCGCGCATGCACAGTTGCGAANACTTACCTGCCGCAGAGGCGGGGCAAGCACGCGCAGGCTGGCGCGGGCCCTCCGGGGCTGGCGTTAGCACCGGGGGCCTGGGGGGGGAGCAGCGTGGGGTTT
>WEKX01007089.1:35493-93366 GCA_013390025.1 Pitta sordida
GACTCCACCACCTCCCTGGGCTGCCCATTCCAATATGCAATCACTCTCTCTGTGAAAAACTGCTTCCTAACATTAAGATTAAACCTCCCCTGGCGCAGCTTGAGGCCGTGCCCTCTTGTTCTGGTGTCGTCAGCCTGGAAGAAGAGGTCTACACCCATCTGGCGGCAACCTCCCCGCAGGTAGTTGTAAACAGCAATGAGGTCACCTCTGAGCCTCCTCTTCTCCATGCTGAACAACCCCAGTTCCTGTAGTCGCTCCCCATAGGGCCTGCCCTCCAGTCCCTTCACCATCCTCGTTGCCCTTCTCTGGACCCTCTCAAGCATATATATATATACTAAATAAATACTATATAAAACTATATATATGCTAGAAGGTACAGCTCCCTGCATCTAGACAGAGAACAATGACTTAATCTTAGAATGGCAAGAAAACATTTAGAATGCATGGAGATACTGAGAAGTTATACTATCTTTGCTACCAAAAAGTGTGAGCAATGCAAATGAGACATGTTTGCATATGGAGTTTGTTCCACCAGTGGCTCACCTGAGCCATGATCCTCCTGTCCTGGAACTGTATACCTTCCACATACAATGGAAACACATCAGGTGTGGCATCAGTCATACAACATGACTATAAATCTAGTAGAAATTAAAAGTTCATATAAACAGTAAGTACCTTAAGGTGAACAATTAATATCGGAAAGCTATATTCTTTTCATATCTCTGTTTCATTTACTGCTCCTCCATTAACAGAGAAGTCAGTCATTATTTAAGGCCCCTTAAAGGGACATGAATAAATGCTGAAATGCTATTGCCTTTTGCCCGTTGCTAGGATTAACAGCAAATGATAGCAGCTACCAACTCCCTAGTAGTTCAGGAAGAATTGCTGAAGGGTCAGAAGAGTAGCTGGAATTTCAGTCAAAGGCTAAACAAATTTGTCTCCTATCTTCAAACTCCTTCAAAAGTAAACACACTATTGCACTTACAATTTTCCTTCTGGGAAGACAACAAACCACATGTGTCAGATGTTATGCACATCACTTGGCATCCTCTGGAAAGCATTCAGAGAAACTATGGTGGTGAGAACGTACAAAAACCTAAACAAACTTTAAAAGAAATTGCTAAGAAAGAAGTAGAAGCAAAACGTTCCTTGGCAGAAGTTTTCTTGGGGTTTAATTCCAAAAAGTTTCAAATCAGAGCAGAAAAATAAAAAATAAAACCAAATCAGATTAAAATGAAAGTAGCCTTTCCTATGAAGAAGAGCTGTTTTTTCTGAATCTCTGGTACTTAGCCAAGTCACTCTTTATTAAAGAACAATTTCTGATAGAATTGCCTGTATTAATCCCTAAGCTCCTAAAAGAGATGTATTACTCTCGACTCTTTATAGATCTGTATAGGAATGATGAGACAGTGATTGTCTGCAGAAAAGTAAGTCCATATGCAGTAATAAACTGTTTGATACAAAAAAGCTTTGCACAACACGAGTGTGTGTTTGGGTATGTTAGCTTGAGACAGCAGCATCAACCTGAACTAACCTAGCACACAAAAAAAGCCCCGAATTTGGCTGGGTTTCTTTGAAAGCATCTTTAGACTTCCCTGGAGAAAGGCTTTACCTACAAGTGATGACCAGGCATGATATTCAACTACTGAAATTTCATGGTATCTTAATAACTAAATTCATAGGTTATTTAATGAAGATGTAAATGAGAAAAAACAGAGAGAACACCACAATGTTCACAGGTTCACAGGATATTCTGAGTTGGAAGGGACCCACAAGGATCATATAGTCCAACTCCCAAGCGAACCAATTTCTAACCCAACAGAGAATTCTCCTGTGCAATCCACACTCTGAGAGTTTCTTCTGAAGCTTACCATGGGAAACTATGTCAAAGGCTTTGCTAAGATCCAAGTACATAACATCCACTGCCTTTCTATCATCAACCAGGTGAGTCACCAGTTCATAAAAGAAGGTCAGGTTGGTCAGGCAGGACCTACCTCTCCTAAATCCGAGCTTACTAGGTCCAACTTAGCATATTCTGTGATTCTGTGCTGCATGTCCAAGGACCAGCTGTAGTACTCTTCACTTGGAGCAGTGGCCCTGCAACTCATACCATTTGGAGTGGACTTCTTAGTGCCCCACATTGAGACATCCTTACTTGTCACACGGGAGACTGGGGTTCAATACCTCGATGGGGAGGCAGTGGTGCCACTGAGGAACATCAGAACGTGGTGGAAGCCGGGAACCAGACTGTTCCAGGGAACACAACAACTGAGATGGGGACTCAAACCACAACACCTGTAGTAATTGCCCCAGTCGTGAAAAAGAACAGATGGACAAGAGAATCTACAGGACCTTCTCCACGATNTTCTGCAGGGATTTGAAGATAAACTGTAATTAAGAGATAGTGGGGTTTCTAGAAGATCCTAGTAGATGAAGCTTTGAAATTTTAACCGTGAGGGAATTAATTGATGTAAGAAAATTAGAAGATGATTAGGAAACCAATAATTAGTCATCAAGTAAGATTCTCCCTGTAAATTTTCTTTTTAAAACAGGTCAAACAAGTAACAACAACAAAGTACAACTCTGCAACACTTTCAGAGGTGAAAAAATTTTCCTCAGCTGAAATGCTTTATACAACTGATGTATACTTGCAATGACTGTACTGTCATTGGGCAAACTCATCATTCAAAGCCTTTCAAACTACAAAATACCAGCAGGACAACTGAGGCAAGGGACATGTCAGAATTCATATAGGAAAAGTAAAGGTCCCATTAAAGGTCCATTAAGCTGCCCAGCCAGCTTCTCCCACACAGTAGTTAGAATAGAGTCAGAATAGGGTCAGAATAGAGTGAAAACAGTATGCAAAGACCAGGTACACAGTGGTAGCTGCTCCTCAGAAAATACTGGATCCTGCTTAACCAGGTTCTCACAAAATGAACCCACTCTCAGAGACGTATACGAATTCATGACTGGACCTGAGGTCAGGAAAACAGTGCAAGGTATTATACATCATGCATTACACCTCACTCCTGCAGGAGGGTTTAGCTTGTTTACTTGTCGACAAGTAATACCTGTAACTGGCTATGCCAAAACGACATATGGATTTCAAAAACTAGGGAACATAACCTAGCAGAGTGGTAAAAAACGCTCCTTGATTATGATTAAGAAACAGTAAGTCTAAATGGATTTCATAAACAGCTCTTTGCTGTAAAAGGTGTTTGGGGTGCTACTTGGAGTCAGACAGAGTAGAGAAGTTTAGATGAGTACACATACAGATGTGTACGCATACATGCACGGGTTATTTCATTTTGCCTTTAACGTTTTCTGTTAGTGTAAGGAGTGTCCACATGTCCTTCTAAGGCTTGTATATTTAGTATAATTATTTGCAGACAAGTCCTGTGATTAGAAACTTTTAGAGGTCCCTCCCCATTGCAATATTTTCCCCTGATCCCATGTGACTTGAATCCTGTGGATGCTTATAACCACAAGAGAAAATCCTCCTCAGTCATAACAGGTACAGAAGCCAGTGACATAATTGCCAGGGATAAATTTGTAAACCTATTGATAGCACAGATAATGTTTTGGGTAGAATGAAGAAAAGCAAGCCCTATCACAAAGTATTGATCTACTAGGACCTCCTTATATATATTTCAGAAGAGTAAAGATGAATGGGCAAGTCTTTAGCTTTGGCTTGCTGACAGTCACAAAATAATCCAAAAGACAGTTCTCGAATCCCAGAAATCATAAGAACATGTGAAATACTACAACACTGACACCGCTGAGGCCAGGAGATTAAACAAACCCTAGTTATATTAATAATATAGCATTTTACAAGAACATATAGAGTTTCTCCTTATACAGACTCAGTTACTAGTGGTTGGACTAGGAAATTTCCCTGAATCCTTCTAATCCCACATAACATTCTCATTACCTTTGAGAAAATGAACAAGGATACAGCTAGTTTGTTCAAGAAGAATTTAGCAGAATATCAGACTGCATATAATAATAAAAAGCACCTCCCACTACAGTGAGGACCTATCCTTACATCTCATAAATGCCAAGCTAATAACTGACAAACAATTTTTCCAGTTAATAACACGCAAGAAATAAGCCACACAATGAAGGGGCAAGTTTCACAACAAAACCCTGGCATGAACTTTATCATTTATGTGGATCAAGTTGCTGAAAGCTCTAGTTTACCATTTCAAACACATGATCTGGTCCAATGATTAAACCAGACTTGATAGTAGATGCTGAAAAAATGCAACAGCTATGACACAAAACCCTAGACCAGCAGCTGCTGTCTGCCTTATTTAACTATGGAGATTGCTACCAAACTCCACATGCTTCTCCCTGGTCACATTTCTCTGTAACCACCAAGACAGGGATTTCTTAAACCTGATAAAGCCTGTCCATAATGAGCTGTCCTCGACATCACACTATGTCCTAGATTTAATATAAAAGATAAAAGACATGGTGAGACTGGCCCAGGAGAGCCTGCTAGAAATCAGCAGAATTATCAGAAATATTACAGCCTAGTGGCCTAATTGAGGGTTGAAGCATTGCTGTCATTTAATTCAGAAAAACTGTTTTCAAATGTAGTAGTTGAATAGCTGGGTTAAGTGCAATGCTTATGTTATGAACCTGATAAGAGGAACCAGCTGGAGGCTGAACTGGAGCTAAAGCTCTTTATCATCACAAGTGAAAAAATCTGAATACCCTAAGAGACAAACTGTCACAACAACAGAGGGACTAAGAAGATCAGATAGTAAAATCTTTGCAGGTGTCTTTTGGCTACAGCCCAGGAAGATTCGATCTAATTCAGCACGGAAACTACAGTAAATCCACAAACTTACCAGTGAATTCATGCAGTGGGTATATTAGAAACTAAGGATTATCATTGAAAAAGAGGGGGAAAACGATGTTAGTAAGAAGATAGAACTAGAAAATGTTAAAGCTCCCTCATACTGAGCTGACATTCTGCATTCGAGATATATGCACACCAGGTGACAGTCCAGCTCCTTTCCTATGACACATGCTAAAAAGGGCTTAGGGAAGGTTCAATACATGAATAAACCAGTTTTTATCAGACCTCTTCTTCCAGGCTGACAACACCAGAACGAGAGGGCACGGCCTCAAGCTACGCCAGGGGAGGTTCANTTGACACACTGGTTGAACTGATTTCCAGACTCCAGGAATTCGTAAGATTTTACCATCCTCAAGGCCCAAGCAAATTAAAAGGGAAGTCATCTGAGCTTCAACCACTTTTAAGAGTACTAATACACTTTTATTGCCAGAGCCTGTATGTTGCTCTATACTTCAGACAATGTTAAAATTTACAGTGAAGTCTAGAAGGCTCACTTAGTGACTGCAGGATGGTGAACACCTCTTCTTACAGCTCATAGTAAGACAACTAATGACAAATAAAATTTAACTTACATATTTGGAAAAAGATACATCAGTGAAGCTCCTTGCTTCTTTGTCAGCTGACATGCTCAATACAATTAATACAATTCTTAGAAGACATTAATATTAAGAATACTTTTAAAAGCAAGGTTTTGAAAGTATTATTCAAGGCGATGAACCAGAAAAGCTATTGCACAGTCTCCTTAAACATACGTTCCTAAGAGGAAAACGTGTTTTATTGTTAAGTTCTCCCTGATACAGACACACTCCACCCATTGCAGTGACTGGTAAAATGGACTATGAATCACGATGTTAATATTTTCATTAAGATATTGAACAGAGACCACCTCCTGCTGACATGGCTACTTAAGATGGAAAAATCTGCATGAATTTGCAGAAATGGAGGTGAGGATTGTTCAAGTGTGTTTGGATGTTGTATCATGGCTTCAGACTCCATAGCCACTATGAAACAGCACCACAAACCCCACTGCCATAGTAGCCTTGTATTTGTTCCCACCTTAATGTAGTGCCAAGAGGACCAATAAGTGCAAAAGAGCAGTTCACAAACCATAGCTGGGTTCAGAGCTCCAGAGTGGGAAAAGCTGCTCTTCCAAATTTCTCTGGATGTTGTCCATAGTGTTGTCTTAGACTTCATCCTTGAATATGGAGCAAAATAACAAGGGAAAAGATGTAGGGAAAAAGAGACTTCTTTTTTTAAGCTCACTGAGCTTAAACAAACACTTGGACTTGGAGCAGATCTCTGCAGCTACTCTGCAGATATATGTCACACTCAGTTTTGAGTTCTGTGATATGAATATAAACACTTCACAAAATCACATAATATTCTGAGATGGAAGAGACCCACAAGGATCATCGAGTCCAACTCTTAAACAGCACCACTGCCTCCCCGTCACGGAATCAAACCCCCGGTCTCCCGCATGACAGGTGGGGACACTCATCACTGTACTAAAGTGGATTTTTAAACTCAAATACTAACAAACCATAATAAACTTATGTCTAAGCTTAGGACTCTGCTCAGATGGAAAACAAAGTCATACCTAAGACTGACGTATAGCAGAAGTAATGAAGATGTACTCTTGCTATTTCAAACAAAGCTGCTGTCTTGAATGGATCTTATAACTTTACAGAAAGTTACACTGATTAATTTTCTTTTTTTTACCAGGGCTTGGAAAGGAAGAGAGATATTTTATTTATTTTTCTTATGGGAAATTGTGTGTGGCCTGTATCACAGTTACAATTTCAAGATAGAATTACAAAAGAGACTGCTACATCTCCATATGAATCAGCAATGAAGCCAGTCATTACTGCAATAAGCTAAAATCTGAGAAACAGCATCAAAACTGAAGAAAGGCTCCAACTTTCTCAGTATATGCTGGCAAAATACATAGTAGTTGCCCAGCTGTGTTCTTTACAGGGTGTGTACATAAAGACAAAATTATATACAAAGGCCTTCCTTAAGTTAATCAGCTCACTCCGTGAGAAGCAAAATCCGTAAACAGCACAAATTACTTACAGGAATAAGTTCAAGTCCTCAGAATTCAGACCAGGAACATAATAGGCATGCCCACAAAAGAACAAAAAGTGATTTGTACTTTGAAGGAAGTCTCTAAGATACGGTGAAGATTTTTATATTTGGTTAATGCTTTGCGGAAGTCCCTACAACTAGAATATTCTCACAGTTGTACTGAAACATTTGAAAACAGAGACCGTTAAAAATTATACCAAGAATATATAATAGAACTACAGATTTAAGCACTTCGCAAATCAGCAGGCTCCTCCTTCATGTCATTATTTCCTACTACTATAATGACCAACAACTGAAGGCTCCATAATTCTATCAGCCCAAAAGACTAAGCAGGCATAGACTAGGTGAAACACCACACTGTTAGGTTGCTTGGTGCAACACCCACAGGACACAAACTCTTCTGTGTCTGATCTTCCATAATACTTGAATACTGTGTCCAGTTCTGGGCCCCTCAGTTTAAGAGGGATGTTGAGATCCTTGAGTGTGTCCACAGAAGGGCGACAAGGACGGTGAAGGGGCTGGAACACAAGCCCTATGAGGAGCGACTGAGAGAGCTGGGGTTGTTCAGTCTGGAGAAGAGGAGGCTGAGGGGAGACCTTATCGCTCTCTACAACTACATGAAAGGGAGGTGTAGCCAGGTGGGGGTCGGTCTCTTCTCTCTGGCTACAAGTGATAGAATGAGAGGACACAGTCTTAAATTGCGTCAGGGGAGATTTAGACTGGATATTAGAAGGAACTTTTTCACAGAGAGGGTGATCTCTCACTGGAATGGGCTGCCCAAGGAGGTGGGGGAGTCACTATCACTAGAGGTGTTTAAGAAAAGGTTGGATGATGTACTTGGTGGCATGACCTAGATATTAGGGTAGTGTGTTATAGGTAGGATGGTGTGTTGGTAGCAGGATGGCAACAGGTTAGGTAACAGGTTTGGCTAGGTTAGGTAATAGGTGATAGGTTGGACTTGATGACCTCTATGGTCTTTTCCAACCTTACTGATTCTGTGATAAGTTATCTGTCTGAAAATGACTGACACAGCAAGTGTGTGTATTGGCATAAGTTAATTTCAGATTTCTCCTCAACAAAAACTCTGTATAGGGACAATATATGGAAACCAGAGTAGAGAAAAGTTCATTTATATCAAATGGTTATGAAGTTTATCACCTTAGTTCAGGTATCTAGAGGAAAGACCAACCTGCTGAAGTACAAAATACAAAATTCCTCCCCTTTAAAATCCATTTCTTGAAATCATGATTCCAGTATGATCTGCTGTTCTTGGACTTACCAGTTTTATGTATTGCACTATACCTCAGCCATTAAAATTAGGCCATTTCTTTTCTTTCATAGAGTTCATGCTATCCACTTGTTCACCTCAATTCAATGTCATAAGCAGAAGCCATAAGAATAATAAACTACTCAGAACTCTTTGTAAATTGAATATATACCTATTTACCAACTACATTTGTTACATTTGCTCAGCAGCTTGCAATATTACAGAAGAATAACCTGCTAATACACTGCAGACTAAATGCATGGGGAAAAAAGACAAGGAAAAATCCACAAGTGACATCTATCATCTTGATATAGTTTCTCTCTGTGTAAAGATAACAGAATCATAAGCTACTACTGACACTGAGCAAGCTGAAAATGTGAACTGCAGCAAGGGAGATAATGCAGATAAATGTTCTTTTTTTGTTCTTTAAAGAGCTCCATAGGCTCTTTCTCCTAAATCCTTTCATTAATTACGATGTCTAATAGGATCCAGCATTTTTGTAGAGCCTAAATCTTTCTTGTTGCATATTGAGCCATCTTTCCCCTTCCTCAGCGCCTAACAGAGAGTGGTTATTCTGGAGCACAACATGAAATCTACATCCAGACACATGCTTTGGGTAATAAGCAAAAAGACTACAGGCTATAAGCTGTACTGACACTTAACACACAGAAGAATTAGTTCAAACTTCTCATAACTCAAATGCCCATTTTTATATAGCAATATCCTGATTACAGTTAGTTACCATCTCCTTCCAGAGCTAGATTTGGTGCTCTTTTAAGGTCTAGATGTACAACTACATCTTCTGACACAATGAAACCACCATCACGTAGTCTTCTTTTAGGCATACTCATTACATAAAGGTACAGTGTTTGCTAGGCTTCATTTGTGTAACTGTTGAGGATTTTAACATGGCAGTTCAGATACTGTTTCTAAGAGTGCAACAATACCATTGAGAGGAAATATGCCTCAAATTCATTTTTAAATTAAGACAAGTGCAATACCATGTACATGTGCATGTTCATATGCAGAGCCTTGCTCTGTGTTGCTCTGTTGAAGAAAAAAGTGATGACAACTTTTACAAGCAGAGTAGGCTAGTTGCAATTTGATACTATAATACTCAGTTATGAACAGACTTCACTGAGGTGAATGTCACTGTTGCAGGGGCACAGGACTGACTCTGTGCACTGGAGCAGCAACTCTTCAGTGACGGGAACAGCGAATTCTGGGGAACTGATTTGTTAAGCACTGATGAAGGAATACAGCAGAGATGTGGGGTTTCAGTGCTTTGTTTAACAGTCATTTGATATGAGTATGAACAGACAGCATTACAAATCAGCAGGCTGTGCCTCGACTGAGGATTTATTCAGTGTGTTGTGATTTCTGGAAAGCAGCACTTACATTAGTGGACAGAGAACGGCCCTGAAACAAAAGAAAGATACGTATAAGGGAAGGGAAGGGAGAACCTCTGTAGTCTAACATCTGTCTTGTCAGTCATGGGGAGAATTAATGTTATTTTTATTCTTTTAGAAGTATTTTAAGCAATTAAATCCTGTTTGCTTTGGTGCCAACCAGTGCATGCCAGAGTCAGCTCTTCTCTACAGCAGACTGTATTCTTTAGTCTGCAAGTTTCAAGGTCACACAATATTAAACTTACAAATGCATTGGCACAAAGAAGCTAATAGATGTTGTCAACAATAGTGACATATCTTGCTGAAATAATCCATCTTCTAATTTTCACATTCACTAGAAAATTCAAATGATTTTTCAATGTGCTAGGACACAAAACAGAGTCTATAAACCAACACATTTCTCAGTTAGGGAAAAATTATTCTTATCTGTGAGCTGCTTAGAAATCTGATACCATCTAAAATAAATATTGTCATTTGACAGGAAAAGGAGTCCAAGACATACAAATGAAAAAATCTTCAACTTTAAGCAGACAGAAGATACACTTGTACTGTATAGTGTTCTAGGATTTGGATAGTATGCACACACTCCTATGTCTTAGAGGGTCTAGCGCACAAAGTTGAGTATGGTGCATCCAAACACTAGCTGGTTATAACATAGTCTGGCTTTTTGAGTAGTCATGGTTTCAGTGCAGATTGATGTAAATTATTTATGTAAGTCTTTTAATATACATTCAATACCTCCTCCTTCTGTTCTTTACATTTCCCTGGTGGTACAAGTAGATTTAACTAAACTCATCTTCAGATTTTTAGCATTGTAAGGTCAGAGACTGTAAGAATCAGATCAATGAGAAGCAATTGTTCTTGACATGAAGGGAAGCAAATCCATTTCAATAATTACAGCTCACAGAATAGGGTAAATTTGCCCTGTCCCTTTTGAGTGCACTTGATAAAATCTTACTTCTGTTTTCACTTTAAAATAAATTGTTTTGGTTATATACATTTGCTCTTTTCTCTTTTTGAATTAATTGTAGGTATGTAGAAATCATTGCATCTTGAAACTAGAAAAACACAAAACAGTGGATCCCTACCTTAGTATCGCATTGTTCCTCAGAACAACTAAAAATTACTTCTGTTTTGATTTGCATGCTCAATATATTAAATTAGCACTTTGTTCCACAGCAATAGAAGCCACTATACAGAGGGAGAGTTTTTTACTTACATAACTCTTTTGATATCTAAAGCATGTCAAAAAAAATGGAAAGCAACTTTTTATAACGCACCTGAGCTAGACAATTCAGCTACTGTATTTGGGTTCATATATTACTTGTCCTTCAAATAGATCTTTAAGAAATTTTACCCGTCATTAAATTTCCAGTTCCCATTTTGCAATTTTTCCTTTCTATCATAGTTATTATTTTCTATATAAAAGTATTAAAGTCCCTAAAAACAGAAGAAAACTTGGCAGACTCATTCTTTCTGATTGCATCTTACATCATCATTTTATGGCTGTTTTCTATAAATACCTTTAACTCATGTACATTACATCTCCCCTGATTTCAACTCACTCGAGATTACTGAACTTTAAATGACGAATGTGATCTGGGATGGTTTAGCGAAAAGCCATTGCTTCTCCTTGAATACAGACACTACTTCATGAGAACAAACAATTATGTTGCTCTTGATATTTGTTGCAAACTGAAGCCAGTACAAATCCCATGACTGAATACTGCACTGAACTAACTGTTAGAGCCAGGTATGTTTCAGTCTAAAAATGGTATCATAGTTTTCATTAATGCTTTTTCAGAATGCATCTTCTTCAGAAGAGCTGATTGGTTATGAATACGCTATAAACATGATGACAAGTCATGAAATTTTTGTTTATTTTTCAGGAAAAATGCTCAACTTCAGTAAGATTTATGAACGCATATAGAAACAGCAAAACCCAAGTGAAACTTCCGGATTGAACTATGCACTGATTTTCGTTTTGATGAGTACTGAAAGAACCAATCTTGCATCTCACCAAGATGTCAGTCACTGTGTTGTCAACAACATAGATGATCTGCAGAACCTAGAGTGTAGTTAGTGACATTAAACCAAGTCCACAATTTTTTTCGGAGACATACCAGAGACACTGTGAATTGCAAAATATAGCAAGAAGCAGATTCCTATTCATTAATATGCCTGTAAAAGTTTTGATACCATTCAAAAAATGGGGTGAAAAAATCTTCTGCTTTATATCTTATTCAATTCATGTTATTATGTCAGTAATTTTGTATGGGAATCTTGAACGGTCTCTCTGTGAGTATAGGGATTACTTCTTTCATGTTGTACAAACAATGCCTTTGAGGAATGCTTCATTCACTGGAAAAACTAGTTCTAGAAACAATGTCTTGTCTAGTACTCTTGTCATGTTGCTTTAGAAGTAGAGGAGGAGAGCTAAAGTAGATAGGGATAGCTTCCTGGTACACTTGGTTTGGATTAAAGGCAATAGTATTCCATTCTATGTTGTAGACAAAAATTTCTGCATTATCAACAGTCTATGGCACCCTAATGAACTCTGTCAGAACACAAGGAAAACCAGGTCCGGAACTGATTTCTTTGAAGGGCCAGCATCAACCAAAGGAAAAACACAGGCAAGATATTAAGCAGGAGAGCTGAGGTTAAAACCTGACTGCAATGAACAACAAAAAGCTTATTCTAAGGGGAAGAAGTTTTCTCTTAGAAATAATAATAGGATGCTTTCAGTAGAGGTTTATTAAACATCTTTTTTCTGCACCGTTTGTGAGTCAGATACTACTGTCTAATAGTGAAAACATAGCGTCACCAGTTAGCTTTGCCTAAGCAGCCCCCATTGGCTTGTTTAAACTGGAGCATTCCTTTTTAAAGACTCATTTCTTTTTTAGTTACTTTGCATGCAGTGTGAACCAGTGCACGCTCTGCTAAAACATAGAGCTGCACAGGAGGAGGCCAACTGCATAATAATTCTTGAAGAGACTGACAATAGCTGGAATTAAATTAGGCTTTCATTTTTCTTATGTGTTTCAATCTGATTTGTCTTAATTGCATGTTTGCAACATGTTAATTATCAGGGCTTGACACTCTACATTTAGTATTTAGTAGAAGAATGATTTGACTAGGAAAGTGAAATCTTCTAAATAACTTCTATGCATACAAATGTTTGGCAACAAATTAGATTTGCAATTAAGCAAACTTTGCTGCATTACCCATAGACTCAGAATTTCTAGACATGACCGTCATAAACATTCATGTCTCAGATATTTTTTCATTTATCTAGTGGTTCTACAAAATCCCTAAAGAAAGCCTACACTGCACAAAAATCTATCCATTGCATAAAAACAGTTTAACCCAATTAATAGTTTAACACAAAAAATCCACACAGAAACCTTCAGGCTGAGCTGAGACCTGTTGTTATTGCGCTTTGTAAGAGTCTTGTCATTGCCCTGTAATGGGAGGGAGACCACACAGCAAAAGCAGCACCAGCATTTCTCTGAAGTCACTGAAGCTGCATCTTTTACAGCAGCTCTGAGTTTGGCTTACTAGGATACAGAATGCACAAAAGAGGTGATAGAAGCAAATCTCAAGTGCTGAAAGTAACACACAATATTCCTCAAGTAATTACAAATTAGACTAAAATGTTACTAAAAAAAAAAAAAAGAAGTGAGAAAGAACTTGCTGACACCAATTTGGTTTTGAAATATCTTTAGGTAATACAAAAGGATTCCTGTTATACTTCCATTAATTGCCTCTCTCACCCAGACCTTGGGTGTTGACTAGCCTCAGTTTCAAATACATTCAAGAGGACACATTTTGCACATCCTCCCTGGATGCATTTTTTTGAGGTGGATGTACGAGGCAGTTTGGCAGAAACTGTTTGCTCTAATTAGACAAACACTTCAGGAGAAGCCACTGAACAGGTTTTCACTAAACTGCTGTACCTAGTTAGATGTGTGCTTCTGCTAATAACAACTGCTACCATCTTCAGCCTTAAAGATCTGAGATGCAAAAGACAGCATGAATAATTCAGTGAGCACTGGGTTCTGAGCCCACCTTTCCTATCATAAAGAGAGAAGTAATGCACCTCAGGTATAAAGTTTTACTCTAACAGGGCTTAATCTTTCTTTCTCTTTCAGTGCTTTGTTACTAAGTGCTGTGTAGGTGTGAAAAGACTTATTACCATGTAATTTTGTTGGGATCAGACTTCCAACTACCTGCTTTGCTTCATATTCATTTACACAGAATGATCAAAATCTGTTTTATTTTGTAACAATAGCAAATTTTGCTACAATTATTGTCAAATGGCAAATTTTAGGAATAGTGCACTAGTTAATTCATACATGGCACCTATCCACACGAATAAAATACCGTATTATTTATTACCTTTCTCATAATGAACTTAGTGATAAACAACTGAAAAACTAATTTGTTTTTTGACAATGCTGAACCTTTGAATAGAGAAAATCACAGAGTCGAACACAGAGTGCAGTCCTGTGTGGTAAGTGGTCTCCATAGCAACCAATAGATTTTATGCTAAGTCTGGCCTTTAAAAACATTTCACGTTTACCACCGAGAAAAAGATGGCCTTGATTTAAAAATGATACAACAAGTATCTTGAATGTGCATGCTTTCTCTTCTCTCTTGCAAATAAAATTAACAGATGTCCCTTTAACACTAAATCCTCTCAGCACTATGTGTCATCATTGACGTATGTGTGGGCCTGCTTTAGGTTTGGAAATTTTTTTTCCTTGCATATCATTGCAAGACTCGAAGCCCTTTCCTCTCATTTTCCCCTCCTTGTTTTTCTCTATCCTGAACAAAAATAGAACATCAAGTTCTTATCTCAGTCAGTGATCATGGTGACAGTGAAAATATTATTGCATGCTTATCTATAGCAGTTTCAATCATATAAGCTTATAATAACTTGCAATAATGGAAGAAGTAGTAACTATAGCTGCAACGCCTGCTACAGCCTAATTTACTTTCACTCCACATTCTAGTGACTGAAGCCTCTAAAAGGGAATGTATTTTTAATAAAGAAAGATTCCAACTTAAGAATGTGTGTATGTAATTATTGACAATAATAAGCTATAAGAGTTGCATGGTTATAATCATTAGCACTTAATGAAAATTTTGTCTGCAGCACTGGAATTTGAGTAACAGGACATAAGGTCCTGATGTAGATGTAGAAAATTATAACTGAATTTACCATTTTTTCAATTCTTATAATGTGACAACATAAGGCAGATGACTTTAACATTTAATTCAAAGCAGAGCTTGTATGCTCAGGTTATTCCTCTTGGCATGGGTGTGGGATGCCTGCTTTTTGTTGATTAGGAATGCAGCCTTGAGAGCTTTGGATGAGTAGGAGGGCAAGATACAGAGATCATTTGTTGCTATTCCCGTAAAGGTAATTTCAACATGCATTCAGTCATCATCGTGACAGTAATAGCACTTCATACATAGCCTTTCGCATCATCATCAAAAGTTTGCTCTCTGTGTTCCGTTCCATCACAAATGCAGTATAAGCATCACTCTGCAGACACATTGATTGCTTTCTCCACAATTTCCTTTGTCCAAGACACACTTTATTTTCACTGCAACCTAAGAAAGTTCCTGTGTTAAGCCTCAATGAAGACGGCATCAGAGAGTCAAGTTTTGCTTGCCATGAAATACAACGTTACAGAATTTATTACCCTTTTTGTTCCTTTCTACTGTATATGCTATTGGACTTCAGTTTCTCCAAAGGTGACCATCAATGCAGCAACAAAAATTAGAGCCTCCACTGCAAAGGAAACAGGCAAGAAAACAGAGGCTAAAAGCTTTTGTATGAAGAAGCATGATCCCTAGTCCATCTCTAGGGAAGACAGAAGTTTGCCCCCTGTAGAAAACAAATGTGCTATAAATCCAGCAAAGTTACAGATAGCACAGCTGTAACAGGGCCAGAGAATTCTCAGATTCCACAGTGGGGAAAGACAGGGTAAACACCTGTCATTCATTTTATTTCTTGCATCAGGATACGCTAAGCACATTGTACCACTGAGGGGACTAATTAATCACAACACGAGTTCTGGTACGTCAACGAAATCCTGCTTCTGGTGAATGTTGTAGCATCAGTGTATCATCACCACCACCGCCACCCCCTCCTCCCATGCTCTTTTCTTCCACACAGATGGAGAAACACCGTGCCAGAGTTATGATTAGCATAGGGTTGGAGTTATCAGAAACAACTGTGCAGTTCCTGACAGACCACTCTTCTTATTCAGAAGACAAATCAGAAAGACACGTACTGCAACTTCATTGCAAAAAGATGAAAGATGCAAGCAGAATGATTCCAGGGACGGTCATATCTGACAAATGCTTCCCTTGATTCCTGATCTGCAGACACATCTCCAGAGAACTAGTAACAACCCCAATGAGCTCTAAGACCCCCATTCCAGCACAAGCAGCCTGGGAGCTGTGCTCTCACAGTCTGCCTTCATGCCCTGCTTTGAAGGGAAAGAGCAAGTATTAATACTGAGGGATGCAGCAGTGTTTCCTATAAGTTAACAGGTTAACCTTGGGATACCACTATAAAAAGACATCTTATGCAAAACAAAGAGTAAAGATGATGGTACTGTATTAGCATACCTCCTACACAGAATCTCTTCCCCTCATGTACTCCTAGAAATTCAACTGTTTAATTCTTTTTTTTTTTTTTTAAGCACTTACTGTCTTATCATATGTCCTTTAAGCAACTCTGGATTGTATAGACCTTTCATTTTCCCTAGTTCTCCAAGTGGAAAAGTTTCACATAGCAAATTTTAAAATAGGAAAAGAATTGTTGTATTTTGAATTAAATACCTACTCTTGTTATTTAGAGAGATACGTACCAATCAGAAGTCTTCCTCTTAAGTAGGGGATTCTAACATTGACTCATAGCTGGTCTAGTGAATAAGTCTGAAAATACGTGTTTGGGGAAAGTGAAATGGTTAAAACTCTTGAAACTTTCACAAGGCAGATTCAACAGCCTTTTTTTCTTTTTCCTAAATGGAGATACAACAAGATCTTTTCTTAGGCATGGCAGCATACTGATCATATTTGAAACTGGCAACTTGTCATTAAATACCTGTCAGATATCCCTGCTTCCATTGTCAATTACAATATAATATTCACTGCCTTAAGAGAAAAAAAAATTACAACATAAATTTGAATTTGGGGGGTGACAGTGAGCAAAACAGTAGGTACAGCCACTAAACATCAAAGCCTACATACCATGTAGGCAGATCAAAGGTCCACCAGCTGTTGCCCAGGAAGAAAATAGTCACTCAGAACTATTTTGATCAATGTTTAAAAAGCTTATCAATGGAGCCAACTTGGAAGTTCTATTTTTTATGCATCTGCCTCTTCCATACAGTGAAAATGTGGTTTCTAACAAAACCTGTTGATTGTTTTACATAATGAAATATTCTTCCCTTCTAGACCCAATTAACTTTTACATGTAAACGGTTTTAATGTAGATGTGTTAGGAATCTGAAAATAATGCCTAGTGACAGGTCTAGGATTAAGCTCTTCTCCCTTAGTTAAAATTGCTACCTTTGATTGTAAATTGCTTTTAAAGAGCAAAGCATATACTGTAAGTCCTCCCATGCCTCCTACAAATTGACATCAACAAGGCATCTGGGAGAACTGTGTGCTAGTAATTCATCTTAATAATTTGTCAGCAAAGATGTCCTAATAGGATGTGTCTTTCATTTTGATTAAAATGACCCTCTGAAATGTGACGCTCATAGAAAGCTGACAAGCAGAGACAAATTTTGAACAGTCTGGCACTTCTAATTTTGCTTCTGGAAACTGAAAGTGTTACTAAGTACTCTTACATAACTACTCCGTTTGTCTCTCTGTGTTTCGTTTCCACATCATGAAGAACATGCTCATAACTCTTTGGTGATCAACAATAAGAAATAGTCCTCCTTGGTCCATGTGACATTCTTTTTATCTTTTATTTTCTGCTTCCATGGCATGATTTCTAGTATTACTAGAGAATGTCAGTAATTCAATACTGTAGTTACATGAACTACATTTTTTTCTTAAATGCATAGTCATGGCTATGAAAACACTTCTCATGCTATCTGAAAGGTTTTAATCTTGGAAGTTTTTTAAATGTATGAGCTGATGGGGTACATCATGTTGTCCCAATATCCAGATACATTAAACTCTTTAATATTTGATTTTGATTGTGCTGCCATGACATGGCTTTTCTTTAGGAACCCAATTTGTCCTGCGCCCTAGGACTTATCATCCTGAATTGGTAACAAAACCAGTACTAATATTTACTGTAAGGATGTAAGATCACAGATTTGATATAAAAGTTGTCAATACAGGCTTTCAGAAGTCTTCTTATTGAAATTTTCCGATTAGATCATACTATGTTTTACTATATAATTCCTGTCACATATAAAATGCAATTTAAGTATTATTATTCTAGATTAAATTGTGGGCACAATTAGAAAACAATGATAGTATATTTATGGGCTAGTATTAGGTATCAGATAGACCAAAAGTTGCATGATGGAAAGAGTTCTGGCTTGGACACATAGCTGGGGAAACAAAATGTTTCCAGTAGGCTTTTTGTAGGAAGACAAGCACTGAGGAAATAGTAACACTAGTTGAAAAATCCATTAAAAATCCACCAATGTTTTGCTTTTCAACTACCTCTCACAAATTGTTAGAGAGAAAAATAGGGTGTAACACTTCATCTAGCTCAAAAGACAATAAAAAGGAACAAGACGTACAAGTATTTTTGAGGAGGTTATGTAAACTTCTTCCTCCATGCCAGTTTTGGAAGAGGTTGTTGGTAATTTCAATTATGCTCTACTTAAAACAATGGGAGAGTTAGGGCATGTTCCAAGACAATGTTATATAGTCCATAACATGTTTGGTCTTGAACACAGGCATGCTACATTCACTTTTTTTCATTTTTCTAATCCTATGCCTATATCTTGTCAGCAGAAGCCTTAAAAATAAAAATGATGAGAGAAAACATTATCCCACAGCTTCTGATTTATTGTCTTGGCACATGAATGTTAATGATTAATAAGGTTTTAAATACCAATTCAATACCAGGAGAGTCAAAGTACAGGAGAGACAAAGAGAGGAAAGCTCAGATACCATCTTTAGTAAGATTTGCCTTCCTATATAGACCGGCTGAAGCCAGTTTGAAACATCTTATTTCTTCAGTTGTTTTCTCTAATGTGCAAGATATTAACATGTGATTCCCAGAATCAGGCTATGTCACAGAATCACAGAATATTCTGAGTTGGAAGAGATCCACAAGGATTATCGAGTCCAACTTTTAAATGGCACCACTGCCTCCCCAGTGGGAATTGAACCCCAATCTCCTGCATGAGAGGCGGGGACATTCACCACTACAGTGAATCCTCTCTGTATTGCGACTTCTCCTTCACGACCTCGCGCATTTACGATGTGAATTTATCGCAGTTTTGATTCCACCATTTGCGAATTTATGCCGCTCGCGCATGCCTAGTGTCTCTGCTCCACCGAGAGGCGGTGCCGGAGCAGGCGGCGCGGGACGGGCATATAAACTGGGGCTGGGGAGAGGGTGGGAGTAGCGGCACGGGGTTTGGTCACGGCAGACCCGTGAGATCTTGGGGTTGGGAGGGGGTCTCCTAAGTCAGAGGGGGCTCAGAAACGGTTCCCTTTTCTTCCCTGTGTTCAGAGAGTCTGAAGGGAGAAGCAAAAAAGTGCGCCCCGGAGCCCTGCGGAGTTCCGGGGGGTGGGGCAATGGGTGTGGCCTGCATGCATATTAACGACCTGCAGTTCTTTGCGAGATTAATATTTCGCGAGGGCTGTTGCCTGTCCCTTTCCTCATGATGGAGGAGGTATAACTGTATATACATCTCGATCTTATACTGCAATAGTAAAATATTACCACTCTTCCATAGCGTAGATTTCCCTGCTAAAGAACAGGATACAGATCTTGGGCTGTAGTTTACATAACTATGCAGCATGGGATATTTTTGCCAGCAAGGATAGGCAAAAATACGTCTCGTCAGCTTCTTTTTCTAGCCTCCACTTTGCCCCTTCCTTTTGGCCAGGATTTCAGGATCTGAGATGAATTATGAAGGGAAGGGATGGTGGGTTGCAGGTTGCAGGGCAAGGTGGCAGGATAGTTCTAAGGACAAAGAACGACGTGCCGCACCTTTAAGTCAGAGATGTGCCAATGAAGGGAAAAAAGTTGGCAACACACAGCCAAGGTTAAACTAAAAGCAGGGATCACAACCAGCCGTATGAACACACACAAAACTTCAGAAAGGACAGAGTAGGCACAAGAAGAATTGAGCAGAAAAGGGCATAAAACTTCCTTTTCTGTGGGTTGGGTTAGGGGGGGGAAGGGGTGTTTCGTTGTTTGGTTTTTTTCTTTCATAAAGGCAGCAGTCTGATATTAAGTTGGATTTTCATATCTTTTTGCAGCCTTACGGTTCTGAATGAGTGTTAGGATCAGATTTTCGATGAGTACCTAAAATATTCAGTGGAATGCTCTACCCTTGCAAGATTCCTGTTTATTTTATCTGACATAGAAATATCAAAACCCACCTTGAACACTGTGGCATGTTTCTTGTCATAAATCACACCCAGATAGTTGGAGCAGTAAATCAATACTGTTAGTAACCTCCTCAAGAGAAACACAAGGCTTCCATAACCCGCAGAGCAAAAGAGAAAACAAACCTGCCAGCCTGCTCTGAACAGGACTACCAAGCATCAGACTCACAGTCCCTTCAAGTTTCTTCACACAGTAGAGAAAAATAAAAACTTAAAAATGCTACTGCTACTGACACTTCCCCTCTTCACAGAACTTGATTGTGTTTGTGGTATATAACTGTCATAGACTGACATCAACATTCTTGTTCTTCAGAGAAAAAGACAAGTTGTAGAAAGAAGTAGACCACAGAAGGGGCAAGGTAGAAGCCAAGCATGTCCCGCTCCAAAAGGGAGAAAGGGAAAAATAATAACAATAATTAAAGAGTCGCTGATTATTTTCACCTTCACAGATAAACCAAAAGTGCTTGTTCTCACAATCACTCTGCAGAAGTCAAAAATTTATGGGAATAGGCAAGGAAGAAGAGCTGATATTCTTTGAAGTACGCAGTCATCCAAGTATCTTGCCAGTAAGTTAAAGAGAATTGTGTGAATTTGTTTTTCATGATCTTAAAAAAAAAACAAACCAAACACAACATCCCCTCCCACCCCCTTTTCAGGTAATATTTAGCACCACTGAGGCATTGTCATGGGGAGAGGTCTTTTGTTCTATTGTAAAACTTTTCTCCTTTTTACTGGAACAGACAATAAGTGTCTCTTCTTATCTCCCTTTCCCTCCCTGAAAGGAATGTGGCATGGAGGACCCNTAAATTTAATTCCTGCTTCATCTTAATTGACCCAGGACAGGCATTTTTCAATTTAATTTTGTCAAATGGCTTAAGGCGGAAAAAGCACCTTAAAAAAGCATAAAAGCCCAACTATTTTGACAACATTTTCTAAATGCATTTTTAATTATTTTTCTGATTGACTTATTCTGAATTTTTCTTCCATTTACATTAAAGATGACTTTCAAATAGTAAGAACTGGTCAAAGGATAAATAAAACAATTTTGTGAAGGCTCATTTAGCCTCCTAAATAAATAAGATAGATTTCAAAATTGCAAAAAGATTAAATATTCACCATTATCTCAGCTTCAGCACTGACAGACTGACACTAGTTTTTTCTACGCCTCTACCACAGAAAAGCTAGGGATATTAATCCCTAAATGTGTTAGCAAGAAGGTGCTTGGCCCCCAATACTGAAAGTACAGAAACAAAATCGTCCTTTACATTTGAGAGATTGAATCCTAGGAGAAATATTAGCTCTGAGAGCATAGCATGTGAGGACAGAGACAATTCATATTTACTTCAGAACAAAGCATGGAAAGGAAAACCTTTTCATCAGATAGAATGAGACACACTGGAATTCAGAAATCAGTTTTCTTGTTTTGGCTCTACAATTCATGTACTCTGGGAATATGGGCAAGGTCTTTTAATTTCTCTCTGCTTCCATTTACCCCTATTAAAAAAAATATTATCTTTTCTTGACAAAACAATTCAAGATGAACAGATGAAAAACTCTGTAAAAGGTATTAGAAGATTTTCTACATTTTGCCTAAAATCTAGAGGTCTTGAAACCTTCTGTAATTCACAGTTCAGTGAATTATCCTGAAACATAAAAGTCTTTGGATAAAAACATTTGCATTTGGATACATTTAACCTTACATTAAAACCAAAAGATGAATAATACTTTAATGCTCCTGTCACATTTATTAGCTCTGCTCAAGGTGAGCTAAAGCTCTTGGGAACAGCTGTGCCAGCCATTCTTCCCCTTCCCCCATTCACTACTTTTTCCTTTCTTTAACTCCAGGAGTTCAGCTCTAGTACTACTTTTTCATACTAGGTTTTTTTCCTCCTGGCACAAAAATCAGAATGCAGCACAAACATTAGGCATGAAGGATAAAGGAAATAAGACTGACTATGACATTATCTGTATACAGTGAAAGAGACACTAAACAGGTTGTTCAGAGATATATTCTGACCTATTCCATCATGAATCTCTACATGATTTTATTCCAAAGATTCTTTCCCAGAGCTCAGCCTAATTATTGTTTCTATTTGTGTTCAAGGATTAATTTAGCTTGGAAGTGACTTCTTGAGAGCATCTAGTCCAACCCACTGCTCAAGCGGCATCAGTTGGAGCAGGTTGATCAGGTCAGTGTCCAGCCAAGATTTGAATGTCAAGAAGGTCAGAGACTCCACAATCCCTTCAGGCAACCTATTCCAGTGCTTGACCACCAGAGCAGTAGAAAGGTGCTTTCTTGTGCCCATTGTCACTTATTGTATCACCAGGGATCACTGAGAAAAGTCTGGCTCCATCATCCATATTCCCTCCCATCAGGTAATGATATACCTCTATGAGATCCCCCAAGTTTCTGTTCTCCAGGCTAAACAGTCCTGGCTTTGTCAGGCCCTCCTCACAGCAGAGAAGCTCTAGTCCCCCAGTCATCTTCTAGTCCTTGCTAGACTCACTCCAGTCCAGCGAGATAAGTCTGCATCTTTCCTGTACTGGCAAGCCTAGAACTGAACACAGCACTCCAGATGTGCCCTCATCACACGGAATAGAGGGGAAGGATTACCACCCTTGAATTACTGGCAGGAGCCTTCCTAACACAGCTCAAAGTGCTGTTGGTCTTCTTTGTCCCAAGGATGCATCACTGGCTGTCAGCCTGCCATCTATTAGGGCCCCAAGGTCCACTCCACTGCAGAGCCACTTTTCAGTAGGTCACCCCCCTTCATGTACTGGTTCCTAGGGTTCTTCTTCCTCAGATGTAGGACCTAGCATTTCCCTTTGCTGATCTCTGCTCATTTCATCCACCTACTGAGGTTCATCTCAATGACAGCACAATCACCTGATGTATCAACCACTCTTCCCACTTTTGTATAACGTGCTGATTTCGAAAGGGTGCAAATCTGTCCTATCATCCAGGTCATTAACAGATGTTGAACAGCACTGACCCCCATACATGTCCTAAGGTACACCACTAATGACTTGCCTCAGACTGAACATTATGCTACTGAATGCAATTCTCTGTTCAACCTATTTTCCACTAAGACTTAGAAAAGTCTTTGAGGTTCAGCCAGTATTCTGCATCACAGCATTCTGTTTTACATCTGAGATCTAGAATATTAGAAGAACAGAAAAAATATTAGATCTTACAAGAGATCTTCTCTCTTGAGCAGAAAATGTTTTTTTCATAGTATTCTCCTACCCCAGAGGCAAAAAAAGGTTTTTAAAAAAACGTTTACATTTTCCAGGTGTTTAAATATAGGGAAAAGAAGAGTGTCTCCCTTTCTCCCTCACACATGCACAAAATAATCAATTCCTTCTCTCTCTTCTGTCAAGAGTGTGAATAAGAAAAAAGTCTAGTAATAGGAAAGTGCTGAATTTATTAAAAAACCGAATGAGAATGAAGAGTTTCAACCAGAAGGCTGCAGTTGTTGAGCACAAACTCCACTGCACACTTATCACTGGTAGGTCTTGTATCCCAGTACTCATGAAACAACAACAGCATCATACACGAGGCATGGACTCTGCTGCCCTTGTGGCAGTCCTAACAGCGCTTCAAGTCGCAAAATTAGCTATGCCAGTACCCCATTCTGACTGCACTTTCAGTGGTTTTGAGGTGCATTATGTCTCAAAAGATACTAGATGTTTTTGCTTACTGTCAGGCCTCCTAATTTTCAGGTTAGAATTTGAAAGTCAAGGAATGTTAATTGTAATAATAATAAGGTGTTTTAAGTAGGGGCAAGTTGTCACCCAGAAACCTGAATGCATTCAGTAAAAACCCTGGTAAGCCTCATAAATATGCAGCTGACCATCAGGAGACAGGACTCTGAACACACTCTAGAAAAGTACCAGTGAACAGCCAGGCAAATTTTATAGTTACTTTACTTCCACATATTCTCTAAATGCTGTTAAGGCTCAGTTACCCTCAGTTAATGAACTCTGCATCTGAAGAATTTACTCTGCTACAGGGAATGGTATCTGCACAAACACATGATCATGTCAATCAGCACCTAATATATGCCAGACCACAGGATTCCAACATTGTAATAATTACATTGCTTGACAATATCAGCTAGCAGTTTCTAAAGCTTTTTATAACTTCAATTAACAAAAAAACTGCAGACCTCCTATTTCAGGTGACATGGTCTAAAAGGGGAAGTAGAAAGATTTCCTTCCTTATTTCAGTTTCAATTTAAGGAAGAGAATCGTTTACTGATTAAAAAAACAAACCAGTAAATTTTGAAATACTGGTAAAATTTTTGTGATGACAGATAAACACACAAAAGATTAATTTACTAAGCTTTTGGCAATGTATGAAAATTTAATTAATAAAAATAGAATACAATTGGTCTCCTTTCACTTTTCCATATATTTAGCTGTCCTATCCATTTGTAACCTGATGGAATACTATCCAAACATTGAATGCTACTTTGGTGGATGTTTTGGCTAAATAGCTAAGGATACTGTAGCACAAAATTGTATCATATATCCTGTTTACTATGGCCCAAAGACAAAATTACTGATACTGGTATTTCAGTTATCTAGAATTCCTGTGCTCAGGAATTTTCCCAGGGCTGTTTCTATTACAGAGAGGTTTAAAAGATAGCCTTTATCAAGTCGACCATACTTTACTGGACTTTACTACCCAAAGTCCACAACTTTGGCACAAGATGCTTAAGTACCTCCACACAATCATTGCAAAGATAAAATTTGAAGGGAAATGGAAGAATCAAACCCCCCATTAGTTTCTCATTAGTTTGAGAAAATACAAATTCTTTGTTTACTTGCTGAGTATTTAGCTGGTCATCTGCATCTCCAATCATGTTATTTAAGAACAGTTGTTATTGGCCCTCCACATAGGGATGCAGCAGTCTAGTACAGAATCTGCACTATGCTTGAAGGCAGAATTTGCAGAATATTACTAAGAATTAACTAAAGAAGTGAATGCAAAGTAACTTTTTTACAATTACTTTAAACTACAGTATGGACTCTCTCAGAAAGAGAATTGCTTCTTAATTCATGTCCAAATTTTGGCCAAATTCTGAGGACAGTGGTGCCATCTAAGAGTTGAACTCAATGATCCTTGTGCGTGCTTTCCAACTCAGAATATTCTGTGATTCTGTGAAAATGGTCACATTAATTTATTAAAAGTCTGATATAACAACTGCACCCTAATACTTGGGTAATTGCTCAGCAATCCTGAGTAAAATAATGTAGATGAGACCCAAGATTCATGTTCTTCTATCACTTGCCAAATATGTTAGTCTTCAAGTTCTCACAAACTCATGCACAAACACATCAAGTGTTATATTCCAAGTTACACATTACAGGCAGAGGAAAAAACATGTTCTGAGACACCTCAGACAGATTAGTATGAATTCTCCTTCATAATGTCAGTGAAAGAGTTAGCCGTAGGAATGAAACAAGACAGAATTTCTATAAAATTTTTCTGCTTTGTGAGCTTTTTTATGGATCAAGTGTGGTATGTGGTCTTTTGGAAGTATTTCACACATGAAACAAATCTCACTTTTTCAAAAAGCTGTGTGAGTATTGTGGCCAACAACAGAGAATTTCAAACTGGATGCATATACTGCACCCTGTGTATCAAGCCAATCTACAATAGGCAATGTCAGCAAAACAGCTGTTTCATTATATCGAAACTGTCTACATTCAATAATTTCACATGTAGTTACATAATTCTAAAATAGTCTTACACAGAAGGAAACAAGCCTTAGATGTGAAAATCCTTTGAACATTTATTTTGAAAATTCACCATGACATATCTTGAATCATAATTTCTAAGGGTGGGGCTGAACTCATCAATACACATCAGAATCCATCAACATAAAGAATTGGCAATATGTGCATTCAAATCAGAAATGAAAAGAAAATCAGATACAGTCAGACACTTAAAGACACAGCAGCCAAACTGCTACACACAAAGAAACTATGAATGCAACATCTATTCAATTCAAGCCTTAGTTATACCAAATTATATAATAAATTACTTTGTTAGTAACTAGATCAGACTAAAAGATCTATGGTGAGTCAAGTTCTGTTCTTAATTTACTAGTCATATAGCTTGTCACTTTCCACAGGAGGAATTTGGAATCATTATACATTGAAACTTCCAAAGGAGTTTCATATTTTACATACAAACCAAAACACTGTGGAAATTAGGATTATTTTTAGGCAGTTATACCCTCACACTGTAATAAAATATAATTAATAGATGAGGAACCACATAGGTTAAATATTGCACAAAGCTTTCATGTTTATGAATTGCAGTCTGCAAGAAAAGAAGATGATGACCAGGGAATTTCAAGATCAGTAGGACAAGCAATTCCATAAGCAGTACTCTTAGTTCAGTAAGAAAACGCTAGGTTTTTTTTTTTCCCCTATAGCTTTGTGGATAAGGCAGCTTTGGGGATAATTACGTGAACTGTCTTCCAACCATACAGGCCCTGGAAAAACACAGAAGGGTGCTTGTGTAGAAATGAACAAATGAGAACACAGACCAGCAGTACCAGGCAACAGGTGGTTCAGAAAACAAATTAAATGCACTAGAGAGGGAAGTGGATAGCCCTGGAGGTCCTGAAAGCAACAACTTTCAAGAATAATCAGGAAAAGGATTCTCTAAGTGGGTTCTACTTATAAAATAGAGTGTTACTTTTCATGAAATTACCATTTCAGCAGTAAAAAATTCCATAATGGTATCACAGAGCTCTTAACTTGAGAGGGTCCAGAGAAGGGCGACAAGGATGGTGAAAGGACTGGAGGACAAGCCCTATGGGGAGCAACTGCAGGAGCTGGGTTGTTCAGCCTGGAGAAGAGGACACTCAGAGGTGATCTCATTGCTGTTTACAACTACCTGAAGGGAGGTTGCAATCAGGTGGGTGTGAATCTCTTCTCTCAGGCTGACACCACCAGAACAAGAGGACACCAGACAAGACGCCAGGGGAGGTTTAGGCTGGATGTTACAAAGTTTTTTCACAGAGAGAGTGATCGCTCAGTGGAATGGTCTGCCCAGGGAGGTGGTGAAGTCACCATCCCTGGAGGTGTTTAAGAGAAGACTCGACGAGGAGCTCAGTGACATGGTCTAGATGGTGGGAGGCTTGGATGGATGGAGCCTGGTTCCCATGGTCCCAAGTTTGTGGGCCTGATCCCTGGGTGGGTGTTTGCTTGGGAGTTGGACTAGATGATCCTATGGGTCTCTTCCAACTCAGAATAACCTGTGAACTTCCACACATCTCTCTTCTTTAAGAGTCTTAGAAAAGGAAGATAGCCATGAGTTAGTCACTTTCTTTATTGCGCTCAAATCCTTATGATTTGAAAGAGATAAATGGAGGAAGGCAGAAAGTAAAGAATTCTCTCCTGACAGCAGTTAGGAGCTTTGAATAGTCCAAGTTTTTACAGCCTCCAAAATGCATTTCCACAACCACCTGGTTTGAAAAGATATGGGCGTCTTCTTTTAAAAAAGTGAGAAAACTGAGCAAAGCAATCCTCTAAAATTCTATTGCTGCCTCAAGCATAGACAATGGCAACAACCATCACTTTCACTCCCGTAGCACATCTATTGCAGCAAGAACAACATATTACAGTAGAACACAAACTACGTTGAGTTGCAACATGGCAAAGACTTCATTACAAAGTAATTGCTGTGAGAACTTAGTTGGAATTTTAGTAAGATATCAGTGGCTGACTTACAGTCTAAACCTACTATGAGAGAGTATGCAGCCCATCAAACATTCTAATGCACCAGCTAATAACACTTCAAAAATCAATTAGCTTAGTTAGGTCTTGAGAAAAGTTTGAGATCTTTGTTCTGTTTTAGAGGTTTGGGTAAGGGTGTTGGATGTTGTGTTTTGTTCACTTGGGTTTTTATTGGTTTTTTTACAGAATTTTAAATTAACTAGTGGCCATTGCTGGGTTTATATTTTGTTTTCTGCAAGATTATTGGAACTGATGCAAAAAAAATACTCTAAGTACCAACAGGTATCCAAATGAGTGGGCAGCAGGCATGAAATATGTCTGCAAACACACCATGAGGCATAGCAGTGTATGCCCATTTCACAGGAAATTAATGTCTGGGGAAGAACATTTGGAAGTTAAAAAACCACCGCTATGCTTTTCATCCTACACCTGCAAAGAGATGCATTCCTGACATTGCCTCTGGGGTTTCCTCCCAAGAATTACATAAATTATTTAAGAACTTTCAAAAGATTGACAGAGATCATCTGGGTCTCACTTTTCTTTAAAAATCATATTTTGGTATCCTTAGAAAATGGTCTAGCAGCCATGCCTCCAGATGGAAATACAGTGATGTCCCATTACTCGCAGGCTGTTGGGTCTGGTCCTCCTCACGTGAGTCGTGGAATCCGTGAAGCCAGAGAACCCACTACGTAGTCAAGTACGCCACGCCTGTAGCCATGTCCCCTCCCCTAATAAGGTCTGGAGGACAGTCCTGAGAGTGGGGCTTGTTCCAGATGTCTGACTGTGCTCTGCCAGGGCAGGGAGTGAGCGCCGGGGTGGGGGGTGAGTGGTAGGTGCTGGCACCGCGCAAGCGGTGGGGCCGGGGGCCGAGCAGACTAGGGTCACTGCAGGTTCTGCGCATGCACCAGGTCCCACGACTCGCTGGAAAATCAACAGCGAATATGGGATCTCACAAATTACATATTGCGACTATGTGGAGCATCACTGTAACAATAATTCACAGGCTTTTTTGTTTATCCATAGAACATTCTTATAGTAATGCCAAATATTTCAGAACAAAATATATTTACAAGGAATTAATTGCCCCACAAATATACAGAAGAAATTAAGAGGTACCATGAATTTCAGTACTGCCAGCCTGGTGAAAATCAGTGGTCACAATATTCTGTGTCAAGTAAGCACTCATAGCAGCATCCTTCTTATAGTTTCTGGCTTCCGCTGTTTCTTAGTGTGATCAGTGTGAAAGTACCTATGCTGGAGTTTCAATTGCTTTGCTTCAAAGCTGACAACAGATTTGAAAGATTACTGTTCCCAAAATTTTGCCAGAACTTCTTTGGCACATATCTGCAGGGCAAGACATGACTAATCATTCATCATTATTGCTAAATAAGAAAGGGCTAATTTAATTTTAAAATTAATTCCAAACTTAATTTCTCTTTACTGGAGTTTCGTACTCTCGAGTTTCTTTATGGTTGGGGGGAGTGTATATCATTTTCATTTTACTTTCATGTTGCTTCCTTTTACAAAATGAGGATTAAAAAAACCCAAACCAACCAAACTAAACCACTTCACCAAAATACCTTGAAACTTTTGAAAATACAGGTTTAAATAAACATGCATTCAGAGTTTTGTTCTGGTGATCACTGGGCATTTTCTAAGTGTAACTAGAACACCCAGAAGTGAAAAGTACAAAAGGAGAAACTAATCTCTTGGTAATTATTTATCCTCCAGGGTCCATATCTAGTTAAAATGCCTGTTAAAAGTTTTGGGAATAATCCCAAACACCTGAGACAGCACTAAACCACACTCTGGAAAAGTCTTCTTCCTTTAACAGTGATTATGGATGCTTATAAAGTGGGACAAGTGAATAATCCCAACTGTGCCTATTATTACATACGTAATTCCTAAACCATAGGCATTTTGAGACTGACATTCACATTTCTGTATTGAAGATATGCTTCTATGAATACAGTAATTTTAATTTAATTACAGAGTCTAAATTCACTATCTGGAAATTATTATTTCCAAACACAGAGATTGACTTATATTTTGTTGACGCTTTTTCTTCTATCACTCGAGATGTTCTTCCTTGGGTGTTTTATTTCACAAGTTTTTGACAATTCGTACTGTTCTGAAAGGCACACTATAAGATTCAAACCTCTTTGCTGTCTTTCTTTTCAACAGTTAGATATACACAAATTAACAAATACTACAAAACCACCAGATACAGTTAAACCCCGTCTTTCGCGAAAAATGGGACAGGCCATGGCCCTTGCAAAACGCTAAGCTCGCAAAGAAGTGCAGGTCGTTAATATGCATGCAGGCCACACCCATTGCCCCACCCCCTGGCACTCCGGAGCGCTGCAGGAACTTTTCTGCTTCTCCCCTCGGGCTCTCTGAGCAGCTGCTCCCGCCCCCTCCCCAGCCCTGGTGCTCATGCCTGCAGTGCACCGCATGCCGCCCGTCCCACACCAACAGCCCCGCGCACCGCCGGCAGTGCCACGCGGCGTGGGGGGGTTCAGCTGCAGCAGCAGAGTGAGCATGTCCTGCCGTGGCCATCCTCACTTCCCTGGGGCACTTCCCTTCCCCACCTGCAGCCATGGAAACAGTAACACGCGCCGGGGGGGGGATCAGTTCCCCAGCTGCGCTTAGAGTAACAGGGGACAACGTGACTCATGACCCTCCCTGTGGGGCCGGGCCAGCACTACCCCACAAGGAGATCTGGCACCGCCCCTCGGCCGAGCAGAGCGACTGTGCATGTGTTGACTGCATAAATTCACAAATGGTTGAATCAAAACTGCGATAAATTCGCAAATGGGCAGGATCGTAATGCAGAGGTCGCAATGCAGCGGGGATTCACTGTACTTCGGGTCCAGATTCCTGAACACATTTCAGCTTTGCATTTTTCGTAACTTGTAACTCCTGCTATCTGGCCCCCTGGAATTTCCTCTTTTGTCGGGAGAATCTTTCAGTAGCAGAAGATTAACTGTTGGCAAGAAACACCTAGGACTGTGCTTGTAGTGGATGTTCCTTTTCACAGCCAGTGTGGAAAAACACATCAAGTAGATATCTACATATTCCATCCTTCTAGATTCCATCTGGATCGCACTAAATAATTGTTTCTGAGAAGCAAAACAATGTGGGTGACTCCACTAAATGCAAATACCTGACTGCATTGAGATAGGGCATTTTCCACAGTAGTAAGAGATATAAATACAAACTCCCTCAAGATAGATTTAAAAAAAAAACAAGCTTATTATCTTGTTTCATGTTTCATCCACTGCATTCACAAAAGGCAGCACTGCTATTGGGCATTTCTCCAAGGACTGTCCACTGCAACTGTTGAGGGATGCAAGTTAAGAATGAGACACCACCAAAGCATCCTCATATCAAAGAGAAAGTAATACGCATGTGAAGGTAATTTTGTGGCTAGACTAACATGACAATATAATGGGAAATGGATAAAATAAACATGATATAAGAACTGAACAGGGGTACCACATTAATGGAATTGTTAGCCATGGCAGAAATTACCTAGGCAATGACATTTGGAATACCAAACAAAGGTGTACGACCCAGGAAAATCAGGACCAATGGGGTGAACATCAATGCTTTCATTGGAGGAGACAGAAGTGGTAGGAAGAAAGAATTTACAAGTCAGAAAGGGGGAAAATTACTACAAAACACTGCAAAATCATCCAGTCAGAATTGTCCATAGTACCTGTCAAGTCCTGAGCTGGATCACCACAGTTTACATAGGCCAATAAAACCACATCATGCTTGTCTCTGACTTACTTGCAGACTCACAAGCAAAGCACACATATTTTCCTTGGCATCAGTGAGGGAATACTTGTGGCACTCTACCTAAAGTCAGCATTCCTCTCCTACAGAAAATATTTACAAAAATTGACAGATCTAGGTCAAATTCACCAGATTACAACAATTCCAAAGCCTATTTTTAGCAAAAATAAAAAATAATCTACTCTACATACACAAGTCCTTTTACAATTCTTAGTGCATGAAGCCTTCTACAGAAAATGTATAACTTTGTAACACAGGAAGTTTTGGAAAGCACTTTTTATAAGCATTTTTTAACATATTGGTTATTACATTCCATAAAAAGAGAGCTACTTATGACAAGGGAGAGGAAATGGATTCCCAATTATATACTTAGAAACAGATCTGTCACACACAACAGTAGTATTCTCAAAATATTGACACCAAATCCATCTCAAATGGAAACATTTTCCACTAGGATAAAACCTCAGAAAAACCCAGGCACCAATCTAGACATTACTATAGCATTCTAAACATCTCAGATTCACAAAAAGCAGGCTTTTAAATCTCAACTTGCTCTTCCATATGACCTTTTCAGCTTTCTTGGCTGGATGAAACCTTTAGACTGAATGATTTAATCTTCACAGACTCTAGACCCTTCCGATTTTAGATAACTATAACTTCCATTTTCTTCCAGGAAGGTAATTTCCAGTTCAATGCACACTTCAGGCACTTTAAAACTTACATGAGCCTAAGCCAACGCTATCAGCAAAAGGACCATGCACAGCCTTTTGCATTCCCTCCATGTACAACTGCCTGTCTTTAGGCACATACATTCAGTGAGCAGAATATAGGAGGTGTCCTAAAGTAATGCAAATAACTTAGGATATTTGTCAAGTTAGTTTCAAAATTCAGATCAACTCCCAGATCTCCTCCATTGCGTAGCCCCACAAATATTTAAGTACAGAGAAGGGGCTCCTGTTCTTCAAGAACAGTGTAAATTTATGTCAACTTTTAAGGTCTGAGAAGTCCAGATTAAAGTACTGCCCTAAATGCAAGATATTAAAAAAAACCCACTAAACCCCCGCCCCCCCAACCAACCAACCAACAACGAAACCCCCTGCAAGCCAAAAATTTAAAAAAAAACCTTCCCCTCTCCCGCCCACAAAAAAAACCCCTCCAAATCCAACCTCCCTAAAAGTTGCTATCCTCAAGAGATTTGTAACTTACTTCTACAGATTAAAGAGGTTTGAACTAGTGATGCTTGGACAAAATACTGAACTTCTTAGTGTGTAGTTGAAACCGATATTGAACTGCTTAGCTGAGTTTACTCCATTGTAAGGCTGAAGTACGTAATTGTAATTAGGACAAACAGATGCTCTTCTTGCCTACCTTCGAGGTTTGCAGTAGTTTATGTATTACCAAGGGGTTTGTATTAGTACAGCTCTACCAAATAGCAAAGCCCAAGTAAAAGGATGTACAGGATGTACATCTAAACTTCAACAGAAATATGTTTCCTCTGTTAATCAAGAGCTTTTCAGGTGTTTCTACTTATATCACATTTAAGTATCTTTAAGACATGATTTTCAATAATTTGACACAGTTTTACAGAGAAAAGGTAAACAGAGGAGAAAACCAATTCTTGGAAACTATTTTTCCTAGAGAGTTAAATTTTACCTCAAGCATAACACACTCATTTAGAAATACTTTTAAATACCACTACATTTAAAATTTTTTAAAATTCAGGTTTGGTTACATAATAAAAGGAGAGGCTAAACTTCTCCTCAAAGACATAGAAATTTTGTCATATCTCCACATTCATGGATTAGGGATCTCCTGGGGATCCCGCAAATCACCCAATCTGAAAATACAGTTGAGTTTCCTATACCACAGTACCATGGGTCTTGCCCCCTACCTGCGTAGTCCTCTGTCCGTGTAGAATGGCAGCTCATTAATATGCAAATTTGCCCTGCAAGCTCACACCACCCCCCAGCACTCTGGCACTGTTTGAACACTGCCCTGCTGTGTGTTGGTGTTTGTGTCCATGCTTCCTGGTGCCTGTGGGCACCCCATGCCAGGAAAAAACCCTTTTCCACTCGGCCGGGAACACAGGTGCGGGAGAGCCACCTGTGCTGCTGTCCCAGTGTCTCTCCAGGTGGGTAGACCTGGTCTCTCCATACTCAGGGTAGACGTGGTGTCTGGTCTCAGACACCGAATCTACCCCAAGAAAGTCTTGGGCACCATGTCTAACCTGAGAGTGTGTAAATCTTTCATAACCACACGTAGCTGCTTCGCTCCAAGTCGGGGGGATGGCTCACACTCGAACGGAGAAGCACGGGGGGCACTCGCACTGGAGTGGAGAGTGGGGGGGTGGCTCGCGGTCAAGTGGAAGGGGGGATTGGTTTGCACTTGAGCAGAGTTCAGCCACTGTGGGAGCGGTGTGTGCCCGGTTTGGCTCCACCGGAGCCAAACCACTGTGGCTGCCTCAGAGCTGGCACAGCTCACCACGGGCAGAGCAGTGTACCCATGGTCCGTGCAGCACAGCATGAAGGGTTGATTTGCATATTCATGACTGCCTACTTTGAATATTCCTGCGTGTCAGGTCATGCAGGTATAGTTGCAAAACAGGCCTCCTTAATCACTGAAAAATCATGCTGTTAAGATGTGAAGTTGCAATATGGGGGCACAAAGTGGAAGAGGGTTCACTGTACTGTTTGTGGGGAAAAGCCATGACTACGTGGATCTGTGAATATGGGAACCCAGAAGTGCAAATACACAAAGTATGACTGTATAATGTAGTGCTATATTTCATACAAATTAACCATACAATGTACAATACTGAACACTTATAAAAAATAATTGGCACAGAAGAATAAAACCCTCAAGACATCTTAGTTGTTTTTATATTTTCTGCCATATCGTAGAAAGTATCAGATGGAGAGGCCATAAATGGTAGAACAGAGCTAATCTGTGGCTTTTGGAACAAATTTATATAAACTGAAATCTAACTTACCACAGAGAAACTGAAGGCCTCGCCACTGAGTTTGTATCAAGAAATACTGAGACCACACACAAGAATCTGCCATAACACTTCTCTCTGGAAGAAGTGTTTCCTTATCTGATCAGTATGTCATAATAGTAGGTAAAAAAATAATGAAATTTAATTCAGTTTGCAAAAGCAATTCCAGAAATCTCCTTCCATATGTGTTGGAAAATGTTCCCAGACCCATTCAGACTTTGTGCAGCTCAGCAGTTCCCATAAATCACAGCAGACCATGACCACTCTCACCTATGTACACCTCCCACTTATAGGTTGAACATGCTACACACATCCTTGGCTTTTTCTTCTTTCAGTTGCTAGATACCATCTACAAGAACAGAATGCTAAAAGACAATCCATGGTCTTCAGATCCAGAGGTTTCACAGATTCTTTCTCAGAGAAAAAGAGGTCTGTCTTTTCTGAACAGAAATAATGGTAACATTGCTCAGAGAAAGGAGATGCCAACCGAGCAAAGACTTAAAATGAAAAGCACAAGTACTCCATCCACAGTGTAAAAAGAGGAAAGTTAAATGTTCCAAGCAAATCCTGAGGGAGCAGTTGGGCATCCTAGGTCAATTAAGATGAGGATGAATTGAATTTAGAGATACTTGAGTAATATACAGAGAGAGAGCAATCGGAACTTTACTAGGAGAAATTAAAAAAAAATTAATGTAACATGACCTATGTAGCCTGACTTCCACGTTGAATGGCGGCTGTGCTGCCGCTGTGGCCTCTGGCCCCTTGGCCACCGCCCATGCTGCCCACACCCCCACCTGTTCTGCCACCTGGGCCACCATCGCAAGGCGCGCATGCGCAGTTGCGAAACGAGTCTCATGCCGCTAAGATCTGAAGCCACAATATGGGGGGCACGAAGTGCAAGAGGGCCAACTGTATAACAATTATTTGCCCTTAAAATTGTAAACACATACATATGCACACAAAAAAACAGGTTACAAGTATAGAAACGAGAGAGTATCAGGATGCGTGCCAGCTATGTGTTTCCTGTCAGAACCTTAAACAGAGAAAGGCACTCTAAGACCCTGCCTAGAAAAGAACAAGAGCCCATCTTCAATCCCAGTGCCCAAGTAGAGATAAGACAATCAGTTATGTTAACTACTCGCTTGACATAAATAGCATAAAAAGTCAGGTGATTAGATCTAACCAAATTTCAGATATCCTGCAGGTGCAGAAATAAATAGAGAAGAGTCATTTTCCACAGGTTCAGTGCCGCCTCTGCAGGGAGGCTGAGCTCAGCCCAGCTGATAGCATTGCTCAGTGCCATTACAGAGACCTTTTTTATTGGAGAAATTTAGGACAACGCTTACAGTCATGTCAGCTCTCTTTATTAAAACCCTTGCAGAGATTTGTTTGACACTATATATTTTCACCAGATCAAAGTATTCTATATGTATGTTAGGCAAAATAGAGAGCATGCTGTACTTTATCCTCTTTTCTCAAAGTTAGAAACAAAGCATTAAGAACCAAGGTGTGAAACGTTTATCTGTCAAACAAAGATCAAGGATGATTAAGAGCCTCTGGCAAATAAAGATCAAGGATGGTTAAGGGCCTCCGACAAAGCTTACCGTGCAGTCTGTCCCTATCCAGCTTTATAAAGGATTGATACAGAGGCCATTACTGCTATTACAAAGCAGAATTTTTGTTTTTAAGTTTAAAGTCATTCTCTTTAAGATCCATGAAGATTAGTACCTGTTCTTCCTGCCAGCGGTAACTTCTGCTTTTTCTTTTTTCTGATCTTCTGTAATATTTAAATATTATAGATTTAAAAGTCTGTAGTGGCTAATAAGCAGTAGGCTGACATTAGGAATGATATCGCCAAGCTGAAATGTTGTGTTCCTGCAACAAACAAAAAGCCACAAACAACGGAATGAAATCATTTACACTTCTGTCTGCCTCCTTATGTTTGCAGCCTGATTGAAACTCAGATTCATAGTTTGAAAGTGGATTACACCAGAAAAGAAACACTCCAGAGACTGCAGTTTGGGAACTCTCCATTATAGCCTGGGACACTTCAATAGGTGGCAATGCCAGACTGATCAGAAGCTTTCCAGCTGAACACTTGGCTGTCAAGAACACCTGAACAGTGAAAAACGTAGGTTGTAATTTGCACTTACTTTTTCCTAAGGAAAAAAAAAGGCACAAGAAAAAGGGAACAGGATATTGTTGCACAGTTTTTGTAAAGGCGCCTCTCTTAGGGGATGCTTGTAGGAATTCTAGGAATCACTGCCTCTTCAGAATGTAGCTGTGGTCTACTGAAAAGGGTGGAAGCATTAGAAGCTCTAATTCTGACATGACCACAAGGAAGGCATCTCAGATTTAAGATTCCAGTTCTTTAATGCACATCTTTAATGGGGGAAAAAAAAAAATCCATCAGTATCCAGGCTGTTTTCTGAAATATCTTCTTCATTTTCACTCTACTGAATGATATGGAGTGCAATTTCAGCCAGATCTAATTTCTTTATACAGAGTCAAGCACAAACAATCAGGACATTCACACACACCTACATTTGGAGAATTCTTCATCCATATAGCAGAAAGTCTCCTTCATTCGAAAGTCTTATAGTCACTGCTGCTTAACGAAAGGATTAAGAACTGCTCACTTAACTAGCTTATATCAAAGTCATGACCAGCAATGGACCTCAGAACAGCAAAGTGGTGCACAAACCTGGTTATTCCATGCTAGAGGAGGAGAAAGTTTAATTGCATTAATTAGTTCCATTAAAGCTAATGGTAGTGTTTACTACTATAATTACCAAAAAAATCTACACTTGCCTCTCATTTTAGATGTTTTCTCTGGTTTAGCACCTCTAATAGGAACTGTATCTCAAAGCACACTGAATGCTTGTCATCCACCAAGACTTGCTTTCTGGAAGTCTATGCCTATATATATTGCAAGAAAGTTTGGCACCTGAACAACTATTGTCTCTGCATTTGACTCAGTTAAGCTTTTTCAAATTTTTCTAAAAGCCATTGAATGACAGCTTCAGATACATATACTGTAAACTGTGGATGAGGTACCCACATCTGAGTAGGAGTTTGCACACAAATAAAGAGCAGAACTGTGCCAAAATCAAGTAGTAAGTACAAACCATCCAGCAATGTTATTCTTTATACAGATGTAATTTTCACTGGTTCAGCTAGTGATGATCTGAGTTTTCACTGCACATATATATTTTTTATGTAGAGGTTCTGTATTTGTTTGAATTTCTTTCTCCTCTGTTTTGTTGTTCATGGGTCAGAGTTGGGGTTTTTTTCATCTGTCTCATTCTATGTTTTCTTTTTACATTTAGTCCAGACCAGTACTCACAAGAAGAACCACTGAACAAGTACCTTTAAAAAAAATGCTCTCTAAAATCCACAGTGGAGCCAGACAGCGCCTGTATGAACAAAGCCTTGGAAATCAAATTTTAGCATGACTTATAGAATGCCACAGTATTTTGGAGTAGACTATGTAGATCATCATTCAAACTATTCATATTCTAATGAATTGTACACTAGTATTAAAACTAATTTATAGAACAGATAAAGGTCATGCAGCTTTAGAAAGAAATACAGCGATCCCCCTCATATTCGTGGCTCACATATCCACATATTCAATTAATTGCGGTTGGATTTTCAGTGAGTTGTGAGACTGCACACATGCATAGAATGTCCCAGACCCCGGATTTCGCGGCCAGGAAGCACCAAAGGGCGCTTCCTCCGCTTTAATGAGGTGCTACAGTGGGATGCATACTCCCAGAACCGCCCATCCAGACCTTATTAGTGGAGGATGCATGGCTACAGGTGGGGAGTAGTTGAATATTCATGGGTTCGGTATCTTCACGGATTTCATAGCTCGCGGGACCTGCCCAGAACCAACCCCCAGCGAATTCTGGGGTATCACTGTACAAGCAAATAGACATTCCACTCATTCTCAAAGATAGTAAGACTCTATACACAATGTGGACCCTTCTCCAGAGATTTTTAAGGTAAATATATTTTTATCAAACATGTAAATACAGCAAAAATGAAAATTAAGCCCTCTGTCTTATAAGATTTAAATGATTTGTGATTAATATCTACCTTTCAGACCTTACGAACCCTTATTTACTTTAGTTAAGCCAATAGCACATTGTTCAGAAATGCTTTTTTTATTTTTATGTGGTATTCAGTGTCAGTACTGCAAAGATTTTTAGATATCTAAATATAATTATGTACATACGTGTGGATTTTCCATTCTTGTCTTAAAACAAAAAAAAGTCTCAATTCTTTGAAAGCAAATGTAACTGGCAGGAATCTGTTCATAGAAGATTATTCCAGTTTGTAGCTAAAAGACAGCAAAGCACCTTTCTTGGAGCTGCTGGCAGGCAGCTATGCTCTAGAGCTGAGATTAAGATAAAGTGGAAGGAAAGACAAAAGCCACCACGCAGTGGTTTCTGTTTGCTCTAGGTGACTCCTTACACTGGATCCAAGTTTCTTTGCATTGCCTTTCAGAGACGCTTTCTTCCTCCCTGTTCCAAACATCCCTTTCAGGTGACCTAAGCACAGTTTTCTCAACTCTGAATTCTGCTTTCCACGCCTGACATCTAAAAATTAGACCCCGCAGAACATACTCCAGATATTCTTATTGAAACAATTCATGTTTTACAAAAACACACTTTTAAGTGGCAGCAGAAGAGCTACACTTAGAAAGAAGACGAGGAAGAGAAAAGAATTATTCAGTAACAAAGCAGACAGTATATGTCAATGTTTTGTACATTAAGAGTGACATTATGTATTTCGTCATCTACGAAAAGAACAGTCATTATTTAGCTCTTTATCCAGAGGAAAAAATGAGTAAAAAATGGAACAGGACACATCTTAAGTAAAGTGATACAGTAATACCTTGCTCATTTGTGCCTTCTTCTTCGTGCTTCGCCGAGCTGTGGTTTCCTCATCCGTGAATAGTATTCACGGATTTGAGGGGTTTCACAGTCAACGTATGCACAGTACTTGTGCATTTGCATATTCATGGCTTTTTGTCATGACTTGCAACCTTGTGTTCGCCTTATTCGTGGTTTTCCTCGCAATTTGCAGTTGCATATACCTGTATTCGTGCCTTTTGCCACATTTTGTCACTGCAGATTCATGTTTTTCCTCACGATTTGTGGTTGAGTATTCATGGATCTGTGGGGGGTTTTTGCTGCCAACCTAATTTGTTGATTGAATGATTTGCAGGACCCGTGGGAGACCCATAATCCACGAATATGGAGGTAAGACTGTATAACAGTTCATGTAGAAAGCATATGTACAGTGAGATCCCGCATATTTGTGTTCCACATATTCACGGTTTCAATTACTTGCGAATTATTTTTCCACGAGTTGTGCATCCATGCGCATGCACAGATGCTGTTAGTACCATGCACTCACTCAATCCATGAATATGCAATGAGCTCATGAATATATAAACTGGTCATGCCCAGGAGCCACCGGGGGCAACGAGGGGAGGGATCCATGCACTGCACAGCCTGGCCCAGACAAATATAATGTAAATGTGGTTTTGCACAGCTGGAATTGCTCTCTGCAGGGCTGCAGGATGGGGAGATGGGACTGCCATTGTGTGTGTCTGTGCATGACAGCAGGAGACACTGATTTGAGGATTCAGAAAATGATAGATTTTAGTGAGTTAGGTAGAAGCTTAGAGATTTAGGGATTATAGTGAAATAGTGAACTTTTAGTGAATTTCAGAAGGATTTTAGAAGGATTAGTAGATTTTAAAATCAGTCACTTAGCCTGAAAACTATGATCGAATGTTAAAGGTGAAAAACTTTGTTTCCTGGTCCTGAATGGTAAACAAAAGAGTATTTTAGTCAGAACAAGGGGAAAAAATGTGAAACATCAGAGCGGATTGGTCAAAGAGCTTATGGCAAGGTGTAAATTTATGACATAATGGTGAAGGGATTTATATCACGGCATAATTTGCATATGTATGAGGCATGGGTATAAAAATAGGTGGAAAAATCTGGGAGCAGCTTTTGGCACCTGACAGGGCTGGGGGACACATTGCTGGTCAAAGTTCTTTCCTTGTTTCTTGGGCCAAAACTAAACGTTTTCTACAGCCTGCATGCAATTACCTTGAGTCCCAAGTGATTTCCTTAAATCAGCACCTTCCCCCCATCCCCCAGGGCCAGTGCGCAGATGCTCAGCCGCACCAAGCCAAGGCAGGCCAGGCAGCCATGCCACACTGAACCAGTGCAGGTGGGAGCAAAGCCTGCCGGCGCTGTCCCCGCCCCTTGCACTTTCTGAGCACCCTCCATTTCCACCTTTTAAGGGGAAGGGGAACTGTCGCCATCACCCTGGAGCCAAGACTACTGCCAGAGTGGTTACAGATGGGCACCATGGAAGCAATGGGGTGTTTGTGCAGATGGAACTGCTCTCCAATAGGCTTCAGGAAGGTGTTGGGATTATATGTGTCTGTGTTTGAGAGCAGGAGGCACCTTCTCCCTACCCCTGTGGCCCTCGCAGATGTCCCCGTGGCACCCTTTTTGCTGGGGTGGTGAAGGGAAGGGTGGCCCCATGGTTCCCACCTCCCACACTCACAGGGTAGTGCCTGTGCTCCCTCCCCACCACCCTGAGGGCTGAGACCACAGGGTCCCCCAGCACTGGCAGTGCCACCCTGTCCCCGGTGTCCAATGCTGGCCCAGAAGAGAGAGCCAGGTTTGCTGACTGAAAAACCTTAAAAAAACAAAAAAAAAACCAAAAAACCCCACCCCACGCCTGCCACCAGCTCCCAATCGGAACAGTACAAGTTTACGTGAGTGTGAGGCAGCTGCTGCAGGAACAGCTCCTTCCAGTGCAGGAGGGAAATACATTGTCTTTTCCACAGCAGTGGAGCTACAGGGAAAATCTGTAGCCCTCCCTGGGACACTGTGTCACAGCCTACTTATGTCACAGCCCACGCATCCCAAGGAGCCCCAGCTCCTGGCTGCATTGGGGGCTCTGCTCAGTATCCCTATCAGCTGGAGCAGGGAAGCATCACACCCTGCAAATGGACAGCCAGAGCGTGGCCCCACGTGGGGAGCAGCAGCATGGCTGCCCACACAGGCTGGGTGGCACCACTGCACAGCACAGGAAAGAAAAAAAACCTAAAGAAAACAATTCCCCCAAAACTCCCAAACAACACAGCCAACCAAACAAAGAAACAGAGACTGACACACATGGCGGGCAGAGCGAGCGCTGCAGAAGCCGTGCTCTGCTCCACTGGTACACAGGGAACCACTCACTATGTGTGCTGCCACAGTCCACATGTTTAAAGTAGAGTTTCAAGGGCTGCTTCCCGGGGAGCACAGCTGTAGCTTGGTTCAAAACTTCCACACGCAGTAAAACACACCACATCGCACAAGTAAACTAAGGGGAGTGAAAGTTTTTTGTAGGCACTGATTAAAAGGCAGTGCTTACCTCCCCCAGCAACACTGTGTCCACTGGCAATGGTGGCACCGACTCTGTAACCCTACCTAACCAGCAGTAAGCCTAAAGTGGGCCCCGGTGTGCCTACAGCAACTGCTGCTCACACCCACGCCATCCCGGGAGCGGCGGGGCCAGGGCTTCCAGTGCAGGATGCATCTTCTCCCCAGTGTATCCCACAGCCAGCTGCTTGTGGGGACAGAGGGAGGGGAATGGGCAGCCATATTCCACCCACAAGCACCACGAGCCCTGCACCTCTAAGGTTCAAACACAGTTTGCCTTTTTTGCCAATTCCCCCATCTGCCTGATACACGGTGGCTCCTCAGTCCACTGCCAGTGCATGGAGGTTTGGCAGAGTCCCACAGCTGGTCAGAAGCCTGGCGCCACTGCCACCACTGCAGCAATGGAAGCCTGGAACTCACCGCAGGGGCAGTGCAGCCGCAGGGAGTGCCTTCCCAATTCCCCAGGACTCCCTGCCGGGAAGGGGCAAAAGGCACTTGCTTCGTTTTCCTGAGGCACTACCGAGCACCAGCGCTTCCAGGACCACCCTCTAGAGCTCATTGGTGGAGAGGGCGTGGCTACAGGCAGGGTTTAATTGAATATTCACGGGTTTGGTATCTTTATAGATTTCATGACTTGCATGGCCAGCCTGGACCAGCACCCCTGTGAGTCCAGGGGCTCACTGTACAGTATATAGTATATATAGTGTGTATATATATATATATATATATAGTATATGTAGGACTTTAATTAGTCAAGTTTCACAAAGGGCATGAAGTACCATGTACACAGCTACTACTGTCAAGCAATGAAGAACTTCTACAATTCCTTTGGTAATTAAAACAAACAAACAGAAAAAAATCCCAAAACATCTTGGGACAGCTAAAATAAAAAATACTGATGATTTATTTTACACCTCTGAGATGTCAGTTCGCTGAATCAAATAAATCCTAAGTCTCATGGGTGAACTGAAATTTCAGAACAAGTGCACATGCCTGAGACACTCTTAGATTTGAAAAGTTTTAAAGTAATTTAGAAAATCACAAATGCTTGCATGTCATAATGCTGCAGCATCCAACATTACTGTCCAACATTATTGGACACTGAGTTTGAGAGGAAGGGAATAACTGTCTTTCTGTAGTACAGTAATCTATCGCTACTTTGCAGTTCACCACTTGCGGCTTCAATACATCACGTTTTTTTCCCCCCCAGCTTTACCAGATTTACCCTATTTACCGCTAATTTGCGGATTTTGCTTATTGCACCATCTTTTTGGAACTGACCCCCCCGTGATACTTGAGGGATTACTGTAAATTCAGAGGCCACTCCAAACACCAGCAGCACATAAAATTCAAATGACATTAACTCCTCTTAGAAAATGGGGCTATACAACTGCAGTAATAACCATCTCCTTATCAAGTAATTTAGTTATTGTCACAATTACTCCATTCATCCCAAGATATGAAATCATACCAAACAGAAAGCCTTGCTTCTTTAATTTATTTCCAGCCTGCAGGTTGAAATGTTGCACATAGACACACAGTCCCAGTGACCTTTTTGAGCAAAGGCTTGTGGATCATTTTCTGGCGACAGGTCATAAGACAGGACTTCTGCAGCATTCAAGTTACTACGTTCAATGTAACAGTAAAAGCAAATGTTTCCAGTTAGTTCAAATTTAATAAATTACTAATATTCTGCTTCTGTAAAATTTAGACATATATAAATAACAAACCATTATAGTGACAACTACCAGATTTCTATGTTTATAGAAAACTGGCAGTTCATAAATATTGAAGTATGCTGTTAGCAACAAAGTACAACATATAGCTGTTATTTTTCCTAAAGATAAGGAAACAGTAACCATTGCTGAAATAATTCATTATTTATAGACCTTTGAATTTTAAAGCCCCACAACTGCATTACAATTTTGTCATTAAAATTCAAAAAAGCATGTTTGTTATCCCTTAGATGAATGTGCTAAAGGCATGGAAACAGTAACTATTGCTGACAGATTTCCCAATGATATAGTGATATTTGCCACTTAATCATCAATACAGTTTTTTAAATGAGCCCTAATGTTCCAAATAACCATCATGTCGTTTCATTACAGCTAAAACACAGGAATACTGTCACAATTGGAGATTGCAAACATACAACTGTAATTTGCATCATGGAAGCCCTAGGGGGCTGAAGGCAGCAGGAGGTGTGGGGAGACACAGACTCCAGGGCAAACTTCCCTTTGTGCTTATTACAAGGAATTCCTAATACTTCCATAGTTAGAAAGGAACACAATCGACTTTGCTATCTAGTCAAACCAGGCTTTGAAGTATTGTGACAGCTTGCAGAGTCCTTCAGCTAATTCATACAATTTCTGTAGTCAGAATCTTTTCCCTTTCAGTCTCAGTGGGTACTTGTGGTAGGATAGCCTACCCCCACAAAGCCTAGAATCCCATCAGAGAATGCATAAAATGCAAGCTATTATGGAAGGTATCTCTGGTGAGCTACAGCTGGCCCAGGAGGTGTTTTGGTATTGAATTAAGTTAAAACCAGGCTGATTCACCAAACTTCTATTATGCATCCTACTTTCTTTTGAAGCAGGATGTGACAGATAAGCTATTTCTGGTCTGCAAATCTGTGACAAGTCCATCACTTAAGAAGTCAAGTCCAGTCCAACTCATACGGCAGATTCTGCCACATACTTCCTTGAAGTATGGAGTTTCTCCCATGAAGCAGGGACGCCTCTTCATGGTTACTTTCATGGGCTAAGAGAGAGATCTACCTGCTATTTCATATAATGAGTTAGATCAACCTCTACTTAATGATTGTTTGTTTTGGTAGTTTTGATTCAACTGTTTTAATATAATTGCTTTGATACAGTGCAGTACAAACCATTGACACAATCTGAGGCTACGATTGGATACAGCTGCACCTCAGCTCCTCTCTTGAGAAGATGTTTAGAAGGCGAAGGGGTCCTTTCTGTACTTTGCGATTCAGCAGTGGGGCTTCTATAATAATTTTTTAAGCCTTCTGACACCACCTGCAACAGTACTACCCACCTAAACTCTCCTCAAAATAATTTTATTCTTGTAATGCTATCAGTCAGAAAGATTTTGGCAGCAAAACATCAATGAACTGATTAAAAAAATTACCAAAAGTAGTCAAACAAGCTATACAGAACCAAACTGAAAACAAATATATTTTCTGAAGTCAACCTCCCCTTGCTAGAATAAGTTTAGCTGTTATAACAACAGCAATGTGGCCATCCTGGAGAATATTTTCTATACAAACTGTAGGGGATTCTCATACAAGTGTTTTAAAATAGGAAGTTGGGAGGAAAAAGCTCTTTTATCAAGGTTTGTTCAAACAACAATTTTCCACCTTATCTCAAAAATGTCCTTTCCATCAAACCTCAAGTAAAGTTTTCTTGGAAGATTTAATGAAGTTAGAAAGAACAGAGACTGGCCAAGGTATACTTTAAACATTTTATTGACAAATAAATTACACTAAAACTAGCCTATGAAGTTTAAGCTGACTTCTCAAAAGATTTCAGATCCAAGTCTCTCTCTTATTAGTCACTCTTCCTTCCCTCTCCCTGTTGCATACACAAAGGATTTGTACGAGTAGTATCTATACTGTCCTGTTACAGTAGCCAGGTATGTCTTTCAAAACCCACATCCGATGTGGGCTGGTCTTGGAACCTCACTCAAGGGCACCATAAAAGGAGCCTTGTTGGAAATTGCAGAGTAGGAAAAAAAGCTCAGGACCCTTCAGTATGCAGACTCAATCAGTATGCACACTCAATCAACCTGGAATCCTTACATGCACTTCCCATTATCATTGCAGTTTTCTGAACTCCCATTATCATATATGGCACCCTCTTCAAATACACACCTCTAGCTGACCTGATGTTGTCATGCCAGGAACAATGTGACAGGGAAGTCCACCACACGACACAAGAAGTCTGCTCTGGATGCAGTGCCAGTGTATTCTGTACTGGAGCTAGATCCTGTCTTGTTTCTACAGTGGTGAAGGTGAGTCTTAATTACTTAAGTAATCTGGTCGCACTGCCCAATTCCACATCCTACTCACCAGCTTTCACACAGAGCAACTCTCAAAGTTTTAGCTCTTGATTCAGCATTGTTAACCAAGGGCTAAGGTTACTGCCACAACTGCCAAAAAATCCAAGCTTGCCCAACAACCAAGAGCATCCCACAGCTGCTTTGCTGAGTGAGGGCCTGTAACTACCACACACTTGAATGAACTGGTAAAGTAACTCTCAAAGTATTTTCTGGCATTTGAGCCTCAGAATGGAAGTTTTCCATAGTCTCTCCTTCATTGAGAGCAGAAGCTTGGCACAGGGCGAACTGAAGAGGCTGCTCAGTTTTTGGTCACATTCAGCATCCAGAATTCACCTTCACTACACAGATCGTGTATATGTTCTATGGCTTCCACTGTATTAACAATTCTCTTATTTCCCCCTAGACACTGGGAGAAGGCTGCAGAGAAAAGGAGCTCTTTCAGGCTAAATAGCAGGAAAACTTCCCTCCATATACCATTAGGATGAAGACGGACAGATAGCATCAGCATACCATTCCAAACAGTTACTCTCCTGCATTTTCACCCAGTAAGGTTTTTTGCTTGTTTTGTTTTAGTAACTGTAAGTGGAGAAGTGCAAGATTTATTATGAGGAGTTTAGGGGTTATTTTGCTTAGGAGGATTTTCCTGCCTGAAAGAGGCATCTTTCCCAGAGATAGTCTTCAATGTTTTCTTCTGCTGGATTCCAGAGAAGCTGTCCCTGCTATGAGAATGAGGTACGTTGTTGCAGACAAGTCTGAAGGCCCCCATAGCAAGGGGGCCAGAGAAGATAAAAGCCCTGAGAAGAACAGGGAGCAGAGTGTTTTTTAACACTGTTAGTTTTAATTTTCTTCAATTCTATGGTTCTTGACTTTGGAAATAAATTTTCTTACAATCCATCTACTGCCTGGCATCTTGGGAGACACCTAGGCATTATCTTTCTTCACAGTAAGAGTATCAGTAATGATCAGGTAATAAGAAAAATCAGTTTGCTTCTAGCAAACAAATATGCCAGCAACAAAGGTGCAAGTTCTCATTAATCACTCATCACAGAGCTGAGATTTGGAAAATATATCTTATATAGTCCTTTATGTCAAATATATGAAGTGTGGACATCTTCGGAAGTGCTCAGAATGTTCTTTTTGAGCCATCAAACCTTGTCAAAATCTGCATAGTTTCAGATTTTACAATCGTCTTGAATCCCAGTCTGCATTGTCAAAACTTTCTCAACCCAATTGTCAGAGAACCTATATTTTGTTAAAACCTAAGATTGGTTTCTTGTACTTTTTTGGGGTTTTGTTTTGGTTTGTGTTTGGTTTTTCTTTGATTTGGATTTTTGTTTGATTTTTAATAAATTTAAATTTGATCTCCAAATTCTAAGAAGTCCTCTACAGATTATTTTAAAATATGTCAGAGAATTCGTAACAGGAATTTAGAAGCAAAATCAGCAACTTGTGGTATATTCAAAGGCTGCATTTTGGGGAGTTTCCTTTGGTGAAATCTCTGAAATACTGGAGTATTTGAACATATTAGAGAAATATCAAAATGTATGTTGCCTGTGTTTGGAGATACTGCCCAGACAGATTGAGAGAAGGGCAGAAGAAGAGATATAGCCAATGTAGTACTTCTTCCACATCATCCTCTTTCATGTGATTTCCTCAGATTCACATAGACCTCAGTGGATCACTTCCATAGAGCACATTTCTTTATTTTTCTACAGGAGGAGGCATAAAGCCTCTGTGCAGGCAAGTATTTGCATGCAATTCTGCTAAAGGCAATTGGTGACATTTTTACCTCTGCATATAAGATAATGACATCCTTCAATAGCAAGCATGTTAAATTTTGTCAGAATGGATTTGTGCTGAACTGCAGCCAATACAAGGAAGATTTACTTGTACGAAAGGCAACTGTTAGCTACCGCAAGAAAGTATGGTGGCAGTTGGTAGTATACAAAGCTCCAAGATAAGGACAGTTCAGAGCACATCATTATTTCAACATCTCAAAGGAATTTCCATAAGCTAAAGCAAGAATAACCTGCAGACTGTGCTCAGGATACAGCAGTCAGTTAATGAAATCAAGAAGAGCCTCTGAATTACACTGCGAGCCCAACCTGGTACGCTCAACATCCCTGGGAAAAAAACAAAAATGGTGCAACACAAGCACTTCTTGACTTTTCTTGGTGAGAAATATTCGAGATACTCAGTTATATCCCTAGCATATAACAGGTAAACAGTATTTTAGCAATGGAGATTGTTCCTTTCGTATGGATTTATCCTTTCTCCATAATTCAGAGCAGCAACTGATTAAATCATAGCTTTGTTTCCTCTAAACCAGATGCAAAGACAAAAACATAAGGACTACAGTTATTTTTTTCTCTTAGCTTAGTGAGTCACCTGCCTGTAAGATATCACAATATATTCCGGTACATCATATACTACACACAACTTATTTGCAGCACAAAACTGTTCAAGCATCCACAATCTGACATACTATACACCATACAAGATTTACCTCACCCCACCCTTATTTCTTGCAGATGTAGGTTTGAGAAAAGTAAGTTTCTAAGTGTTGTTCTTCAGCTGAGATTTCTAAAGTTCAAGAAGACTCAGAACAAGGATATTTCTCCTGAAGACACCTCTGATTTATCTAGTTTGAAATTTCTGCCAAATAATTGTCTTCATCCTTAGGTTCTGCATGCCAACAAAAAGCACCAAACCCCTCACCACCACCATAATCTGAGTCCTGCAAATTCCTTACTGACTTTGACAATGTATTGTTGTAAGAGCAGACCTACAAAACCTGTGAAGCCAGAGATCAGTAAGTGTCGGTACAGAGAGAAGCAGCAAGATGTCCTATAATACTTAGGTTTGAATTGAAAGTGACAACTACCCCCAGCTCAAGAAGGTCTACTCATAGAAAGTAGTTAAGTCCTAGATCACGTTTGCACAGGGATACGAGGACCCTCCCTTCTTGGAGACACTGAACAAGGCCCTTACCAACCTAATCCAGCCTTTGCGTTGGCTCTGAATTGACTAGGTTTGACCATTTGTATCTTTCAATTGGGATAGACGTATTTCTAAAATACATTTGCTTAATACACAAATGTCCATTAAATACAAATTCAAGCCTGGATGTTGCTGAAGGACTAGAAATGCATTCACACTTACAATAGTTCTGTTCTTTGTGACAATTTTGCATGTCAAGAGCATTGCCAGGTACTCTATAGCTGACAGCCTACAACAAGCCACAACATACAAAGAATATTTTTGTGATTTTTGAGAAGCTACAGGATAACCTACAGCTACAGCTAATAGTGACCGTAAGACCATTATTTTAGAATACTTATTGTCAACCCTGATTTCAGAGATGGACCTTCACAGTCTATGGGAAAACCAGCATTTATGTATCTATCCAAAATTAGCATCCAGAAGACACATGAAGATCTCCTATTTATCAGCTAGCTACCTTTTCCTGATTCATCACACTGTTGCAGCAGAGGTTCCCTTACTGTGGAAAAAATCTTGTCTGTACAAGTTTCAGATTCTTTGCTTTTCTCAAGGCCAAGCCTGAATTCTGCACCATAATCTCAAGACACTATGTAGAATAAAAGAAACATGGTTTGAAAAGCTTCCCTAAGGAGAGAAGAAATCAATAAGTTAAGGTTCAGATTTTTATAGAACTTGTGTAAATTCATGTCAGTTAATGAGGCTGAGCTGGTCTAAATCAAATGAGGAGAATTTGGTCCCAAGAGTCTTGCTTTCAAAATGTAATGTACCATATATTCATAGAACAGGACTTCATTTTGCTAATGTTTGTTTACTCTTTATCACAGCATTTAGCAAACTGTTTTCATGTACAAGACATTTAGTGTTATTGCTTGTTAGGGCATACATGGAGCTGTAACAGAGCTCAGAGTTTGCTTCATAAAACTACTTACGCGTGTTCTGTAATTTTATCACAGATCTCTTATAAATCAGTCAGGCTGCAGGCTGTATGCTTGATTCAAAGAAAGAAATACATAGTTCTATAACTTGAAAATATTGTAAAATGCTGGAGATGTGTTGGGAAACTGCAGCTCAGCACAGTGCTATGGCCTTGGGAAAAGACCTCTAATGGTTACTGACAGATTTAATCACATTGTCTCTGATTACCTCTTTTCTTCCATTTTTTTTCTTAATTTCTTAAGATTGAGTCTTCCTCAAGAGGTCCTTTCAAAGGTCAGCCCTTTATGCCACAACTTTCCCACGCCCTCTAATTTCAAAACCTGCTAGACAAAGGCCCATCAGCATGGAGGCTCTTAGATTCTGTACCACCTCAGGTGTTTTCTATAAGCATTTACCAGCATGTAATGAATGCTATCTGTATCCCCTACTTTGTGTGAGGTGTCCATACAGAATCCCAGGCTCCAGAAGACAACTAACTACTTGGTTATTAAGTGAGGGAAGGGGGTTTGAAAGGCACTATATCCTCATGCTCCCTAAACATATGGAAAGATCAATGAGGGATTCATTCTCTACCAGAATTTAGAATAATCTTAAAAAAAGAAATGCTAACTATGTACCCATAGCCCATTTTGTCAGCTTCTTACATCAGTTATTTGTGCTTTCTCCCCTTGCATAATTCTTCCATCCCCATTAATATTTTTTTAATCTACTGAGATTATTATATCGAAAAAAAGGACAATCATAATTTAAGACATATAAGTTCCCATGTTCTTGGAAAGTGAACAGAATTCATTAGAGACATACATTTACCACTACCTTTTGATCTTCCTAAAATTACCTATTCTTCAGAACACCATAATGAGGGTTTTAACAAAAACAAGTTCCTATATACTGAACCATTCATTCTTGTGAAATGGAAATCACCTTATCTGAAAGAAAATTAATAGAGTGTAGGACATAATGAATTACCTTTGGTAGAAAAAGCTTCTTGCAAAAATATCAGGCAACTAAGATGCTTGCTGCAGCATCTGGTAAAATTTTTTATGAATGGACTTATTCCATTGGTTCCATTTCCCTTTCCTCAGTTTCTTTTATAACATAAAGCCCAACCCAATAGGAAGATTGCATGTGTCGTGTAGGATTCTGAACGCCCTTCAGATTTCCTTCAGCTTAAAACAAACAAGGATTAAGGGTCTCGCACTGGTTAGTGCTCATTTGCATTCCTCCAAGATGACTCCCATGCATATTGTCAGCATTATGCTGCTGATTGTATGGAACATCAGAGAATTAAAAACAAGAGAGAAATCTGAATGAAAAACCTAATGCCAGATTTCTCTCAAGTCTGGATACATATCCAAATTTTTTTAATTGTCGTACTTTTCCAATTAGTCAAAAGGAACCTTAAAGTAAATTCATGGTACATATTTCGAAATTGTTATGGATGGTCAGTGACTGAGATGACAACCTCACATCCATACAATATGTTTGTTGTTTTCAGAGCACAATCAGGGCTTTTTGATGTCAAATAGGACATGCAGAACTTGAGGCACAAAAAGAAGATAGTTATAGTATTCAGATTTTTTTTTTCTGGAGCTCAGGAAGGAATTTTAAAAAAATACAAGTCAGTTGTATAATTCTACATCATTATCAAAAACCTGTGAAGAAAGCAAAACCAAATACGTGCATGCAGCAAACTTAACAGTAAATGAAAGAAATGTTTCACAAAGAAAACCATATGCTCTTTCAGCCCATGTGAATGAAGGTAGTTTACAGTCTACTTTGGAGCACAAATATCTAGTGATTAAATTGTCTCTTTAAAGTTCAAAGTTATGGGCGTTTAGAAACATAATTTTCAAAGTCACATCGCTTTATGACTCTTCATATGTCTAAAGACTAATTAAGTGTGACAAGCTGACCATTAGGGAAAAGCATTCATACACAAGATGACAGATGTTTTAACACAAATATAATGCCACCTTAATAAAATATTAAAAAAAAAAAAAGATAGGACAGGTTTAAGTTTCAATTCATTGGAGATGTTTAAGACTTCAGTAATCATTTTCAAACCATTGAGCCCTATAAAGCCAGGAATACAGTATTTCTTGTTTAAAATAATTATTTTACTCTCAAAATCAAGTGATTTAATAAAAAGGTATTGCTTCTGTGCACTGCAAACTGTTCCCTTTCTCTTTTCAACCTTTACTGACTGAAGGTTTTACAACTTTTACTTTCAATCACATAGAAAAATGAGACACAACAGGAAAGTAAGAACATATGATTTAATTTCAACTATTTTTGCAACCAGCCATATACAATAATCCTCAACTCTATAATCCTTAATTCTAATGACATGCAAAATTTCTATTTCAGAGCATAAAACCTGGAAAATCTGAAGGGAGAAAAATGAAGCAAACTACACTCAATATTTCTCTTTCATTTGTGTTGTGCATACCAAGAAAATGAAGGCTTTCCATTGTATTCCTCTAGCTTGTCTTACTCTAGTATATTAGGGAAGTTTTGCAAATGTGACTTAGCCCAAATTGTGCACTATTCTGGAAGCATGAGAGCTTTCAGGACAGCTGGTGGGCAAGTATTTAAGCTGTCTCTCACCTGACTGTCACAGTTGGGCATGTGCACTACCATTAGCCCACTTCATGCTGTAAATTTCAGTAGTTTTCAAAGGAAATAGTGTAGCACCCTGCAGTTATTGTAAGAAAGCAATACTTGCATCTTTTGTTTAAATGCATCAGTTAAGCTCATGTTCAGAAACTACAACAATGTAATGTTGCCTAGGCTACTCATGACATGTTTTCAGTCATGCCTGTACAGATGCATAGGGAGAAGTGTTTTATGACTAGTGTTCCTTATCTGGAGCACAATCTCCTAGGATTTCAATTTGGAAGGGGTTTTGTGGGTTAAGTTTTTCTTTGGTTTTGTTGTTGTTGTTTTAAAGATTAAGTGGTTTTGTGGCCAAAAAATAAGCGGTTTTCCAACATGAAATACTGCTCTCATCTTTTGCCTGGGCAAGGAAAATAAAATACAGTAATCCCTTGTTACTCATGGGCTGTTGTGTCTGGCCCTCTTCACGCGAGTCCTGGAATCCATGAAGATAGCGAACCCACTAAGCCGTCAAGTATGCCATGCCTGTAGCCACACACCCTCCTCTAATAAGGTCTGGAGGATGGTCCTGAGAGCGGGGCTTGTCTCAGATGTCTGGCTGTGCTCCGCCGAGGCGGGCGAGTGCCAGGGCAGGGGGAGAGCGCCGGGGCCGGGGCTGGCGTGCCGAGTGAACGCTGGGGCCGCCACCCCCCACCTTGGCTCGACGCGGCCGGGCGCCTGCCGCCGCGGGACAGGGGAGGGTGCCTCCTGCTCTCACATAGAGACACACACAATGGCAGCCCTGTCAGCCTGTCTTGTAGCCCGGTGGAGGACAATTCCAGCTGTGCAAAAACACACATTTATGCTAAATGCATGCTGGCCATGCCGGCTCCTGGCTGGGACCAATTTACATATTCGTGAGCAGACCGTGTTTGTGGCAGGTTCTGCGCACACGCCAGGTCCTATAACTCGCTGGAAAATCAACAGCGAGTATGCGGATCCCGCAAATTACGGATCGCGACTATGTGGAGGATCACTGTACAACAATTAATTTTCACTTGTTGAAATACATTAACAAACTCCTAGCACTGGTCTGTTACCATACAGCAGAATATAAACTGAATCTAACAAAACTAACTTCCACANTCTAATAAGGTCTGGAGGATGGTCCTGAGAGCGGGGCTTGTCTCAGATGTCTGGCTGTGCTCCGCCGAGGTGGGCGAGTGCCAGGGCAGGGGGAGAGCGCTGGGGCCGGGGCTGGCGTGCCGAGTGAACGCTGGGGCCGCCACCCCCCACCTTGGCTCGACGCGGCCGGGCGCCTGCCGCCGCGGGACAGGGGAGGGTGCCTCCTGCTCTCACATAGAGACACACACAATGGCAGCCCTGTCAGCCTGTCTTGTAGCCCGGTGGAGGACAATTCCAGCTGTGCAAAAACACACATTTATGCTAAATGCATCCTGGCCATGCCGGCTCCTGGCTGGGACCAATTTACATATTCGTGAGCAGACCGTGTTTGTGGCAGGTTCTGCGCACACGCCAGGTCCTATAACTCGCTGGAAAATCAACAGCGAGTATGCGGATCCCGCAAATTACGGATCGCGACTATGTGGAGGATCACTGTACAACAATTAATTTTCACTTGTTGAAATACATTAACAAACTCCTAGCACTGGTCTGTTACCATACAGCAGAATATAAACTGAATCTAACAAAACTAACTTCCACATTAGTATTTATCCACAATCATCTCCAGCCTTGGACGTACAAGAATTCTATCAGAATACCAGTCACAAGTTTGTGCCACTAAAATCAAATTTTGTAATGGTCCCTTTCTTGCAACTGTTCTTACTCAGTAAGAACTCATAACACCCCTACAAGTGCAAAATAAATAAAGCTGGGGTTGCCACACCATTTCTCCTACTACCCTTGAGTCGTATCAGATATACATTAAATTTCAGTACAAACCCAATGGATTTTTTTCTTTTGACAAACACCCCTGAGATGCAATCCCACCACCATCTCCTTTTATGGGCCAATGTGGAAAACAGAGAGCAAGAAAGAATATTTTGCACTGTGTGAAGACTGGCACAGTGGAATGCATTCTTACAGATCACTGGTGATCCAGAAGAGTAATTCTTCATATTGAGTTTTTGCATTGTGATTAACTTAAGCCAAAATTCCCATTTTGTTCAATCAGTAGTTCCAGCTTTTTCCCCCCATTAAGGCTAGACTGAACCCTAAAGTATCCATAGTCTGATGTTTTTGTTAAGCATGTATCTAAAAGGCATAGGAAAAAAAATATCTACCTGTATTAGTCAGTATGAGTTTATCCTGTGGTACTTCATACTGCCATTTTAAACCTTCTGAAAAATATTACTTATTTCACGGTCTGGAAAATTAAACTGTAAAAAATCCCAATATGTACTACGTAATATTAATGCCATCTATGATTTTCTTAGTTCCTTAAATATGTGTTTCTTCTATGGAGTGTGGCATACATAAAACAAACAGGCACTACCTATGTACTGTGCAACAGAAAGAAACAACCATATTATACAGTAATAATGACAGTAACAACTGCTTACATAGCCTTAAACAATTTTTTTAATCCCCATTTAAATGCATAGCAGTTCCACACAATGGAAAGCTAAGGTGACTTGACAACTTCCATACACTGCAGCAGAGCTGTGCTGAGACACTGAAGTTCTCTTGGAGAGAGAAATACATGCAGAAAGAGACTATAAAAGGAACATAAGCAGCATATAAGAACAGCTTCCCTGGAATATTTATTATCATTAGGAGTAATTTATGGGATTTTTCCGACTTACTTATTTTCTCCAGGTCATCATGTTTAATAGTACCCAATTGACAGTCCCTCCTAAAATTATCTCAACATTTTTTTAATCGCTGTATAGATTTTCTAGATGTTAGAACATCCTCTGACAATTGATGAAATCTAAAAATGTAACTACTCACTGAGTGGAAAAAAAAATTACTTCCTTCTCTTTGTTTTAACCGTTCAATTCAACAACTTTCTAACTTGCATGCTATAAGACATAGTCAGTGATCTTAATCTTAATGTTAGGAAGCGGTNACATCCTCTGACAATTGATGAAATCTAAAAATGTAACTACTCACTGAGTGGAAAAAAAAATTACTTCTTTCTTTTTGTTTTAACTGTTCAATTCAACAAGTTTTTAACTTGTATGCTATAAGAAATAGTCAGTGATCTCTCTCTGGCAACTTTTTATCTTCTTTTTCTAAATTTACAGTTCCATATCATATTCTCTGAGCCTGTTTTCTAGGAAGAACAGCCTTAGTCTATTCAGCCTCTGTTCCTAAAAAACTGTTCCATAAACTTCTTTATCTACTCGAGCTCTACTGCATGTTTTTCAGAGTCAAGTGTAGTTTAATGAAGTACACTTTTCCTTCATCTCATTTCCAGCTCATTCATAAATATGCTAAATGGCAAACCCTAGAATCAAAGTGCTAGAGGAAGAATCTCAGTTACCTCTGTCCATTGTGAAAGCTGACTATTTTTACCTCAACTTCATTTTCTGTCTTTAAGCAACTATTCATTAACAGGAAGTCCTTTCCACTTACTTCATCAAGCTTAATTTCTTCAAGAGTTGTTTATGAGGGCTCTTTTCAGAAGACCTTTGAAGAATCTCAGCATACCATACTAAGCAGTGCACACATATTCATACTCATTGACACAATTCAGAAACTCCAGGGAAAAAAATCTAATTGATTAGTGAGGTATACCTTTTCTTTCAAGGTGTGTGTGGCATAAAAATATCCTTTTATAAGCATCTCTCATCCATGTTTATGAAACAAAATTTAAATTGTTTTTTTTTTCCTCCTAATATGACCAGAGTGGAAGTCAGACCTTGTAGGTTGTTTTTCTCCTACAGATCTTCAAAAATATGTATAAATTTTCATTTCCATCTTCTGAGGACACTGAAGTAACAGATTTCGCTTCTCAGTCATTTCATAACTGAGAGATCTCTTAAAATTCTTGATTAGGTAGATTTCCCCCTTGATATTTGTAAATATTAATTTTACCTTTTCTTAATTAATAAAATTATACATTACTGCTAAAATCTCTCTCAATAACAGCTCAATAGGAGTAGTTCCTCAGACCTGCCTCCTGTAGGCAAAAGTTCCAGTGTGAGAACACCTCTTTACTGTTCTGATCACAGAAGCGAATGCTAATGAACCTCAACCTGGCTACAGACATTGCAATGTGAATAACATCATGCTGTATCTTAGATTAAAACAGACTACACGTCAACATCCTAATTATTTTTGTATTAAGATGATAGTCATACCTTTAAAATCAAAAGGCCAGAACTATCTCATATCCTAGCAACCCACCCATCTAGAAAAAAAATTATCTGGTCATTTAAAATTAAAAAACATCTGCTCAATCCTATAGCTAAAGTCACAATCAACTATAAGCCAGGAGGAGGTAGTCAGAGACTTGCTGAGTGACTTGGATCCTCATAAGTCCATGGGACCAGATGGGATCCATCCAAGGGTGATGAAAGAACTAGCAGACGAACTCGCTAAGCCACTCTCCATAATTTATCAACAGTCCTGGCTTACTGGTGATGTACCACAAGACTGGAAATTGGCTAATGTGACACCCATCCACAAGAAGGGCAGGAAAGATGATCCGAGTAATTACAGACCCTTTAGCCTGATCTCAGTCCCGGGCAAAGACATGGAACACATAGTCTTGTGTGCTATTATGCAGCAACTGCAAAACGACCATGACATTGGAACTAGTCAGCATGGATTCCAGAGAGGCAGGTCATGCCTGACCAACCTAATCTCCTTTTATGATCTGGTGACTCGCCTGGTTGACGAAAAAAAGGCCGTGGATGTTGCGTACTTGGACCTTAGCAAAGCCTTTGACACGGTTTCCCATAATAAGCTTCAGGAGAAACTCTTAGAGCATGGACTGGATAGAAGCATTTTATGTTGGGTTAGGA
>WEKX01007089.1:93601-111932 GCA_013390025.1 Pitta sordida
TTAAGAGAAGACTTAATGAGGAGCTCAGCGACATGGTCTAGTTGGCGGGGAGTCGGACTAGATGATCCTGAGGGTCCCTTCCAACTCAGAATAACCTGTGAACTACAGATTATTCATTGCATGTCAGTATTCAAAAATGTACTTAACTGAAGCTCAACATGATGAAGCTGGGAGAGCTGCATTGAACTACCCTAGAAGTCCTACACCACTGAACCATTTCAGCCATTTTACAGCTGAAGATTTCACAGAATCACACAAAGGTTTGGGTTGGGGACCTTAAAGATCATCCACTTTCATCCTTCCCTTCATGGGCAGGGACGCCACCTAGTAGATCAGGTTGGTTAAAGCCCCATCCAACCTGTCCTTGAACACTTGAACACATTTCAGTATCCCACCACTGTCACACTGAAGAATTTCTTCTTTCTATGTGAGGTTTATATCTATACTCTTTGTTTTCGAGGATACATCCCAATATAGTGACCACTTCATTACAATTAATTCTATTTTGCACAGAACTAAGGATAAGAAGGAAAGAAAGTCTTACAATCTTATTCTTGAATGACCAATACAAATAAAAGTTATAAACCCAGGAGTAGTTGCAGGTGTTCTCCCTCTTGAGACCAGAACTTTCACAAAAACGTAAGTACTTTTGTCTTCTTCTAATCTTTGCTAGAGGTTCTTCCAGTGCAAGATGACTGTGCCCTCAGGGCATAATTATTTCAATACTGCTTTTAAATCACTGCAGTTATACATATTTTACTACACTGACCTCAACATAAACGCTCAGCTGTTACCTTTGTATAGAATGCAATAAGAGAAAAATTAATTGCTAGGAACTATATTAAGGCACATCTGAAATTAATGTCAGCATTCAAAAGAGGTTGTTCTACAAATTTCTGAATCACTGCATTAAAAAACTGCATCCTCGTTCCTGTTTTTTTTTCTCACTGCTGTTCTTATTTTCTAATTCTACCAATTAGATGTACACTAAAAATTTGTAATTTAAAATATAATTGCTTAAATGCAATTACATCAGCAGTTGAATGACGTTTCAAAATTATGGAGTCAGAGGTAACCAAGTTTAGGTATTTTTCAGACAAATTGATAGGGGATTAATTAAATTTCCAACATTTTTATTTACTTGCTTTGAACCTAGATAAACTTTTGTTCATTTCAGTTGACTTGCCTCCCGGCACTCACAAATGAAAAAAGGGAAGTCGACATCATTAGCATTCTTTGCACCTCAACTATATATTAACACACTTCCCTTAATGTCTGTACAGAATTTTTATATCCAACTTAAGGAGGATTATATACTAGCATATGATATTTCTGCAAGTGTTTTATCAGAGATGAAAGTGAATAAGGGGGACTTTTATTATTGCACAGCATCTTTGACAACTATTACTGTTTTCCTCCTAGATTTTATTACATAAATCATTAATAGGCCATATCCACATAGCTTTGTGGCAAAAGCAAGTTTTGCCACTAATATAAATAGCAACTGAAGTGTTGGATTTTGTGTAAGGATCTTTTATTAAAGATCCTTGCTTAGGAACATAATTTTAAATTGTTCCTTATGTATTTATGCTCAAGCTTAGGACTGATTATGTCTTATTTATTAAAACATAAAAAACTTTCATGCAGAAGTCCAGAACATTTGGGATTTTCTGACAAATCAGTAGCTCAAGCTAATTTTGCTGAATTAGCTATTAATACTGTACTCTGACCACTACACCTATTGTGAGGCCACAGCAACAGGACAGACAGCAGGAAAGTAGAAATTTACACACTCCCTACTCCTCTTTGGTAAAGAAATATGGCTAGTTCTGCTTTTCTAGACTTGTTTGTGCCTCTCAGCCTCAGGGGATAAAATAATTTCTTGCTTTTCTCAGAAATTGTAACAAATCCTCAACACTACAGAACTGTATCAATTTCACGATGCTTCTTGTTTCTAAGTTTTTTCCTGTGTATGTGCAACAGACAGAAGATCTCCCCCCCACTTTCTCTGGCAAGCCAGATATTAAAAGGCAATTCTGAACCATTCTTCTTATTGTATGGCTAAGCATTTTAGCAAAAAGAAAAGCATAAGCAGCTCACAAAATAAAATGTACGTGGCTATTGGTTTAAAACTGCATAGTGACAAATGCTCTCACTGAAGAATTTTTTTACAAGTCAAAAAATAATGCACTAAGAATAATGAACTAGAATATCTGGAAAAACAAACTACATGCAGTGCCTGTTCCAAGTATTCCAAGTACTTTTTTACAATACAAACACAAGGTTAGCTGAAATAAAGTCAACGGTCTTCAGAAGTTTTCTCTACAGATCAGTAATTTGTCAGCACAAATGACGTTAGTGTTCAGTGGATGTTGAGTTTGATATTTGTCATTCTCCAATGAGCAGAGCAGACAAGGTTAATTCTCGGGACCTGGTCCTACAAACAAGTGCTCTATGCTCCCTCCACAATATACAGCCTTAACCAATAGTGTTTATGACCATGTTTGTCATCTGTTTCTGACCTTGAGCCTTTTAATCTTGAAGTAAAAGAATCATCTCTACCCACAATCTGAGGCACATACATTTCCATGCTATAAATACCAAAATTTACTGCTAAACTTAGTCCAGTGTCTATGAAAATAAACTCTACCTGTAAGTGGCTGGCTCCATGAACCTGTTGGCTGGCTCCATAGGCCTGTTGGCACAAGTCCAGAGGATGGCCACAAAGATGACTTTCTTTCCTCAAGGACTTGTAGGGCTAGGACAAGGGTCCACGGCTTTAAACGAAAAGATGGTAGGTTTAGATCAAATATGGATAAGAAATTCCTCACTATGAGGGTGGTGATGCACTAGAACAGGTTGCCCAGAGAAGGTGTGGATACCCTATCCTTGGAAGTACTCAAGACCATGATGGATGAGGTTTTGACCAACCCAGTCTAGCGGAAGGTTCCTTCCGCATGGTGGGAGGATAGTTGGAATTAGACGATATTTAAGGTCCCTTCCTGTCCAAACCATTTTATATAGGGCTATGATTTTATGAAGGAATCAAAGGATGGAGTTAAGGAGGACATTTGCAAAACATGGATCTGACCATTCAGCCTCACTAGTAAGGTTACAAAGCACAGGGGACATACTGATGTGACAGGTACAGTCCATAAAACATTATTTCTTATACATAATGATAAAATTGGGTTAAACCAACCAATACGGGGAAAATTCCCAAGCCCTGCCTGAGTCATTAATCACTAGCAGTTCATTCTCTTTAAAGAAGGCAAAACACCAAAATGCCAAAAAAGCATATTAGGAGAAAAGGTGAATACTAGAATTTTTGTCTAACCCAAGACACTGCATAACTCTTGTGCGTCTATTAGAGATGAAAAACTGAATGTTACAACGCAAGCAAAAAAAGGTAATTTTCAAGACCATAGAAGAAGTCAGTGTTTGAGAAGATACACACAGGACCTCTTTTTCTGTAGCATGTGAGAATTCTTACAAATATTAACTAATATTTCAGCACACTACCCCAGGAACTGGAGTGTCAGAAAAATGATAATTTCTCCTCTTCATCACCCTTTATATCAGGAAAATTCATGACAGATGGAATTCATACAAGAATTCTGTCAGTCAGGTGGTAAAAAATTTCTCTGGAATCTCAGCCCAACATGGCAAAGAAATAATTCCAAATCATAAATTATAATGCTTTCTCCAACTGATGAAGAGTGAAAAGGCATTAAATGGCAAAATATTATTGTATAAAGTTAGGATGTTTTGTACTCTGAGCTCTTTGAGTACACTTGTGGCTACAGACAGTTAAACTAAGAGAATTTTTCATTGCTGATAGTGCCCTTTTCCAGTGCTGTTCAAATTCTTTAAGTTTTCACAGTTTGGCTAATCCTATTTCTTTTTAAATCACATTAAGCCCTTCCATATGTCTTATGAATAGTGAAAAGAATGAACACATACTTTGCAAAGACAGCAGAATAAGTCTCTCACATGCGGAGAAATGAGCTGGCTAGAATTCAAAACTACATTTACCTTCAATGCCGAGTAGTGCAAGACATGGTTAAAGGATTGGACAGTCTCCAAAATACTTTCCAACTCCATTACTATCGCTCTTGGATATGCTGGGTCCAATCAACTGCCTAAGCAATAGACTGCACAACACCATTTTTCCAGTGTTTTGACATCAGACATAATAATTCCTTTACCAGACAGAACATAACCCTTTCAAATGCTATTACTGCTGAAAACTAAAAAAAAAATAAAAAAAATATGAAACACAGAACACTCATGGATGTGCTAACAGGCTTAGCTTGAAGACAGTTTTTCTTGCCCTATCATACTATGCTAAAGCCATGCAGTGCTGCAAGCTGAATATTTTTAATTCTTTATTTTTACATCTAGACAGCAAATACGTGGAGTTTAAAAGCCAGTAGGCTGCATTCCATACTGCAAAGTAAATTTTAAAACTACATTCAATTGAACTTATAATTAGATTGAAGAATTGGTGTAAGATAGCTCTGAAATACTTTGTTCAGCAACAAGACAGTTCAACTGCTATTCAGAATGACACACTGACATTTTTGAATCCTAATCTATATGGACTGTGTTCAGGACTTAATAGATGCATCAGAATGTGACCAATATGTTCTTGACAATTTTGCTCAGGTTGAAAACAAGGACAAGAATTAGTGACCATTTGGAAGATAAGCTATTCTAGTGTAGATGCTTCTTGACCAAGAACTGAACTGGTATGACCCATTCACTCCACAGTGACCAATTAAGTCAACATTTTCCATCTACCAACAAATTAATTTATGGTTACTACTAAGACTGTATTTAATTGAGAAGCATAAAAATAAAGATAACCATACTCCACTTCCAAATTCCTAAGCTATCAAAGCTACCAATTGTCAGATACAGTCTTTATTTTTGCTGGAGCAAAGAAGTACCTTTTATTACTAACACAAGTGACTGAACCCTGTTAGTGTCTTCCCACATACAGCTGTCTTGAATCTCCTCAAGTCTGAAGCTTCACCTGCTGAAAAATGCTGGGTTTCTGTGCATATAACTCAACTGCATAACCTAATCTGCTATTAGTGTTTCAAAATGTGGAAAAGTAATTTTCCTAGAGATTATTTTTCCCTCCAAAACCATAAACCTCTTTTTTTCTGAGCCACTTAATAGATACATTTCTTACAGCTCTATTCAAAATACGTAATGCAATTTTTGCACATTTCAAGATTATAAAATTCTCCTTTTTGTACCACAAAAACTTTAGTATCTTATGCTGGGACAGGCCTATACTATTATCTCTTAAATTAGTTGCACTGTAGCTTTTACTGTGTAGTGCTCTGCCTACAAAATATGAGTCCTACAAAAAGGATGCTCTGCCATTAGCATTGCACTGACTAATGCAAAAAAATCAGTGTTTTATTAATAATTGCTTGTATAAAAAAACCCCACTGTTCTTTTGGGGGGTTTTGTACTGATTTATGTCATTTATTGCAATTACTGCATGGAAAGACATATTAGTTTCACAAAAAGCATTTGACGCCACACTTCAAGCTTGCCATAATTTCATTTCCTTAATTTTAGAGATTATGATTCTCAAAATTACAGAAAATATACTAAGAATTGTAACATGGATAGTAATTCTCTATGGACCCAACTAAAATGAATCTATTAATACAGAAGAAATTAAATCTGCAGAAAGCTTGAACTGGATAATCTAAGCCTATTCCTGTACATTCAATTAAATAGTTATGATATCCAGCACCCTTGCATGAGACATTCTACCTTTATCTTGAAGGGTCAGACATTTATTTGTGAACTGAAACTAAATATCTTCTGGGGAAAATACTTGTTAGGTTTATGTACTACTACAAACAGGCTGCTAAAGAAGTGTAGTCCAGTTATGTACTTGGAATAAACTGAATTTAGACTAGCCAGAATGAAAACTATGTAGAAAAGACCACCACAAACTAACAGAGAGGGGCAGCTGGGATTCAAACACAAAGGAAGCAATTTTGTAACTTACACACATGAGCAATGGAACAGAGATGAAACTGAAACTGGTTTATTGAATAATTCCCTTCAGCAGCAGCATGTTCTAAAAACACACATGATTTCAGAGATGCCAAGAAGGGACTGTATGTGGGCTCATTTATAAACTCCAGTCACAGAATAGGTTTTGTTTGCCTGGACATTATTTGTTTAGAATTTATGGGATCAGACTTTTTTTCCCCTGAGAAAATAAATAGGGAGGTGACAAATCCATAAATCACAGAATCACAGAATCACAGAATATTATGAGTTGGAAGGGACCCACAAGGATCATCTAGTCCAACTCACCACCTAACACCCGTACAGAGTCCGAGAGCACATCCCAGAGCGTANAAGGGACTGTATGTGGGCTCATTTATAAACTCCAGTCACAGAATAGGTTTTGTTTGCCTGGACATTATTTGTTTAGAATTTATGGGATCAGACTTTTTTTCCCCTGAGAAAATAAATAGGGAGGTGACAAATCCATAAATAAAGCAATATGTTAATTAATGATCACATTTATTGTTCATTTATTGTCCGATACTCATTATTGGTCTCTCGCTGCAGATAACACAAAACTTGTGTCCTTTCTGAGCTTACGTTTTCCTCTCTTTGGCCAAACTTTACTATTTTAACAAACTTCTGCAATGAGAGGAAGCCCCACTCACTGAAGTAAAGATTGAGGTATTATTTGTATTTTAAGAATACAGCATGCTATGTGTTTCAGTTTTACTCCCTTGTTATTAAATTGCTGGTCTAGAATTATGTGGGACAAATAAAATAAAAGAAAATAGTAAAATAAAAGAAAATAGTAAAATAAAAATCAGAAATAAGGCATTTCTTTGCAGCATAAATCTGTACAGGGGGAAGATACTCGGAGCTGGGCCAATAACTTGCGATGTTTTTCTCTGAGCCAACCAGAGTTACACTGCTGCCTTGAAAAAATTTAATCATTGAAAATACATTGAAAAATGTTTCTGAGAAGAATGAAGGGGACATGAGTCTTTACAGAGTGGCAACTGAAAGCCCCAAGAGTCTCTTTGGGGTATTTGTACATCTGCTAAGGATTAAAGGAAAAGATTAAGGCAAAGGAAGTCAAAACCTGCTAAGAGTAATCGGAAATAGGGGTTAAACAGAAACAGCCTGTACACCCTCAAGTGAAAAAAATCATACTTGCTTTGGAAAACTTTCAGTCACTCTAATCTGCCAATCTCTGGCTCTCAAAGCAGAAGGGTGTAGAAGTGTGAGCCACTTTCATTGGTACAAGAGGCCAAACTGAAGGGCTACATTTAGCCCAAGAAGTATTGTATTGTTTCACCCAGGGAGATGAGATATTAGCTAACCTGTCACCTGAAGGCTGCATTTAAGAGAAGGTGAAAAGAGAAGGGCACTACCACTATCACTGTGACCACAATACGTGTCAGCCTGTTGGTTTGACCCAAAGCACACCAAAGGCATCTTGGGGAACTGCAGGGAGAGACTACAGGTCTTATATGCACTGTGAAAAGTATATAAATAAAAAAATATCTAAAATAACACATTGCTAAATCAGCTAAGCTTTCAACTTCTTCCTCATTTTAAGCCTTTCAGCAAGAACTCCAAGCCACAGTAGTGAAAACTAGCAAAACTACTACTACTCTCTCTCAATCTGAAATTCAGAGATGGGGTGATTTTTATTTTTTTTTAAAGAAAAAGAAAAGAAAAAGGACAACTCGGGAAGAAAGCAATTTGTTCTACAGATTGAATGCACTGTCAATCAAATCTAAGAGCTCTTCAATCTGAAAATTACTCCAGCTAATATAGCAAAAATGCACAATTAATTTCATTTTTACAAGTTATTATGAAAAAGTGATATTTAGGTTTTTTACTCAGAAATATATGTATTATCAACAGTGTTCTGTGCATTAAACAATAAAAAAGTTGAGAATTAAATTTTGAAGTGCAATAAGCTTCATTCAAGTATTTGAAAGTTTCTGTATTAAATATTCGTTTCTTGCAGGCATAACTCCACTACATGGATATGATATACACTAGGTTCAGGTATCACATTTTTCAGCTCCTTTCAACAGTAGCAACATTGCAAACCTTATCTCACCCATACAAACCAAGTCTGACACACCTTCAGTTGCCTATAAAAGCGAATTTATTACCACAGAATAAGTGAGAGATTTAAACCACATCTGGCAAAAGACACTAACAATGCTTCTCCCATTTAAAGTAGCAGATGGCGATAGCATAGATGAAAACACATTTGGCAGGACAAAGAGTCATCTGTCCAGCTATTGAAGCCATACCATTAGTGGCTAGTAAAATTCAGTTTGATTGTGTGACATGAAATCAAAACAACTAATGCTTGAGAATGGTTTGACTGCTTGACTACTGATTACATGGGGGTGATTCTGACTGTCTAAAATTCTCAATAGTATCTATAAATCCTGCTTTTCTTCAAGATACTGTTTTTCTTTGTGCAGTTTATTTGCTTTGTAAGTGCTAGACTTTCATTCTTGTCCTTTTATTTCCATTGCAGCAACTTATAAAGACTCCGTTATACAAGACTAACTTTGTTCTATCTGGCCCCACACTTATACTAAGCTTCATTCTGCAATTATTTCTGTAATCTGCTGCCAGTGCTGTCATTATGCCTGGGGCAGCCATAATGTACAACTTTTTGTATAAGAGATTCAAAGCACCATAAAATCAATAGAAGAGTTTCCTTATCGGACAATATTGCAGGTTAAAACAAGATGTAAAGGTATGCAGCTCATTACATACTGTCTTTTACTATGTTGTTCTTAATTCCATGTAAAATCATTACTTTCATAAACAATAGTTTTCATTTAAAAGTCAAATTCAAACTTATCCTGTTTGCATTCTAATCCAACTTCTTTATATTAAAGAGGATGCACAACTGTCAGTGAGATTACGTGAAGTTCTATATATACAACGTTGTAAGTATGGTATTTTAAATCTACATAAAACCAAACATAAAGCTTCTGAAATAGCAGTGTTATTTACATGGAGGCTTAACTAAAGATTCTCTCCCCTGACAGCATCTTTCCCTTTGGTTGCCAATTGTCTCCCTCTTTTCCCCATCCCTGCAAATAACTCCCTCAGGTCCCCCTGAATCATTTTCTCTGCTCCAATAGTCTGCATCTACTTTCTGGATTCCTTGAAGAAGGTTTTACACTACAGTAATTACATGAAGTATTCTTAAACACAGTTCTCTTAATAAACAGCAACAAAGCTCTCATTAAATAAAAATAAGATCTTTTTCATTGTAACATAGACAGGGGCAGGTCCAAGCCCATTCCTGAAATGCAAAGTATGACCAAAAAATCATAAATTCCCAGACATTAACACAAATCTGAAACTAAAAAAAAATTGATAATTTCCAATCTAGACAAGAATACCACTGAAGGATTTACTTATTATAGCCATCACATGACTAATACTCCAATAGCAGGCTAGACTGATGAAATTATTTATCAACATCTTCCTCGGCATGCTTAATGAAGAAAGAATGTGAGAACCTTTGGCAATGCTGTTATGATTATAGCACATGCCTTGATTTTCCTGTGTTTTTTTGGTATAATTTGTAAGACAAATGACTGAATCAAAATTCTTACATCAAAATTAAGATAAACCTGAAAATGTGCATGTCCTGTTTGATGTGACATGCAATCCATCCTTAGGAACAGAATGAAACTCTCCCACTCATAAAAGCATACCTTGGCAGTGAATGAAATATTCTCTTCTTCCCACACAGACACATACACAACTGGACATCAACTTTGAAAATCACGAACACTCTCTGCAGTAAGGATCAAAGGAACCATGAGAATCAAAATCCAGAAGATGGAGTGAAAGAAATTCTTCATGAATTTCAGCAAGAAATATGAGTGTTCCATTAATCTACTTCTAAAGGCATTTTACTTGGACACTTAGAACAAACCAAATTGACCTTGTATGATCCAGAACAATAATTGAGCTCATCACTAGCTGTCTGACCTTACTTGAAAAGTAGTCTCCACAAATCTACTATTGATATCTATATAATCTGAAATGGAGACAAGCAAGGGTACTGACACACAGACTCAGTCTCACAGCCAGAGAAGCCAGCAGAACAGAGTGTTCCTAAGAAAGTGGGTCAATATTGCCTTCAAGAAATGCATACAGTGATCCCCTGTTACTCGCGGGCTGTTGAGTCTGGTCCTCCTTACGCAAATCGAGGGATCCGCGATGATAGCGAACCCACTACGTAGTCGAGTATGCCGTGCCTGTAGCCATGCCCCCTCCCCTAATAAAGTCTGGAGGACGCTCCTGAGAGCAGGGCTTTTTTCAGATGTCTGGCTGTGCTCTGCCGGGGCGGGGGGCGAACACCAGGGCAGGAGGCGAGCAGTGGGTGCCAGCACCACGCAAGCGGGGTCTCCCAGTGCCGAGCAGACTGGGGTCGTGGTAGGTTCTGCACACGCGCAGAGATCCCATACTCGCTGTTGATTTTCCAGCGAGTTGTGGGACCTTGCAAATTACGGATCGCGACTATGCAGAGGATCACTGTATTTGGAAAGGTTATGCGAAAGGCAGAAAATCCTCAGCAGACATCTGGAACTCCTGGGTGGTCGTATAACTCCAAAACCTGAATCAGAGACCAAATCAAGAGGAGCTGAAGGTTCTAGCTATGATTGCTTAATCTGAATCATCAGGTTTCCAAATGCTATCTTTCTGGTGTTCCATCTTACACTGCAGAATCTTAAAGTACGCAGTTGGTTTGAAATACAGATAAATAAATCCAACCACTAATCTATTGTTTATTTCTGCCTTCCAAAAACTGAAAAATAACCTAATGATTTATTTGCTGGGCAGTTTATTATTTCTTATAGATGTCTTCTCTGGCTTGTTCAGTGTGCATAAAAGATGTATAAGTCCTTAGTATCTATATGCATTCATTAGAAAATATAACACCAATCAGCCTTCTCATAAGTAACTAGAAACCTAACTGGATTTCCAGGGTGAACACCCAATACAGCTAAATGGGAAATCAATACAGCTCAATAGACTATTTTGCAAGACAAGTGCTGCTTCTACTCCTGACCCCATGTACCTAGCTTAACACAGAGATATCCTACCCGAGTGGAGAATGTCTCACCTACAGTCACAGCACAGAACATGCTGTACAAGCAGGCTAAAATGTCAACTCAATCAGATATTTGATTGCATGTACTTGATAGAAAGACAGAGTTCAATTTCCCATGGAGCAAACAAGATATTCTTGAGAAACCTGAATATGCACTCAAGTGTCAGTTAGCAAAGATACTGGAGCTAATATAAAATGAATCACAGTTCAACAATTCAAAACTATTTTAAAGCCAAAATCAGTATTGTACAAGGTAGTTGTTAAAGAAATATTCCTGGGAAATAGTAAAGCTAGAAATAGAAGTACATTATATATTGGGACCACATGGATCAAAGTATGTGTCTGTACTAAATGGTTTGTCCAAACAGAAGAGGATCATAGTCATGTAAAGCTACTGGCTTTAGTTAGACTATCTTTAGAAAAGATATTATTTTCTTTATATGCATTATCAGTATGATGATCTGCTCTTGAGATTCCATGTGCAGTGTACCAGGGAACCGACAAAATCCATACACATGCCACATCTAGTCTGTGGTGAAAGACATTTCTCACTGTTTCCACAATTCCAGCATAGGCAACCTCTTGTTACGCTGTCCTGAACAAGACCATCTAGTCTGGAGCAATGAGGAAAACACTCATCTCAATACTGAATGCACAGTATGTAGTTTTGCAAGTTTTTCGACCTTAGCAGAAGACTGTGTGAAGGAGACAGACTGGTTTTATTATAAGCTATAGTCTCTCAAGAATTACCAGACTGTTACAAAATAAAAGACCTTTAAAAATATCTTTTATTTGTGGTTTTTCTAAAGTTATTTTTAATGCCCCCCCCCCGACCCATCCACAACACATGTAACAATTATGGTACTGGGACCCCCACAGTTACAAACTGAGTAATGCAATTTTTGACCCTTGTTGCAGCCATCTTGACATGGATCTCAACAGAAATGACAGCACATGCATTTCTAGGAAGAATATATATCAATTCATAGTTTTTCCTCTAAAATTTTCACTGCAGCCTCTCTGTCATGGTATTATGGTCTCAGTTCAATAGTAACATGCCTATGTCAAACCCATATAAATTCTGCACTCATATCAATACAGTTTTGTGTACTGAGCCACCATCTCCAGTCAGTCACACAACACCAACATTGCCACTTCTCTGGCTTTCATTATTCATGACGTGAACTCATGCTTCCCCCCTTTTGCATTCTGCCCTACAAAGGTTTTTAATAGTTTTCACACACTCGTCATACTTTTGAGAATCTGGCAAAAGACAATTTCAGGGGATCCTATGCTCTTCTGTGGTTTTTATGAGGGGAACTTCAAAGTACTTCCTTTTTTCCAGGAGTTACTGTTACATATGTAGAAGAAAAGCCTGTGCAAGAGTGGGAATCTGTAGGACAGACCTAGCTTTTACCCAGGAAGGATGGGGAGAGGAGAACTCAGGTTTTCAGATGTGCTAGACTGTTCCTGCTGTATTACAACAGAAGTTCTGGAAATTTCAGAGAATAAAAAAAGTCAAAGAATAGTGATGGTTTTCTTAAGTAGCTTGGATGAATGACTTCTCTTTCCCATTGGGCAGACAGGTAGGGAATGGGGTGTCCCATGACCTCAAGCCCCTACAAAAATGCTACACTGCAGGCTGTAATCACCTTAATAAATGAATACACCGAACCGAGCTTCATTTGAAAGCATGAAGATAGGTAACCAACTTAGGATAATAGGTTCTGAAATTATAAAGACTGATCAACCCACTTGCTCTAGTATATATAGATTTTTATTATATACCTTCTAGGTATAACCCAAGAAGAGTCAATTTCATCTGAAGATCAGTAGTAGATAAACCCAAGTGAGCTTTTTTACTGAGTGGTTTTTATTCCTGAAGCCACACACTTCCTCAAAAAACTAAGACTGAACACTTCTTTCAGAAAGAGGAGCGCAGGTATGCAGGCAGTACAGTGCTGCTCTACTCTGAAGGCCTGAGCTTTATTATTCCATATTCAGACTCCTCCTCATACAGGGTCATGGACAAAGTCTCCAGTTTATCACCAGGTAATGTTCAGTCTAATGCTTTGAACACTTCAAGAAATGTATAACAAGGTAGAAAAAGGAGATAGATGGAGGGTCACCTTCAGTCACAACATATCTTTGTGTTATGAAAACATATCTGAAACCTGCTTTTGAATAACTCAGAAAATTGTGTCCAGTCTCTAGAACTTCTCTGTCCTGACAGTAACAGATTTGAGTGAAATTTTTATCTGCTAGTTATCTTGCAAAGAAATTTAATTTGGAAATTATCCAAGGGCTAGAGGTGGGGGGTTGGTGGGGGGATGGGCTTGCTTTTGGTTGGTTATTTCCTTTTCATTTTTTTCCTCATAGCAAAACTTTTGTATTTAATATAGAATACTCAAAGCAAATAACAATATTAATTATATATAATCAAATCCCACCTAAATATGGAATTATCGGTTGTCTTCAAACTTCCTTGATATACTTTCCATGCTCTTTTAAAGCCATTCGAATGTGACCCTAGGGCAAATAACAATGTAAAACTGGCAGTAAGAAAATGCTTTCACTGTCTTACTTAGCATCACAGTCAAGAAATAGCTGCACTGGCATTCTTGCCAACTAGGTTCATATGTCAACTGTTACTCAGATTATTTGAAGGCAACCGCCCAAAGAAGCTTTCCTAGTAAGGACTGCAAATTAGTGGATCGTTATTCTTCATTTCAAAAATAATTCGGAGTAGAAAGGACCAAATAAAATAAAATTTGGGAAATACCACTGTTATATGGGTGTGGAGCAATCTAGATTTACAGGTTCACAGGTTCACAGGTTCCTATGAGTTGGAAGGGACCCAGAGGATCATCTAGTCCAACTCCCAAACAGCCCATTTAGTAGGTAATTTTCTTTAAAGGGTGTGATCTGAAAACCATACACAAAAATTCCATTAAAAAACTCACATTAAGAACAACAACTACAAGATTTGTCTCACAGCTTCAGCTCCCCTTCCTAGCTTTAGCATACATAGGTAGCTTTGTTCATGGCTAAAATACAAATATGCAGGTTCAGTTTTTTATACCTATTTGCAAGAAAACATATAGATCTATGTAAACTCTTCCACAAACACTATTTGAGAGACAGGGCACTTTAATTTAAAAACAAACTAAGCTCATATGTGGCCAGCTCTGAAAATGTGTCTGTTTGTACCTTGCATCTGTCCCAGAGGATGGCTGAGAAAGGATTAGAAGAAAGGCTGTGCCAGCTCACTGCCATCTCAACTCACTGCTTTCCTCCTGTCCTTTACAGGATCAAAAGATGCTATTTAAGATTTGACAAAAAGATATGTATATCCTTCTTTTGATCTCTTTGGATTTTAACTTTCAGTTCCTGTCCTCCCACACACAGCATTTCTGCATGGTGAAACCACGCCAATACCACTCAGAAGACTTTTGTACTCCTACAGACCAGCAGTCAGACATGCATTTCATAAAGGTTAAAACACTGAAGCTGAAGTAATCTTACTACCAGTAAGACAAATACAGTATTTCGTATCAGATTTACAAAACCTTTTGAGAAAAAAAAAAAAAATCAGATCCATCCCACTAGGGGAAATAGGAATGAATGCTCTGGGACAAAATCCAGCAAGGATCCTCTCTTAAACTAAAAATGCTATGGTGCAACATATTATAAGAGTAGTACAAAAATTCAAATACTGTACACAACTGAAACCACATGCAAAATACTGTATTCCAACCAAATTTGTTGCAGTGTTTAAAGATCAAAGATAAAATTATTTCAGACAGGATGCTTCTTTTCCAAACAACATGCTTAAGATTGTAAAAAACCACAAACCCTTTTTCAATTAAGATTTTGGCACTGGTTGTTGAACATCACAAGTTTGTTAATTTTATGTAAAGCAAAACAAAATTATACTCTCAATGGACTTCAGCAAATTAAATGAAAATATTTCCAGCAGCTAACTTGAAAAGGGATATCATTAAAGAGCTGAATTCAATCTTATCTCTAGTTACCACTTAAACTTCTAGTCACGGCACATTCATTCAAAACAAAATAGCAGATTGTAATGTGGGCTGATATCTGAAGGCATTTCATGAGCATACTCAAGCTGAAGTCTAGATATGACATGATCACTAGAGAGATCACCTTTGAACTACTTACAAAAAATGCTTAAATGTCTTTGTTCTGTCTCTGAATTTGCATGTGACATTAGAAAATTCAGTATGATTTCTTACCACTTACTTCCCTTGACTAGTTAGGTAAAATCAGATGCAACACAAAACTGGAGATCATTTTCTCTTCAGATAGGATTGGGGTAGGAGGCAGGGGGAAAAAAGATCATTCAGGTATTCAAATTACATAACTTTCAAATTTCCTGTCCAAAAATCTCAGGTTATGGACATGACAACTACATCCATTCTTTTTTTGCTGCATTAGGATTGTGATTTTCCTCTGTTTGTACCGGGTAAGACTGATGCTTCAATATGTTTTTAAATGAAAAAATTGCTTTGACACTTGTCACTGCATCTTAAGCCAGAAAATAAGCATGGCTCTTAATCAGAACAGACAAAAGTACTGCACTGTTTGATGAAAATGATAATTTCTAACTGTCTCTATGTAAACCATTCTAACCTAATGCCAAGTCCCTGATGATAAGTGCTGCTGGGAAACATTACTGGGCAACTCTCTGCATGCAGACGATTAATTATGACTTCAGTGGAGAATAGTTCATGAGATGATGTACAGTTACAACACAATTAACTTGTTTATAGTTTCTCACGTATCTGCAACGTTCATCTACATGTGCAGCAGAAATAGTTTACATACCATTTGAACCTTTCTGTCCAGAGGGGTCCAAATCTATAAGGAGTTGTACGCACCTTCTTTTTAATAGAAAACAAGACTAAATCACAATCAGTTTACAATCAAGCTTTGTCTCTGTCACTTGGTTTTACAATTCCATATATAAAAACCAGCTAGATCTGTGCCTACTATAGCCACCTGCTGAAATTTCAACACCAAAATAAGATCTATAATTAGATATACAAAAACAGAAGCTCTGAAATTACAGCACAACAGGCCTAAAATTTGCAGCAAGGAGAGCAAAATTCTGCAGCACTGTTTATACGTGGCTGTCAGTAGTCTTACACCCACAGAATCTACTATTATCAGCTAAAAAAGGCCAAGAAATAAAAAGGTGCCTTGTAAACAATCTTCTCCTTTTAGCAGCCTTAATTGTCTGTCCTTGCAGGAGCATTCCTCTGTTTCTTCCCCTTCTCCAAAAGGAGGGCATGGACACCATGCTGTACAGAAAAAACTCATAGCTCACTGCCATCTTCTCCATGTCATGTTTAGTAATCTAGGTAAAGGGGAGATTAAAACATTTAATTCTTCAAGTCTTCCTCGAAATACAGCTGTAAAATACTGTTCTATGGGATGAAAAGAAAATCTTATCTAATAAATTTTTTAACAGAACCCACTTATTTTATTAGTACGTCATAGACTTCCAGTGGTGATTAAAATCCTTATACAGGGCACAGGTAAAGAATGCTTTCTCACGTATAACCTTAGGTTGAAGTTTTGTTTACAACTCGGTATCTCAGCATTTCATTTTTTAATCTCCCACTGCTGTACTAACCCAAAAAAAGTTCCTTGTGCAGCAATATTGGCAGAAGTGAAGGACAGAGTTTTAGAACTTCAGCCACTGCATCACCTAAATTCAAGTAAATTTATAACATATACAATACTAGTAGTTAGAATAATAACAGATACTTGGCTTAGCAGTCCCTGGTTGCTACAACACATAGGAGTTTTAAATCCATTGGGCAAGAACAAAATAAAATTCTTCTACTATCAAGACATCTCATGGCATGCCTCTGGAAAGTCACAGCATACTGCATTTGATACTAGCCATGTGTCCAAAGTTCAAGCGTGTTCTAGATCTTATCCAGCATTGTTCCAGGTGATCTCATAACTGAGAACAATCTCTAAAATTCTCCAACATATATGGGAGATCCCGTCCAAGACATCAGAAAAAATTTCATCCTCAGTGCTGATGGTTAGCAGACAATTGAGACTGAAGCATCTAGAAAATACTATGTTGACCATGTAGAGCTCTGGTATGATTCAGACATGAACGACAATTCTACTGCAGGCTCTCTTGAATTTAAAGTCCTAACAGAAAACATGCTGTTGATAGGACAAGATAGAACAGGAAAAATTATAATTGTTCTCCTTTCTGCCTGTCCAGACAAGGAGGTATTGACTGGGGAGCTGGTCACACCATATCCAGAAGAACTGAGAATACCTTTGACCAACAGAAAATATAGAATGCTCTGGTATTCTTGCTTCTTTCTCTTCCTGGCTTCCAAGAGAAACAATAGCTTGCAGTTGCCTATGAAGGTTACAATAGTACAAGGAACACACAAGATCAAAGAAAACAAGTTCAATTGATGTGGCACAGTGAAAATAAAGTTTGCTAACAGAGGCAGGAAAAGAACTTGAGAACCTGAATGAAGCTGCAGGATGCATATGGCATGGCCACATACGAACATTTGTCCTATCACTTAGTTACACAGTACAGAGAGGGCTTCTATAAACATCAAAAGCACTTCACAGTATCAATCCAAGAGAGTCAGTAACACCAGTTAACTAAGGAGAAGCTGAGACTTCAAAAATGGAGGAAGCTTCATTTTATACTGTTAGCATGCATACCAACTTAAGCACCAAGCCAGTCAATGTTCTGTCTGTGAATGTAGGGGACTGAGAATCCTGTCACTGGCATGTACTTATTAGTCTTTTGGAGTGGTGTGGTACTGAACATTGCTTATCTCGGGAGCTGGAAGATAGCAGGTGTGTTTTAGCACAGACAAGTGCTACAGTTATACCCCCTCGTTCGCAAGCAAGGGGACAGGCCAGGGGTCTTGCAGAAAGACAAATTCGTAAAGAAGTGCAGGTTGTTAATATGCATACAGGCCACGCCCATTGCTCCACCCCCCCGGCAGTCCAGAGCGCTCCGGACAATTTTCTGCTTCTCCCCTCGGACTGTCAACACAGGGGAGCAAAAGGAACCATTTCTGAGCCCCTCTGACTAGGAGACAACCCCTCCCCAAGAATCTGTTGGCTTCT
>WEKX01007091.1:281-22637 GCA_013390025.1 Pitta sordida
GTTACTAGTGGTGTCCCCCAAGGGTCGGTGTTTGGTCCGGTCCTGTTCAACATTTTCATTGATGATACAGATGACGGGATTGAGGCCATCATGAGTAAATTCATGGATGACACCAAGCTTGGAGCCCGTGTTGATCTGTTTGAGGGTAGGAAGGCCCTGCAGAGAGACCTGGACAGACTGGAGAGATGGGCAGATTTCAATAGAATGAAATTTAATAAGTCGAAATGTCGGGTTCTGCATTTTGGTCATAATAACCCCAAGCAGAACTATAGGCTGGGAAGGGAGTGCTTGGTGAGTGGTGAGGTGGAAAGAGATTTGGGGGTATTAGTTGAGAGCAAACTCAACATGAGCCAGCAGTGTGCCCAGGCAGCCAAAAGGGCCAATGGCATCCTGGCCTGCATCAAGAATGGAGTGGCTAGTAGGTCAAGAGAGGTTATCCTTCCCCTGTACTTGGCACTGGTTAGTCCACACCTGAAGTATTGTGTTCAGTTCTGGGCCCCTCAGTTCAAGGAAGATGTTGAGGTGATGGAATGAGTTCAGAGAAGGGTGACTAAGATGGTAAAGGGGTTGGAAGATAAGCCCTATGAGGAGAGGCTGAAGGAGCTTGGTCTATTTAGCCTAGAAAAGAGGAGGCTCAGGGGTGATCTTATTGCTGTCTATAAGTATCTAAAAGGAGGTTGTAGTCAGACAGGGGTCGGTCTTTTCTCCCTGGCCACTGGGGACAGGACAAGAGGTCATAGACTTAAGCTTCAACAGGGTAAGTTCAGACTTGATATTAGGAAAAGTTTTTTCACTGAAAGAGTGATCTAGATTTGGAATGGATTGCCCACAGAGGTGGTTGACTCACCAACCCTGGATGAGGTGTTGAGTGATATGATCTAGATGCAGATGCTAGGTTTAGTTGGATTATAGGCTGGACTGGATGATCTTTGAGGTGCTTTCCAGCTTTATCTATACTGTGAATACTGTGGGTTCTTCAACAAAGCCTTAGTTTTACCTTTTCAGTTAATTGAATTTGAAAATACATGCCAGTGAGAAGAAGGGATGGGGAAGTGGCCAGACCCTTCAGTACAGATTGACCCAGGATTTTCACCATGTGGCAGCCTGTTCATGGTTCATGCTATCATCATAATTTTGTCCCAGAGATTTTATTGAGTGTTGGGAATAGAATTCTGTAAGTATGACCCAAGTCTTATTTTTCAGGTTCTATTAAGAATATCATGTTAAAATGCACCCATTACATTTTGGGCTTAGCTGTATGTTTTTTTCTTGTTTGATTTTAACATGTTTAACAGGGTATGGGTTTGATGCTGTTGGCCTTGCATTCCTATCTTCCTAAGAAAACTCGTAAATGAAAAGTGAAAATAATCCTCAAACAACAACTTGAATTTGAATCAATTGGTAATTTTCTTATATGAGTCTGCCAATAGTAAGAAAGCCATGACCTTCAATGAGGTGGCAAATGAGAAGTTTCTAAGAAACACCTTTACAGTACTGAATTGACTAAGTATTTCACTGCTGCTGAGCTACAGAGCTCAACTACTACTATGATCTACTATTATTGCAACACTGATCTACGAGTGTACCATAGGGAACAAGTGCAGAGTGGCAGGTACCAGTTGTCAAATTATTTTGAAACTGAAATCAGGTAGTTTATATTTGGAATTAAAAGTCACACTCAGCTTTCTTTTCTTTGTGAACAAAGAAATCTTTCATACGTGTGACAGAGAGATCATGATTGTTTTCCAACAGTGGTTTAATTGAATCTCTGCATGGGGATAAGGACGTGTGCTATACAGGAAGTCTTTCTAGGTTACCTACTCCTCTCTGTGACGTCTAATGTACATGGTGGTAAGAAACTCTCTCCATGTCTCACAGCCTCCTCTGATTCCAAAGAGCGAGATGACCAATTCTTTCACAGAATCACAGAATCACAGAATATTATGAGTTGAAAGGGACCCACAAGGATCATCTAGTCAAACTCACCACCTAACACCCGTACAGAGACTGAAAGCCCATCTCAGAGCGGTAACACAACCTAGTTCCCTCTCAGTCTAGCAGGCCACTCTGAGCTGGAAGGGACCCAGGACCATCCAGCCCCACACCCCCCGGCTAGACCATGTCACTAAGCTCCTCGTCCAGTCTTCTCTTAAACACCTCCAGGGACGGTGACTCCACCACCTCCCTGGGCAGTCCATTCCAATGTCTTTCTCACCCAGTATTCTCTCATTCAAATTTTTCTCAACATTTGTTTGAATTAGAATGATGTAAGCATAGCAGTTGAATTCAGTATGAAAATAACTCGAGATTGTACTGAAGCAATGTATTTCTAGACCAGATATTTAGATATTTTTCTCTTTTCATAACAAGTTTTTTTTTCTCTTTGTGAAATATCTTAACCATTATAATATAGGGGGAAAAAATTAATTTTGAATCCAATAACTTCTTACTTAAGTAATATAATCACAGATATTTTTCTTGATTTTCTTTTCTTAATTATTTCTTACAAACCACAGTTAATATGCATTTAAACAATGTACTAGGGACCCATTACCTTGACAAAATTAATCCATTTTAAATTAACCTGAATGTAGAATTCCATGTGGGAAAGTTGATATAATGGTGAAGTCTCTGAAAGTTATACAGCACTCAGTAAAAAACAAACAAAAAAAATCACATGAAACATTATGTTGGTTCCAGTGGTTTTGTTTTCCTTTCGGATTTATTTGGCAGAGCTCTCACTGCTTTCTTAGTTTTCAGACTTTCTGGACTTCATCACAAAGCTGCCAGAAAAAGTTATAGGACAATTCTTGGTCTTTTTGGCATTAATTTATTAGAAAACTCCTTTGTATAGAGAAATGGGAAACTGTGTTCTCTTTTAAACAACAAACTTGACCATTTCTTTGCTTCTGTGAGTATAGGAAACCAAATCAACTGTATGGTCAATTTTTTAACGTAGTTCTTTTATCAAGCTATTGCTCAAGGTGCATTTCATTTCAGCTACTTCTGGATTTCTATGTACAGTGATCCCCTGTTACTCACGGACTGTTGGGTCTGTCCCTCTTCACGCGAGTCCTGGAATCCGCGAATATAGAGAACCCACTACATAGCCAAGTATGACACGCCCATAGCCACGCCCCCTCCCCTAATAAGGTCTGGAGGATGGTCCTGAGAACGGGATTTGTCTTAGTCGCTGGGGGTCTGCCCGACATGGCTGTGCTCCAGTGAGTGAGGCGGGCAGCTGCTGCGTTTGGCAGCAGGGTGAGCGGGGTGGGCGAGTGCCGGGGTGGGCGGGTGAGCGGCGGGCGTGGCCCCTGGGCTCCGCTGGGTCCTGGCCACGGGACCTGCCTGACTGTGGCCACAGAGGAGGAGGGGTGTGGAGACTGAACTTCCTGAGCCTCCACCGGGATCGACTCGGTGAATGCCCATGTGTGCGAGGAGCCATGGGAGGTTTCCCTGCGCCAGCCCCGGCAGAGGGTCGGAGGCAGTCCCAAAAACTGTTTCAGATCGGGGCTATGGCAGTGCCGCTGTGGGGCGGCTGTCCCCGGCCCCACACTGGTGGCCACCCCGCGCCAGCCAATCCCGGCCCCGTGTCGGCAGCCACCCTGTGCCAGCCCCGCGCCGGCAGCTGCCCCATGCCAACCCCGGGACCTGCCTGACTGTGGGCACACAAAGGGCACCGGAGGGATGGAGGCGGGAAGGTGCTCCCCCGCTCTCACGTACAGACACACACAATGGCAGCCCCGTCACCCCATCTTGTAGCCCGGCAGNATTTGTCTTAGTCGCTGGGGGTCTGCCCGACATGGCTGTGCTCCAGTGAGTGAGGCGGGCAGCTGCTGCGTTTGGCAGCAGGGTGAGCGGGGTGGGCGAGTGCCGGGGTGGGCGGGTGAGCGGCGGGCGTGGCCCCTGGGCTCCGCTGGGTCCTGGCCACGGGACCTGCCTGACTGTGGCCACAGAGGAGGAGGGGTGTGGAGACTGAACTTCCTGAGCCTCCACCGGGATCGACTCGGTGAATGCCCATGTGTGCGAGGAGCCATGGGAGGTTTCCCTGCGCCAGCCCCGGCAGAGGGTCGGAGGCAGTCCCAAAAACTGTTTCAGATCGGGGCTATGGCAGTGCCGCTGTGGGGCGGCTGTCCCCGGCCCCACACTGGTGGCCACCCCGCGCCAGCCAATCCCGGCCCCGTGTCGGCAGCCACCCTGTGCCAGCCCCGCGCCGGCAGCTGCCCCATGCCAACCCCGGGACCTGCCTGACTGTGGGCACACAAAGGGCACCGGAGGGATGGAGGCGGGAAGGTGCTCCCCCGCTCTCACGTACAGACACACACAATGGCCGCCCCGTCACCCCGTCTTGTAGCCCAGCGGAGGAGAATTCCAGCCATGCAAAAACACACATTTACACTAAACACATCCAAGCTGTGCCACAGTGGCTCCTGGCTGGGACCAATTTACATAATCCTGAGCAGACTGGGTTCGCGGTAGGTTCTGCGCACGCACCAGGTCCCACAACTCACTGGAAAATCAGCAGTGACTAATCGGATCCCACAAATTATGGATCGCAACTATGCGGAGGATCACTGTATTAGGTGTTTAGAATGCATCTATGCTAGACAACCTTTGTTCTCTTATAGCACTGCAGAGAAAGAGGCACTTTAAGGGCCATTCATATTGATTTAAGGAAAATCGGTTTCTAGACTCAAGGTTTGCTTGCAAGAGGTAGAAAGATTTATTTTTGCGCCTCAGGAATGAGGGAAAAACACCTCTGAACCAGCAAAGAGTTCCCTTGCCCTCCCAAGCTTCTCAAAAAGCCAAAAGCAAAAAGCTCCACCCCAGCTCTCTCCCCTGCTTGACTGCATCTGCCTAATATGTATGCAAAACTCCCATATCTATCCCATCACCATTATGTCACAAATTTACACTCTCTTTTAAGCCTTCGACTAACCAACTCCGATATTTTACATTCCTTTGCTCCCTGTTTTGACTAAAACTCTGTTCTGTTTATCATTCTGTGCTAGAAAACTAGAATTTTTGCCTCCAATATTCAGCCTTAAATATGAGGCCTGGCAAATATCTTTAACACTTACTAATTCTTCTAAATTCGAATCTTCTATCTATTTCACTAAAATCTCTAAATTTCTAACCCTCCAAATTATATCTATGTCACTAAAATCTATGAATTTCTAAATCCTCAAATCAATATGACCTAATTTAGTTGTTTGCTTTTGGATGAGATAAATCAGAATACACATTTGTGTTGGTTTTTTTCTGTGGCTGGGTTTCTGGTAGCAGGGGGCTATGAGGATGGCTTTTCTTTGAGATATTGCTGGAAGCCTTCCTCATAGCTGTCAGAGCCAATGCCAGCCAGCTCCTTGCTGGACACGCCGCTGGCCAAGGCCAAGCCAATCAGAAGTGACAGAGATGCCTCTGTGATAATATATTTAAGAAGGAAAAAAAATAAAAGGGAGAGGAAGACAATCATGGCCTCCAGAGAAGAGCAGTGAGTAGACATGATAGCAAATGCAGGCATCAAGGCCAGTGGCAAAGGAGGGGGAGGAGATGTTCCAGGCGTCTCCCTGCAGCCCATGGTGAAGACCATGGTGAAGCAGGCTGTCCCCTTGCAGCCCATGGAAAGATCACAGGGATGCAGAGATCCACTTGTGGACTGTGGATGAGCCCACACTGGAGACCTGTGGCCAGGAGAGTCCAGACTGGAGCAGAACTTCTCCTGGTAGGATCTGTGCCTTGGGATGGGACCCACACTGGAGCAGCCAGTGCTCAAGTACTGCACTCTGTGGAGTGACCCATGGGCAGCAGTGTTTGGAAGAGCTGCTGCCCCTGGGATGGACTGACGCTGGAGAGGGTTATGAAAGATTCTCGTGTGAGAGGGACCCCATGGAATGCAGGGTGTCATGGGGAGAGCCCTTTTCTTCTGTTGTAAAACTTTTCTCCTTTTTACTGGAACAGACAATAGGTTTCTCTTCTTATCTCCCTTTCCCTCCAATGAAAGGAATGTGGCCAGGGGAGGGGCTTTCTCCTTTTCACCTGACAAACAATGGAGGATCTTCTGTCTTATATTCCCTCCCTTGAAAGGAATGTGGCCAGGGGAGGTGTTTTCTCCTTTTTACCTCACAAACAATGGAGGATCCTGTGTCTTATCTTCCCTTTCCAGCAAGGCCTATGACTAGGGGAGGGGCCTGAGGGCCGGGGCAGGCTGAGTGATGGCCAATGGCATGTGAAGACATGCCCACAAAGCATGTGACATGGGAGGGGCCCGAGACCCTATAACTTCAGCTGCTGGGCCTCAGGAAGGGGGGTTGAGGGATCTTCTGGAGTGAGGAAGCCTTGTTTTCACCTCTGATCTCTACCACTGCCATTTCGCCCAGGACCACGTGGACCTTTGACTCCTCATCTCAGCACAGCTTTTCCCCTGCCGACCGCTGGATCTCCCTGCAGTCCCTTGGACATTTCAGGAAAGGGTCACTGGCTGTTACTCCACTAGTTTGCCTACTCTGAACCCTATTCCCCTGCCCCTGGAATCATGGAGGTGCCCTGGTTTCCCTTGAACTAGGCACCCCCCCTCGTGCTTATTTATTTCTCATTTGTCTACAGTTGTCATTGTTCCATTGTTGTTGATACTGTTATTGTTTATTGTTGTTGTTCCAATGTATATATATATATTTATTATCTTATTTTTTTCTCCCAGTAAAGTTCTTCTTTCTCTCTCTATGTACATTATTCAAGTATTTCTAAATTCAATTCACACTTCATATTAATTGACCCAGGGCACAGGGGAATGACCTCCTCTCCTGAGCAGCGGCAGAGAAATATCATCTGCCTGGTTTTCCCCTACTTCTCTCCCCCTGTGCCTTCTGGAGGAAGGGGGAATGTGGTATCAGTTGTAAGAGACAGAGGTCTTGGGGGGGAAGGTTGCCTTAAGGGTGATACTTCTCACTTTAAGCTCTGATCTTGTTTAGAAGTAAATTCTTTACATCCCCACCTTGGAATTTGTTTTGCCTGTGACAGTAAAATATTTCTATTAGTCCTCATTACTGTGATAGAAAAATGCTTCATGATTTTTTTTCATTTCCTCTCTCCCCTGTTTGTATTGGGGGGGGACGAAGTGAGAGAGTGGCTATTGGTGGTGTTCAGCCAGAGTCAAACCACTACAGCATTTCATCAGACTGAGTCACCAGAAGTTCAAATATAGTGTACTTTGTCTGTTAACAGCTCTCCCATATAACTCCCTGAAGTCCAGAAATGTTTTGTTTTCCTGGGATAGGGCTGATGACCGCATGTCTCTTCAGCGCTGGGGGCAAGCTCCATGTACTCCAGAGGCAGCTGTACATATTGGGTAATACTCAGGGTAGGGAAAAGCATGTTACAGAATGGGGAACATTTCTCCATTCTTGATAGTGCTGTACCTCTATTGTTTGTATAAAAGCAAGAAAATTTGCCAAGTAGTTAAAAATTACCATTATTACTGAAATGACACTTGTAACACATAAATAAAATCACTTTTTTCAGCTTTTTTACTGACCTGTATACAATAATACCTTGCTGCATTGTGACCCCTCCATTGCGACCTCGCTGGTTTGCGAGAAATTTTTCTTGCAAATCTACCTCAGCGATTTGTGGAGCTTCCCAGCTGACGCATGCGCATTGCCTCTGCTTCGCTGAGGCAGTGCTGGTGCTCCCTGTGGGGCGGGACTGGCCCTGTGTGGATGGCACACAGTGCTTCTGACTCCCATGGTGTTTATGGTCCTGCGGTGCCATGCCCCGGTCCCTGCCCTGCTCCTGTGTGTCTCCATGCCCAGTCCCTACAGTGGAAGGTTCACGCCGCGGTATGCCCCAGGCTACAGGCATGGAAGACCAGGGTCTGTGCCCAGGGACTGCACGCCTGGCACACCTGGTGATGATGTAGCCCCAGGAAAAGTGCCCCACGAAAGTGGGGCTGGGCTGGCCGCGATGGCGGTGGGCCAAGTGCTGTGTGCTGGGATGGGGCAGTGGCTGGATGTGCCCACGCTGCCACCGCAGCTGCTGCACCAAAATGAGGCTTCTGTTCCCCCGTGCCCTCCCCCTTTTGCAGCAAGGGGAAGTGCTGTTCTCCTGGGTCCTTACAGCCAGTGCTGCCTCTTCCATGACTGGCAGATGTTAAAGGGAAAGAAACTCTGACACCAACGCCACCCCTCACCATAAGGGGCCTTGGGTGTCGCAGTGTTGCAAAGTTAAGGTTTCCCAGGCTCCACGAGTGCCGACCAAAGCCCAGAGACACCCCTTCCACTCCGCAGCCCCGGAGCTAATCCCCCGTGGAGACAGTGCAAGCATGCGTGATGGCAGAAGCCCAGCAGCAGCTGTGGAAGTAACAGGGTGGCCAAAGAGAAGCCCAGGGATTCTCCAGGGAGTCTCCTCAGTTGGAAAGGGCTCAGAAACACTTCCCTTTGCTCCCCTGTGCTGTGACAGCCCATGAGGAGGAGTGGAAAATGCTCCTCAGCACTCCTGATTGGCTGGGGGTGGAGTGATGGGTGTGGCCTGTATGCATATTAATGACCTGCATATGTTTGCAAATTAGATGTTTTGCAAGTCCCTGACAAGACCCCTTCCTTGTGAAGCGTGAGATATTACTGTACTATGTTATTTTAACTGGGGTCATATCTTCCATGTTTTCTGAAAAGGTAATTTAGGCGTTAAGATAGTTGCTCGCTCTACTGCATATAATTTAAGCTATCATTCCAGCCAGAGTGCCTGGATATTTCATAAATGCTCTCAGCAAGATAGTACAAATGCAGTGTGTCAACATCCTTTGAAAGCAAGTACAAGTGAGACTGGTGAATTGATGCAACAGTTTTCAGGTACAAGAAGGGAAATATTTCTTCCCCTACCTCCCTCATCCATCCTTAATCTGTCTATGTACTCCCTCTCTTGGAGTACCTGGGTAGTCTGGATCATAATTTCTTCTGTGAGAAAATACAATTCATCAATGCAACAGAAATCTCTGTCTTTATTTCCTTTTTCTGCTGGATTATCTGATGAAATTTGCACACCGAGGGGAAGCTTGAGCACCAGAGCTGGCTCAGAGGAGTGGCCTTTCAGACGCAGCAATCTGTTAGACCAGTTCAGTCTGTCTTGTCTGACTGCACCCTGCATCAGACCAAGCATCACATGGTAAAACAAACTTTTGCACTGTGAAAAAGCTAAGCTAAACCTATTCTGTGGGGTTTCTTTACCTCAATCCATCTGTGCTCCTGTGATACTGACAAAGAGCTCTGTATGATCTACGGCTGAGACTGATTTTCTTTTCACAGTTCAATTGTGATGCTGCAGAGCAAGAAATAACTCTGGCAATGCTTACAATATAGATTGGTTACTCTGATGCTTTTAGGTCTTTATGCTTGTTATATTTGGGCCAAAATTTTAAAATGCAGCATAAATTTTGGAACCCCAAATTGGCATAAGTCTGGCACTCAGAAATATAGAGTGCACATTATTTTATGGTATTAGTAGATACATACATCTTCTCTAGCCAGACTGGCATGGAAAAAGAGGGTCAGAAAGGAATAAAGAGTGTGAGAGAAGGATGACTTAATTTCATTTGTTTACAGGTGAGCTTGAAGTCACAGAAACCTGGAGGACACCGCTATTGCTGAAAATTTCAACTTGAGCTTATTAAAGTGATTTGCAAAAAATAGGACCACAAAAGTGAAAGCATTTTTCTAAAGCATTCATGTGCTCAATGAATTCTGCATCAGTAAATTAACTGCTGAAAGAAACATGTAAAAGAATAAGGGACATGTTGTCTCCTTGGAAATGGACTTGCTTCAACTAGCTATTGTAAGAGATAGAAGAGATGGGAACAGTTTCTCAATGTCTGTCAGAGAGAGGGTCCCAAAAACTAGGGAAGGATTTGAATCTGACAAGTTAATTTACAGCCTGGAAAGTCTACCAAATACAAATTAGAAACAGTGATTACCCCTATGAAACTAGTTTGCAGGCTGCCAGAGATACTGGCTGTTAATGACCTGGTCTAATCTGATGAACATATTTACTCAGAAGAATATTACATAGATTTAACATTTTGAGAACTGTGTCAACTCAGAAAAACCCTTACAGAGCTGTAAGATGGCCAAAAAAGCAATTCAGAGAATGAAAAATCTGCTAAATGGGCAATAATGGTCAATACAAAATACCATGGCAGTGTAGAAATGTATAATTATATGGATTGACTTTCCCAGAATAGATGATTAATTTTTGCAAGTAAATTTGAACATGTAGCTGATGTTTGACCTTACCGAGAAGAATAACAGAACAATTATAGCTGGTATTTCAACAGCTACTAAAAAGAAGTCTTCCAAACCTGAAAGCAGACAGTAGCTGACTTGAGTTTCAGTGTCTTGTTCACAAGTTCACAGGTTCACAGCTCATTCTGAGTTGGAAGGGACCCACTGGATCATCTAGTCCAACACCCAAGCTAACGCCCACCCAGGGATCAGGCCCGCAAGCGTGGAACCGTGGGCACCACGCTCCATCCGTCCAAGACCATGGCACTGAGCTCCTCATTGAATCTCCTCTTAAACACCTCCAGGGATGGCGACTCCACCACCTCCCTGGGCAGTCCATTCCAATGAGAGATCATTCTCTCTGTGAAAAACCTCTTACTAACATCCAATCTAAACCTCCCCTGCTGTAGCTTGAGGCCATGTCGTCTTGTTCTGGTGTCATCAGCCTGAGAGAAGAGATTCACACCCACCTGGCTGCAACCTCCCCTCAGGTAGTTGTAAACAGCGATCAGGTCACCTCTGAGCCTCCTCTTCTCCAGGATGAACAACCCCAACTCCTGTAGCCACTCCCCATAGGGTTTGTTCTCCAGTCCTTTCACCATCCCTGTCTCCCTTCTCTGGACCCTCTGAAGCAGCTCAACATCTTTCTTAAACTGGGGAGCCCAGAACTGGACACAGTACTCAAGATGTGGTCTGACCAGCGCTGAGTACAGGGGAAGGATAACTTCTCTGGTCCAACTGACCACACTGTTCCTAGTATAGGCCAGGATGCTGTTGGCCCTCTTAGCCACCTGGGCACACTGATGGCTCATATTAAGTTTCCTGTCTATCATTACTCCTAAATTTCTCTCCATTTCACCTCTCCAGCCACTCCTCTCCCAGGCGATAGCGATGCATGGGGTTGTTATGTCCAAAGTGAAGAACACGGCTCAAACAACTTGACATGTTTTTCTTTTCCTGTTTCATTGCTTTCATTCAATGCTATTTGGGAGGTAGTGCTAAACAAGATTTAAAATTTAAACAGTAGGATTGCAATTATTCACTATGTAATTTACAGAATTTACGAATAAAAAAGATTTTTTTCTTTTAAAAGTTTCTTTAAAAATAAGTAAGTAAAGTTGATAATGGTCTGCTCTTCTAGATGGAGGATTCTGAAAAACAAATAATTAAAAGTTTTACTTTCCCTGTCTTTTATTTCATTAAGAGGTTTAATGAGGACAAATATTATCATAATGTCACAAGGAGTACAACAATAAAAAGTGTTACAAAATATACAACCAACAAGTTCAAAAATCAAGGTTGTAGGAAACAGATCAAAATGATCATATCCTTAAGACTGTTTTGAATAACATAAGTTTTTTATATAACTTTTGGAAAATCAAGTAATTATAATCTTAGAAAATATGGAAGATGCTGAGTTCACAGCTTTTATTGTATAAATATATTTGAAAATTTATATTTTTAAATAAATCTATTTTTATATGTCTTTCTTTCATGCACATGACACCGGATCTTAATCAAGTGATGGGCTCTCACCCCAACAGTCTCCCCAGTTTCTTAAATCAGATGAAGATATCCAATGCACCATATATTTACCTATGGAATAAAGACTAAATTACTGTAGTCCTCAGTTATAACCATAATTGTATCAGAAGTATAGACATTCTAAAATATCTCTAGGAAGCTGATTAGTAGGATTATTTATAATAGGTTTTTACAGACTGGTCATGGACTACATTTGATGTTCTAAACCAGGAAGAAGGGCAAAATGAGATGGACTCCTGCTCCAGGGTTCCCTGGATAATGTTGGGAACATACAGGTGTTACACCTCATGGTACCTCTGTTGACCAAGCAGCTAAAACTTTTCCTGTGTCTTGAGGGGCTTCAACCCCAGCAGTTCATGTGAACTGTCATGTCAAAGATGCTGCTTCTATTCACTTCAGAGATACACAATACCTGGCTCTCAGCCTTCCTTTCCCAATGTGCATTTTCCTGCCTGGAGCAGGATCAATATAATCGTATATTTCAACAACAGTGCATCAAGGTCCCTGAAAAAGGTGTGTTTTGGAAGGTTAAATGGCTGCAAAGTGGAATTCTCTGAGAAATATTTTCCATTGAGCTGGGATTAAAACAGTTTTAATAACAGGAACTGTTCTGGTCAAATAATTTGAAGTTTTATGTTTTATTAAGATACCATAAAGTGCACAGTCACAACTTCATTATTGCCTCCGTCCAGTGTGTATAGCTGACTGGTCAAAACCAGGATATGACTAGCTTAGAGCACATGCTAACGAAGATCTTAAATCTGTATGTTTCCAGGAGTAAAAACTCACTAAGTATTGCCTGGAAAACCAATTTGTACTCCAAATGAGAAAGCTCCATCTGCTATCTTTGTCAAGCACTGTACATCCAAAGGTAGTTAGACCCTAGAAATAGAGTGAGAAAAACTTCTGGGTTTTGAATTCTCACTTAGGTAGAAAGGGTGAAAATTTTTTATGCCGTGAAGTGATTTATTTGTTTGTTTATTCTATGGATTTATTGCATAAGAAGAATTTCACATGTTCTCTGAAGAGATTGCAGGAGAAAGTGGTGGGAGCTGAGGGATAACTTCTGTACAAAACTGAACTGAGTAGATTCTGGAAGATGAGGGCAGGTCTGAATGATTTACTGAGTTGACTGAGGGGTGATCAGGGTTAAAATGCAGCAGTTTAAGTGTTTTTAAGTGTTTTTCTCAATCAACTGTGGCACAATATGAGGTAAATGTGGGAGCTGGAAAGCTACAGAGAAAAGGAGTGATTTAATGAGAGAGTAGGAGACAAGAGGTCAGAGAGGGAGAATGTATTTCCAGCACAGGAATATATTTTTCTGGAATAGAATTTGTTGATATTGAGAAAAGCATCTACTCACCCACACCAGACAGTGCTGTGGCTGAATCTACTAGCTCTTACGGCTAGTATGGTATTTCCTTGGATTTCGTGGAGGATTGGTTCCAGAAAAATGCTGCAATAAGCAAAATCTGCAAAGCAGTGGTTAATATGGTAAATACAGTAAATGAGGTAAATATGGTAAAACTGGTAAGACCAGCAAAGCCAGGAAAAAAAACCGGAAATGTATTGAGGCCATGAATGGTGAACCGTGATGTAGCAAGGGATTACTGTACTGTGTATTTAACAGACATCATCTGAAAAATATTGTTTTGATGATATACTTAATTGCATTGGTAGAGGGAACTGAAAAGCCCTCACAAACTCACTGTAGCATGGCTTTAAATACTGGAGATTTTACATGTATATGTATTACTATTACCACTGAATCACTGAATGCATCCTGTAGATGAGTGGGTGATATTTCCTTAAATAGTAGACTTTTAATGGCAAATCAAGTAATGTAAAGTTCATTATAGGAATGGAAAGATTTTGAAAGTGCTAACTACATGCAAGTATTTCTTCTCTTTAGTGTTGCTTTTCATATCTGTGACAATATGACCTGTGAGGATGTAGGGAATACTTACTGACCTAATTCTTGAGTATTCATGTTGCAATGCCAATGTTTCCACTTAGCACTGCAACAGCTTTACACAGGGTCAAAACTAAGGCTTTTATAACGTCTATGTTTTGCATTGCTTCTCTAATGAAATATGCATAATATACAGTTATTATACTTCAGAGAACTGCTGTTAAAAAAATTAAACACAGACACTATGATGAAGCTTATACCAGTCTGTAATTTTCATTGACATTTAACCTAATTTACAACATCTGCTACTTAGTTCAGGTGGATACTAAACTGCAGCTTCTCTTTAACCATTTTTTTGCGTACCCTCTAGGGTGGTGTGTATATATTCCATATCTTTGTGTTTTGGCTTGTGGATCCTGGTCCTTAGCAACACCAAGGTCATTTTCTCTCTCTGTCCAGAAGCCGAGAAAAAAAAATTCAAAAAAACTGAGAAGCGGCAGTTGAAGGAAAAAAAAATTTCTTGGTGTAGCTCACACAGCGGTGGCAGAGGCAGGGAGCTGGTTGGAGCTCTCTGGCAGCCATGGTTGTGTGGGGCTGTAGAGGGGCTGCTCTGCTGTTTTCTTTTCTCCAGCTTTTGGGAGAGCCCCATATCTTTTTTCTTATATTTTTTCTTTTTTTCTTGTTTTCTTTTTTTTTTCCTTTTTGGTTTGGGTTCCCTTCCCTTCCCCTGCCCCTGGGTTCTCATATATATTTCTTGCTGCACTGGAAGAGGGGAAGAGGGCCTGCAGTTCCCTTCCCTTCCCCTGCCCCTGGGGGTTCTTCCTCATAATCTCTTGGTTTCCCCTGGAGTACCTGAATCAGGACTCTGAGTTCTAGCTGCTCTCTGTGCACTCACGGAGTTTCTTCTGGGACTGTCTGCTGGAATCTCATCGAGACCAACAGGACTCTTCACATACAGGACTTTCCACATCACAGGACGCTTTGCATCACCGGACTTGTGGGATATCTCAGGGTTTGCTGTTTAATACTGTTGTATCTTGTCTGTTTACTAAGGTAAATAGTTTATACTTTTCACACTTTCCTTGGTTTTTTTCTGAACCTGGTGAGGGGGAGGGGTGGTTTATTTTGTTTTTTCTTAGGCTCAGCCCCAAATTTGCCTCAAACCTTGTCATAGAGTCAGTTCTAATTTGTTTGTCTTCCTTTCAAAGCATTAGCTTCCCTGTTAGGAAAGAAAAAAAGAAAAAAAGTTATTTGTTACAGTTAACCAAGCAGTTAGCTAAGAAGGTTACACAAAATTACTCAGCTTTGAATTTCATTTACTACGAAAAGTTACTGGAATAGAATATGTTGTTATCTTAAATTCACTGTTACAGTTCGCAGAAGTATGTATTTCATGTTTCTTGTATTTTTTGACATAAAAAATATATTTCTCTCTTTGATTAGAAATCTCCTACTTTTTCATTCATATATAAAATTTTGAGGATATTTCTAGACTTCTTCTGTCAAAGATATGTTGCCTATTTCCTTAGATAAATCTTTATTTTCATTCTTTCTTTCATTTTTCCTCAGGTCCCTCCTGTTATAAAAATAGTATAGAAAGTTACAGTAAAATTTCAATGCAAAACTTGTTGAGCTTGCGGAAAAACTGCATTTGGATCAAGCCAAGAGAAAGATATACAGACCTTATATAGATATTCATTATTTCTGTTTGGTTCTAAAAAAAAAATCAACATAAAAATGTCTTCATTTTTCCTTTTAGTAGAACACACTCTCTTGTTTTGACACTTGTAATTTCTTTCCAACCATTGATTCCGGAAATATCAGCCAACAGCATGGCTTAACATAAGGAATTAGTATTTGATACTGTATGTTCTAGAAACTTCCATCATCCAGCAATACTATTTAAGTTGCACTTAAGTTATGTATGTGAGAGATGATATGCTGGACATATGGTAAAGTTTTAATTCAGGTATTACCTTGTCTTGAAGAATTATTTTTGATAAATACTTTCCTGCTGTGAAAATGGAAAAGTGATGTCCTGTTCATGTAGATGCCTCTTAGCAACTAATTCATGTACTATTTCAACACTTCACTTAAAAGCACTCTACAAAAAAGACCAGATCCTCAAATGATAGTAAAACCTGCAATAGTGTAAAAAACTATATGCAACTTCTCGCCTCTATGTTATGCACAGAGATATGTGCTGCTTACATGACTCTAAAACATGAATTTACACATAATGATAATACCCCATTAGAATTATAGTAGTTGTGTTTACTGACATATAGTAAAATTATGCGTGCACACAGGATAATGAAAACTTATATTGCTCAAGAAAAAAATGAGTAGAACAGCCAAAGTGATAGCGGAAAATAGTAAGATCAACTTTTTCATCCATATGCTTTAAAGCCAGAGGAGTTATGCTCCCTGAGGGACTGTACATAAGGTGAAACTCCTAAGTCCTCCCCACCAGTCAACTTTTAGTTTCACCAAAGACAACACAAATTCAAGCCTGTAAAAGCGTATCACAGAAGAATCACAGAATCACAGAATATTCTGAATTGGAAGGGACCCACAAGGATCATTGAGTCCAACTCTTAAATGGCACCACTGCTTCCCTGGAGGGAATTGAATCCCCGGTGTCTCACATTAGAGGCAGGGACACTCACCACTATGCTAAATGGAAACAATTCATGTACCACTATTTTCTTTCATTATTTTTTCTTATATATAAGCACATGGACAGTTTTAGGTATGGCTTTTAAATTGGACTGCTAATGTTTTCCAGTTGGAGACATCTAAGTGCACTTTCTAAAATGATGTCTTACTTTCATAGCAAGGATGTGTATGTGGCTAAGCTGGAAAGAAGGACAGGCGAAGGACACCTTACAAAAAACCTTGCAAGCTTTTTTTCTGATGCCTGCAGCTGTTCCTATGAAAATCTTTTTTAATTATGCACTACTAGTAATAGTCGTCCTAAAAATTTCAGAGGAAGCAAAACTACATGCAAGTGTTAATATACTGTGTACAGTATCTTATCCTTGCATGAGGACAGACACTTTTTGTTCGGAGGTGTGTTTTTGATGTACAAAGGGTGTGTTTTTGATATACATGATGTACATGGGGTTGTTGTGTCCAAAGTGAAGAAGCCAGCACTTTGACTTGTTAAATCTCATACTATTAGAATCTGCCTATTGCTAATGGTGGACTCAATTCCCCCATCCACATAATCAGTAAAGATACTAAACAGTACTGGGCCTAGCACTGATAACAATGCCATGCATCACTATTGGCTGGGGGAGGAGTGGCTGGAGATGGTGAAAGGGAGAGGGATTTAGGAGTAATGGTTGACAGAAAACTTAATATGAGCCAACAGTGTGCCCAGGTGGCTAAGAGGGCCAACAGCATCCTGGCCTGTATCAGGAGCAGTGTGGCCAGTAGGACTAGGGAAGTTATTCTTCCCCTATACTTGGCGCTGGTCAGACCACATCTTGAGTACTGTGTCCAGTTCTGGGCTCCCCAGTTTAAGAAAGACATTGAGCTGCTTGGGTGGGTTTAGAGAAGGGTGACAAGGATGGTGAAAGGACTGGAGAACAAGACCTATGGGGACCAACTGCGGGAACTGGGGATGTTCAGCCTGCAGAAGAGAAGGATCAAAAGTGACCTCATTTCTGTTTACAACTATCTGAAGGGAGGTTGCAGTTGGNCTGTCAACCAGACGAGTCACCAGTTGATAAAAGGAGATCAGTTTGGTCAGGCAAGACCTACCTCTCCTAAATCCGTGCTGACTAGGTCTAATGTCATGGTCATTTTGCAGGTGCTGGATTAAGGCATTCAGGATTATCTATTCCATGACTTTGCCCAGGACTGAGGTCAGGCTGACAGGTCTGTAATTACCCGGATCATCTTTTCAGCCCTTCTTGTGGATGGGTGTCACATTAGCCAATTTCCAGTCTTGTGGTACATCATCAGTAAGCCAGGGCTGTTGGTAATTTATGGAGAGTGGCTTAGCGAGTTCATGTGCCAGGTTTTTCATCACCCTCAGATGGATCCCATCTGGTCCCATGGACTTCTGAGGATCCAAGCTGCTCAGCAAGTCTCTAACTACCTCGTCCTGGATTACAGCGGGGTTCTACTCCACCTGTAGCCCTTCCTCTAGTTCAGAATTCCAGTTGTCTTATAGTCAATCTGTCTTAATGTTAAAAACAGAGGCAAAGAAGGCATTGAGTATCTCTGCCATTTCCTGATCTCTACTTACTATATTCCCCTCTGCATCCAATAAGTGTAGGCTGTTGCAGCCTCTCTTTTTGCTGTTGATGTATTTATAAAAACATTTTTTGTTGTCCTTTACAGAGATGGCTAGGTTGAGTTCCATCTAGGCTTTTGCCTCTCTAATTTTTCTCTTGCATGACTTAACAACTTCCTTAAACACAGACTAACTTACCTCCCCTTAGGCCATACATCCTCTTTTTTTCCCCTAGTCTTTTCAGGAGTTCCTTGCTCATCCACAGATTCACAGATTCATCCAGGCCGGTTTTCTACCCCTCTGGCTTGTCATTGAGCACATTGGGACCACCTGCCCCTGTGCCTTCATGAGCTCATTCTTAAACATGTCCAGTCTTCCTGGACCTCCTTGCCATTTAGGGCTGTTTCCCATGGTGCACTCCTAATTAAAACCTTAAACAGTCCAAAGTCTCCTCTCCGGACGTCCAGCATGGAGGTTTGGTTCATGTCCTTTCTCATCACGCTGTCAATTGAAAATTCTATCATCTCATGGTCACTGCCACCCAGTTCTGACCCTGGTCCTTGAAATTTCCACAAAGTACACTTTACAGTACAAGAGAAGATGTAGATAAAGAGAACAAAAGGATCACTGGTATTAAGAGAAGATGAGAGATAAAGACAGTATTGTTCATATACTGATATAGGCATCTTATGTTTGACTATTTTTGTTATGTATTGGCAGAACAACTAACAAGGTTGGATACGGAGTAATAGTTATCTAGAATAATAATTAATATAAGAATAGGCTTATATTTAAATAGCTTTATTTTCTTTCAGCTCCTTTTAGAAAACTGATTTCAGAAATTCTAAGTACTGAAATATAATTTCTGATGACAATTTTTGGGGGGTTTTGGTGGCGAGGGGTTCGGCTAGAAAATAGCTGAAAATATGTATCAAAAGTTTTCACATTCACTTTTTCTCACAGGTATTTGCCAAATTTTACTCACATTTGTAAACATTCTTGCAACTGTGTCATGGTTTAACCCCATGCTGGAAACTAGGTTCTATGCAGCTGCTTGGTCACTCCCCTCCTCCTGGTGGGATGGGGAGAAGAGCCTGAAAAAAAAAGGTAAAACTCATGGCTTGAAATAACAAGAGTTAGTAATTTAAATAAAATATAATGGTGGTCATGGTTATGATGATTATGGAATAGGAGACAGCAAAAAGAGAGAGAGATAAGAGTAAAATCCAAGACAGACAAATGATAAACAGTGCAATTTCCCACAACCCATTGTCTAATATTCATCCCATCCCCAAGCAGAAACCTGCGCCTCCTGGAAAACAACTCCCAGTTTACATACTGAGCATGATGTTCTCTGGTATGGAATATACCTCTGGCTAGTTCAGGTAATCTGTCCTGGCCACGCTCTCTCCCAGCTTCTTGTGCACCTGCTTTCTGGCAGAGCACGAGAAACAAAAAAAAGTCCTGATTTAGAGTAAGCACTACTTAGCAACTGAATCATATGTGTACTATCAGTATTATTCTAGTACTAAATCCAAAATCCATAGCCCTGTGCCAGCTACAAGGAAGAAAATCAACTCTATCCCATCCCAAAACAAAACACCTAGAAATTACATTTTCTGGTAAGTATTTTTCCTGAATATTTACTAAGTTAATGTTTACAAAAGCTAAGAAAACTTGCAGAATTCACTGTAGTGATACAATTCCTGGAAGAAAAGAGTCACTGAAGAATTTGTAACACTTCTTGCCTCAAACTATTTTAGACTCTTAGGAATATGTTTCAAATCTAGTAAGTATATTTAACTCCATTTGACTTCAAAAAACTGACGGCAGATTGTTTGTCTTAGGAACATCAGATTTAATATGCTCTTATTTCAACCTGAATTGCAGAAATCCATTATAGTCAAGCACATATGAATTAGTTTGGTCTTCATTTCTAGCCAAGCAGCAAAGGTTGTTAACAATGTAGTGCATCATGATGAGTAAACGAAGGTAAAGCCAGGAAAAGCACAATCTGTATTGAACGCAGACCTCAAATTCACCTGAAGGTCATAGAGAGATGAAATGGAAAAAATCCATTGCACAGATATGTAATACTGCCTTTACCCTTTCTCTTTATATTCTGTTGTTTTGAGGATAAAGCCAGTAAGATATGTCAGGATGAATGATTTTTGGATTTTAATTTCAAGAAAGTGCCTTTGTGGGAGTCCATAGAAGAGTAAATTAGTGGAAGGAGGTGCTTGAAGATGTTCAAGCATTCTATGTAGGCTTTGTGTAGTTGCAATTTAAAGGCTCATCAGTATATGTGTACAGTTTATATTTTAATTCTGTTGGAAGAATTTGTAGTTCACTGCAAAGTTGTTTATTATCTAATCAGAATTTTCAAAATGAATTTAAGTTTAATTAAAATCTTGGACTTCCCTTTTCTTCAATGTACTGGTCATTTACTGTACTATGTCTTAGTCTTGAAGCTCAATAGACATTTGATTTCAATATATGAATATGATGTACTGAAACACTATGAAAATGTTTCAAAGAATGTAGGTACATTTTAGAGCCAGGAAAATACTTTTGTATCTACACGCTTTACACAAAGACATAGGCCATCCTTTTAAATCACATATACTCTCTTTCAGTTTATTTACTATGAAGATGCAAACAATTTTTTTTTTTTTCCCTTAGGGGATATTAATCTACTATTCCCATACCTGCTCTTAAAGCTGCTAATGAAAATATTGTTTAGAGAGATATCCTGGGTTCTGTCCCTCTCACTTAGCTTCATATGTCTGCAGTTTATATGTGTAAATGCTAGCTAGTAACCCAATCCTCTCTTCAAGGTCAATGGAGAGCAATATCCAGTGATTCATCTGACCTATTTTAATCATCTATTTTAGGATGAGATGATTCATGCTTTAAAAGTACCAATTTTACTCCACTCACTGTGAAAAAGTCTTGACAACTGGCTAACATGAAAATATCTGTACTGTTGTCTATATTTGTGATCTCACAAGTGTCATTCTATGTGTCTATCTTCAGAACTCTCTGATTTCCCCATCCTTTATTTATAAAAATTCTTGTCTTCTAAACAGTGCGTAAAAATAGAATTGTGTAGTGCTGCTGAATATGCATATACCACAAGTATGCATGAGGTAGTAGCGCATTTTATACAATCTCTATGAAGGAAATTCACATGGTGGACTGGATTCAGCAAGTCATTTTTGACAGAGAGACAGAAATTTCATTCAATATAAAGTATTTTGATAAATAATACATTTAGTGCTAATATAAATAAAAAGGTATATAAATGAGTGCAGTTATGTCATTGTAAAATGATTGTAAGAAACAGTATACACACAACTACCAATGTTTTGATAAGACTGATAGATTTTGTACCTTCTTAATCACATCTTAACAGTGATAACTGTGTTCTGTATGAAACCCATCCCAAATATTGTTTATATTTAATATGTGATAGGAACAAAAGTTTTTCAACAATTTATAAAAATTGTAGTCCTTAAATATTATGACAACTGGTTACACTAAATGATGGAATGCTGCAGATGAATTGGTCTTCTTCAGTGCACTCCTTTCTGCATTTAGTGAATGTGACATTGAGTAAAATTATAACACTTACCGTTTTGGAGATTACTAGGGAGATGGATTTTAATCATGAATGTGGAAAAATAATGCAAATATTTCTAGGCCTGATATCTTACTCCAAAACTCATATGTCTATGCCTCAGGTATTATGTAAAGAAAGTTAATTCTAATAAGGTATCCCAGTTGTTGCTGCATTTTGGCAATTTATTCTTATTCACTTAAAAACCATCCAATTTTGATGAGTACACATGCTGCTCCCTGAATATGAAAACCCAGTAACAGCTGAAACTCACTTCTGTGTTTTTTGAAGCATAATCCCAATGTTTAACAGTTTTAAACTCTACTGAAGCATGTATGAGCATATGAGTAGAGAGTTTGTGAAAGAAGATATTTTCTCAGGCTTCACTGCAAGTGTAACTGACTAACTAACTGTAAACTAATGAGAGCTGCCAATTTTACGGGGATTCAGAAATGTGACACAGCATTCTAACAAATAGCAATTAGTTTTAGAAACAAGCAAATTTCCTCCTGTACCTTATTGTTCATTTTGTATGTCTAGTAGGTTAATTATATGGCTGATTAAGAAAAGGCAAAGTTATTATGTTTAAGAAGTGCCATGGTTTGACCCTGGCTGGATGTCAGAGACTCACCTACAACCTCTCCAGGAGGAAAAACTGGAAAATAAAATTGAAAATAAAACTGGTCACAGGCAAAAAAGCAAAGCAAAACTATAAGTAAAGAATATAAAGGATTTATTTACTAACTAACAAGATCAGAACTGC
>WEKX01007091.1:22799-47113 GCA_013390025.1 Pitta sordida
AAGGCCATAGCTGCACGGAGGCCCAGGCAAGAACTGAGCTGTTAACCCCCTCACTACCAGAGCAGCAAAAAACCCCTAAACCATAAGAAGAAGTTAAATGCTTTACTAGATTTTCTGTCATTTTGGCAGAGAGCTGAAGAAAGGATTATCAAGAACTAGCTTCATCTTGCTATAAGATGGAGTTGGATTTGTTTTTTCATGTGCTAGTCTGTTATTGGATTTGCTTTCATTGCATGCAGAGAGGTTTGCACACTGTAGATGCAGTTACCTTCTTGTACTGTTTTCAGAAATTGGTCTGTGAAACTAGTAATTACTTACTTGTCTTTTATGAGATTTTTACTCCTGATTCAATCCTGTGAAAGTTGGAAAACTCTCAAGAAATTCTGAGAATGTCCAGGGCCTATGCAAATCAGTGGTAATGGAGGTCCCTCACTAGATTATGATATCATATAAAATCAGATTATGAGTGAGCCATGGACTTTCCATTTTGATCAGATACACTTGTGCAACTTAATATCATCTGCTTTATTTTAAATACTTTGGATATATATAGATAGCGCACAGCATCATCATATATAAAATATTTAGTTTGCATTATTTATCTTGATTTGCAACATGTAAGTATTAAGTTCCATGTTCTGTTATTCATCTTATTACTGAGTAGCATCTTAATTGAATTTAGCAGGCAAAAGACATAAGAAATTAAAGATGACAAAGCCATGCTGCTAAGTGCTTTATAATGATGAGTTAAAGAATTACACATCTCATAGTTCTTCTATTACGTAGGAAGAAATGCAAATATGTCTAAGAAGTTATTTAATATCTAATTTATGATGGTTTTTTTTCAGCTTTAATTACATTCTAATTTTCTAATTAATTTTAGGAGGAATACTCGTGGGGATGCCTATTTATTAGTGAATTTTAAAATTTATGACTTTTCCTTGAGTGAACATCACAGAACCTTTGAACTATCATGAAGATATAATGATAAATAATAGCATGTAGGAATGAAAAAAATTGGGGGGGGGGGCTAGTCATATAAAGAATTTTTTCAAAGAATATGTTCTCTGAAACATTAACAAATGTAAGCATCTGTAAAAATCTCAGTCACTGAGATTTTATCTGTCAGCATTAAAGTTTTCAACCTGCTTAATATATTGCCTTCCCCATCCTGTATGAATGGCCCCCATCCCAGATATAGAATCCAGCACTTTGCCTAGTTGAATTCCACATGGTTGGTGATTGCCCAGCTGCCTAATTTGTCAAGGTCTCTCTGCAGGGCCTCCCTGCCTTTCAGGAACTCAGCAGCTCCTCTCCTCCCAGTTTTGTGTCATCTGCAAACTTGCTTGGTATTCCTTCCAGTTCTATGTCCAAGTAGTTTATGAAGATGTTGAGCACAAGACCTAAGATGGAGCCCTGTGGAACACCCATGGTGACAGGTTGCCAGTTTGATGTTATCCCATTCACTATTACCCTTTGTCCTTGACCCGTGAGCCAATTGCTCAGCGCTACATGATGTAGTACAACCAGAACAATAAAGCAGTTATGCCTCAATTCTCTTGCTTGAAGGAAGCAGATCCTTGCTAAGAGACTTTGGAAAGAAGTGAGTCCTCTTACTTTTTAGTCCTTACAACTGCTAGTTTGACACCAACTCCATAAGATAGAGCTCAATATCAAAGAATCAGAGCATGTAGAGCACTCGCAAAGTTTTTTTCCCTTCTTCAAGAACTAGAGCCAACTTAGAGTTTTGGTCTGAATTTTGGATAGATACTGTGCTAAGCTTTCAGGATGGTATTCATCTGTCAATATGGCAATTAAGTGCTCATAAAACCAGTGATCCCACCCTTGGAAACTGTAAAGTGTCTCTTGGATATCAACCCTGCTCAATGTTGTTGATCATTCCACATTGCTGACACATCTACCAATACTTCAAGAGGACACAGTGCAGTTTGGTGACCTCTGCATTCCTCTGTATATGGTATTTGGTTTCTCTCTTGATGTCTCCCCATCTTCTTAAAAATATGGACCCATGAGTGGAATCATTTATGAACACGTTACATTATTTTCTTTATGGAAGTGGGTTCTCTATAGGATCTGTCAAAATGGATATGGAATATAAAAGGCTGAATGCCTTCACAGAGAGGGAAGTTGGCTTGAATAGCCCACAATATTTTTATTATTATTCTCAGAACTACAGAGAACAGCCAATGAAGGCAGCTAGAAGTAATACCTGAGAGGACATATGGGTAGAGAGCACCTTAGGTCTGCAAAAATACAGTTGAAGTCCTTATTTATTTTTATTCTGAATATTCCACTGAATAAAGAGTAAGCTGCTGAAAACAGTGAACAGTCCACAGAAATCTTTTTTTTTAATGTAAAGTGCCTATCAGTAGAGATGGGAAAATCAATAGAAGGAACAGAAAGCAATAAAAATACATTTTCAATCAGGTTATACATCCTTTGAAAGAGCAGGCAATACAAAATATGAAAGTTCAGGTCAACAGCTAAGTTTGATTTTGGCAGCTGCGTTGTTTTTTCTTTGCCCCTTTGGTTTCTTATATGTTGAATTAGTGCATGACCTGCTGGACTACAGATTTTATATTGTATTTATATTTAATTCACTTACTTTGAAATAAAAATCTGAATTAACAAATTTTGGAAACTTGGATTAGTTTGAAGAAAACTTAGATTTATATCCTTGAGGAAGCATAAAAGTTTAATTTTCTACGATTCATGGGATCACATACTTAGAGGTGACCTTAAGTAATGAGAAGGTACATGAGCATCTGCTAAAAACTGTGAGTTAAATTTGGAAAAAGGCACACAAATCTGCAAAGCAGCAGAACATGCAAAATTGCAGATGCATGCTTTCATAAAATCAAGAAATAGTGAAGGAGGTTGTTGCACAGCAGAACATGCTGAGACCAGTAGGGAAAAGCACCTGAGCTGGTCTCACTCCACAGGGACCAGTCTGAGCAACTATGTAAAGGGAGATTATCATATAGACGGAATCCACTCAGCAGAGCTTCCCATAAGCACAACATTGTCGTTGCTGCTGCACTTTGTACTTGCTCAGGGTGATGGTTTCCTTGGATGCTGCGCTGAGGAGCAGAACTGCATGCTGCTATGATAGCCATTTATTTTAATAGAGGGTTAGCAGCAAGAGCCAGTGAAAGACAGTAAACCCTTTACCACCTATTTTTCCTGCACAGATCATCTATGTGGCAAAACACTCAGAGGAAGTAGAGCAAACAAAGCTATAGAAGGGCAGAAAAACATGCTAAAGATTTTTTTGGGGTGCAGGTGATAAAAGATCCAATGATCCTTCTAGCACATGTTGGTAACTGCTCAATTATTCTCTTCTCCTGGGAAGAAAGTGAATCTGGGGAAAAAATCAGGAAATTTTTTTTTCAAAGTTCTTGGATTATGTTATCCACTCAAAGTTGTCAACTATTTTTATTGTACTTCCTTCTCAGAGCAAGTGAGAGACCAGGCATATAGTTTTATGTTTGTTTTAGCTTCTGTTCAAGCAAGGTCAAAATATTCTCACTGGCACACATTCCTTACAAACATGTCACGACAGCAAAACATCTCCTTTAGCTAAAGTTACCATAAAGTTCACAAGTTCACAGGTTATTCTGAGTTGGAAGGGACCCTCAGGATCATCTACTCCAACTCCCAAACGCCCACCCAGGGATCAGGCCCGCAAGCATGGAACCATGGGCACCAAGCCTCCCACCAACTAGACTATGTCATTGAGCTCATCATCGAATCTTCTCTTAAACACCTCCAGGGATGGCGACTCCACCACCTCCCTGGGCAGATCATTTCACTGAGAAATCACTCTCTCTGTGAAAAAGCTCTTCCTAACATTCAGTCTAAACCTCCCCTGGCAGAGCTTAAGGCCATGTCATCTTGTTCTNATGGACTCAATTCTTTTCTCCCTATCATCAATAAAGATGTTGAACAGTGCTGGGCCTAACACTGACCCCTGTGGGACTCCACTAGTGACTGGCTGCCAGCTGGATGTGGCACCATTCACCAACACGCTCTGAGCTCGTCCATCCAACCAGTTCCTTACAGCAATGTGTTTGCTGCTGGGTCCTCATTGGAATAGGAGGTCTCTCAGGCTGTGATGTCTAACAATAGTAAAAGCAAAATGTAAAATCTAGTTCTCACAGCTCATCCTTATGGCTTAATTGGAACCAAATAAGTAAGTGATGCTAACTTTATGTCCATGTTTCCCAGAATCAGAGAAACATTGCAAATATGTTATACTCCTCACCTCCTAAAAAGATGACGTACTGTGGTCCTGATCCATAATAGTGCTGTCCTCTGTGTTGTGCATTTCCTCCACCATAAAATAAAAAGCAGGGGAAGAAAAGGGTGATGGGGTGACCTGACGGACCAGAGGCAAAGCTACAAATGTGACTCCTACTTTTCAGGCTCTGACAGTCTTGATGTGAAACTTTCGAAAGTCAGAGCCATTTCAGATCTGCACATCAACCAAAGTTATAAATACCCAAATCATTTCTCCTAGTGTGATACAGTGGAGGGAAAACAATAAGAAGTGACCAAGAGCATTGACATATGACTGTTTAAACACAAAATAGTATAGTCAGGCTGGATTAGAGGGGAAATAGACTGTACAGCAAAATTATGAACCTTTCCACAATGGATGTAGGAAGTCCAGCAGCTAGATACTGTTAGCATTTATTTTCATTTTCAAAACTTAGCAAATGGATTTAGTGTATTGAGATTTCTCTTCATCATCTGACCAAAAGCATCTTCAGTTGCAGCAGTCATGGTGTATCTAGGACAACTTATCATTTCTCTTTCCACGTATTTCTCTGTTCACATTCTGAGTGCTGCAGCAACTAGTATTACACAGTTAGTGGAGAGTCTTGTCACAGAACTGATGCAGCTATAATGACTTACAGAAGTGAACAGTGAAGCCATGTGACCCTCCTTTAGGGGACTGACTTAAATTTAAGGACCATGAGAGCTAAGAGGAACTAGTAATACTGTTGAAGAGGAAAGCTTGTGAATTAAATTTCTATTTTCTGCAAATGCTATGCAGATGACAGCCAGTTATGTTATAAAAATTTTACTACGTAATACATCACTCAGGAATACAGCATTTTTTCTAGATGTCAGTTCTATCCATTACTCTTCTTTAGGGAAAACTACACTTGGTTGACAAAATCTCTTTATCCAGTTTAATTAAAGATTTAGTCTGGCAATCTTAGGTACTTAAAATACATTCCTTATTGCTAATTGAACAAAATTAACTATTTACAAATTATGATTCTTGAAGGAAATTGTAACTATCGACTCAGATTTTATTCCTGGCAAGTGCTTAATTGAGAACTTGCAAAACATTTAAGCATGCATCTATAAGTAAATGTAATAGGAGTTACAGACTTCAGACTTAAAAGATTTAATGTCAGAAATACTATTAAGGTAGAATTTGTATCCCCTAACTTTAGCTATGTGAATGTTCTGTACCTAGTAAGTTAGACCTCAGGTTTTTCCTATTATCAATGGCAACGGGTAGGCAAGTCCAAAGGCTACTAGTCTTGACTGTATTAGACATTTTAAATTCGGAAAAGCTTCTTTGACAATTGACTCCAAAGGGAGTCTACACAGTGAACTCAGACTTGATGCCCACCTCTTATAAAGCTAAGTGAAATGAATCTCATCCTTCATTTCCACATAATAATAGATGCAATTGTTACAGAAGCTCTCTTTTCACAAACACCCACAGCTTCTTACAAAACTAAGGCAAAAGCATGATATTGTTAACATAATTATTCTGGATAAAACATAACTATGCACTTCAAATTAATGAGAACAATTTCCCCCCCCCCTCCCCCAATTTTTCTAATTGCAGTTCTTAATGTACTTCACTACCTTATGTACATGATTTAGAGAATCAGAAAACTACAAATTTAGTGAGTTGGGTAAGGGCATAGAGATTTAGGGATTTTAGTGAATTAGTGAATATTTAGTGAATTTNAATCATACATCTTCTCTGCCTGAAACACAACTTGTTCCTGGTTTTCATTATGACCTTCACTTCCATTTGCTCTCTTATCAGCGAGGTTGTTTTGCTTCCTTTCTTAAGAGCTATTTTACATCTTTCCATGTTCCACTGTATGTCCTGAAGTTGCACTTTGCCTTCTTGGTGAGTATCCACGCTACTTTTTCATAGGTTATCATTATCAGTGAAGCATCATCAAAATCGCTTTTGGTGAAACCTTGTTTTTTTATGGAAGCCACTTAAAAAACGTCACTTGAAAAGGTCTTCAATAGGGCAATATGTACATCTGTGAAGAGATCCTTCAGAAATATTTAGCCTTCTACAAATGACTCACTGAGTCTGAATTTCTCACTTTAGAATGCTGAGGTATGATGCTACCTGGAGCACTCAGAGTTTCAACAACTTGTTTGTGCTTAATTCCTACAGGAAAAAATATAGGCATGCAGTTGGTTACTGTGATAATGAGCATCTTGGCGATATAAATAGCAGAATATAAATTATTACTAAAGTAGTAATTTTTTATTTCTAAACCACTGTAACTCTATAATATCAAAGCAGCTTTATTCACATATTGCATGTTTCACTCTGTTAAGTGCTACATAACTGATTGCTTTTAAACCAACATCATTCTAGAGGAGCATGGGAATTGAATGCTTTAAAAGAAAAAAAGAAATAAGTTCTCCAAGTCTCATGATGTTGACTGTTTCTCTTCTTCATTCCTTCATCATTTCTCTGACCGTAGAATTTGCTGAGCCTAGATTGTTCTTGTTTTCAAAGGCACAGATGTTCAGCTTTTCCATTAAAAGGCTACCTGTTTGCACATCGGTTTCCACCTTTAAAAGTGAAAGCTGTTAATAATTCCCCTTTGCAAAACTAAGTTACTTAACAACTGCAAAATATGCTGTATCCTACTGCAGAAGATGCCATGATATGGAAACTGCAAAATGATATTATAATACATACAGATACAGAGAAGTGGGAATGGAAGCAGAATCAGCAGTTCAGGTGACAGGTCACTTGCAAATAGAATATGAGGGAGAAGCAGATCTCTAGGGAGTAATTTAGTTCATTGCCTAAATATTTATACCTGCTGGTGACAACAGCTGAATAGATTTGTTCAATACAGAATACAAATTGAGCTATTACATGACTTTTTAAAATGCTTTAAAGCATTTATTTCAGAATTCCAGCACAATGAAGTGTGCCTTCTGTTTGTGAAATTGGACCAAGAAGAAGACGCAGCATCTAGTGAAGCCAGTCAAAACTTGTCTGAAAGCCTTGAAACTGTTTCAGACGATGTGGTACTGTGCCAAGAACCAAAGGCCAAGAGAGGAAGACAGAGGTCTTTTTGGGACCCTTGACTCAATCAGGGAGGGGTGTCAGAGGCATGATGAGGGCAGTACTGTGGGAGGGGTGGTTTGGGAAGGGATGTAACATATGATGTAATGCCTAGGTATTCTAGTTAGAAAATAGTATAAAATTCTGATACTTATGCAATTCAGGGTGCACTACTTGGAAATTATTCCTGGGCATCCAGAGCTGCAATACAGAGTTCTTCTTACTTTTTAATAATAAAAAAATAGACTTACTCTTAAATATCGGGGTAATTTTTTTAAAATATTTTTCTTTCTTTGTTATTTCTTTTATAGAGCAGTATGAAAACGTGCTTAGTGTGAGCCAAGAGGCACTTCCACGGGTCAGTGATATGGGGCAGGAGGCAGCAGTCAGCCTGCGGCACCTGGGCTCCATGCAGACCTCAGGATGAGGTCATTTGCTTTCAAGTGCTCAGCTGGGATGTTCTGTGCTCTGCCTCTGAAAATTTTTATCAATTAAGGCAAAAATTTCATTTTCTTACCTGTTTTCTCCTTGAAAATATCCATTAGTCATTGAATTCTCTATGGATTCACATAAAGATGAGCATTTTTCCTACTAATGATTTATTGATTGAAATATTTTATATATTGCATCAAACCCAGGAGACATTTTATTAAGGAATTTTCCCCAATAATTCATTTTAAGGATGTTTTTTTAAAAGCATCAGATTTTCAGAAATCCATAAATATAAATAAGTAACGAGACAATACTGATATCTTAATTATATCTTGGTAACGTCTCCAAATCATGTTAATATTCAGCTTAGCCTAGTATATAAGCAGTTTTCAATGATTCAAATGTCTCTGCATTAGGCTGTGTCATGAGAGTAGTCACAGGATTCTTAATTACTACTTGGTTGATTCTCATTTGCTGTCTCTGTTCAATTCTTTTTATTATTATTTGAGTCAATGAGATTGTTAATCAGGCAATATGAAACTAATGTACAGGAAAAGACTAATGTCTAGGGGAGACTTGGAGCCTTACATTCATTGAGAATGTAACAACTGTGGTGCTCTTTCCTTCCTCTCTTCTCTGATTTTCAAGCCACACCTTGTCCAGAAATGTCAATGCACAGAAAGGAACTGCATAAAAGCCTTGCTTTACAATGCCAAATGTGACATCCTCGTGTTGCTCAAAGTGTTGAGAAAAGACACTGGTGCAACACAGAAATAACTAAAGAGATCTGTCATGATAAATGTTGGTTATGTCACAACACATCACTTGGAGGTGTTGAAGTAACACTAGGACAGGTGCAGTGTCTGGCTCAGTGTATTAGACTGGTCTATGCTAAATGGAAGGTTGCCTTGCCCAGGTCTGTTACCGCAGGAAAAAAAGAGTGCAGAAGAGTTTTGAATTCATTTTGGAATGAAATTCCTCCTTGAAGTTGAATCCTAATTCCCAAATCCCATACAATTCATGGTAAAGGTACTTCTCGTGTAATGGTTTATGGACCTCTGATGTATAAAGTACTAAAACAATTAATTGTGACTCAACTCAATTACTTCTTAGAAACCATGAAATCAGGTCATATAATCACATTAAGAATACCTAATGACTCAGTTTTAGTTATCCTGTATGATCACAGAATCACAGAATATTCTGAGTTGGAAGGAACCCACAAAGATCATCGAGCCCAACTCTTAAACAGCACCACTCCATCCCTGGTGGGAATTGAACCCCGGTCTCCCGGGGTCTCCCTCATGCCAGACGGGGACACTCACCACTGTGCAAAAGTGGATTTTTGATACGCAAAGCTGATCTCTTGTATCTCTGTGGTACCAAGTTGGTGTTTCTCTGTGCTTGTACAACATCTGAACAACTTTTCCCTTACTGCTGATCAATGTGCTTGTATTTTACTACTTGGACTTGTATAAAATGCCTCAATAGATGTGTACATCTTCCTCACTGACCATTTGTGGGTCAAAAGATAAATTCTGAAGTCTGTTTTCTTTTGCAAAACATTTCAGTGGAACACATCTTTTATGATCTAGATCAGAACAAATGGTCATTTCTGTGGGTTGTGCTACAGTCCTTGAATGTATTGCATTATGCATCTGTTAGAAGTATTGATTAACCAGCACAGAATGGACAAACCGGTTGTCAGAAATGAGAATCAGCTAACCTCTTCTTGCTACATATGATGCAAATTTGTCAGTTTCTGAAGTATGCTTCTTTTTTAGCCAGTGAAGAGAAACACGTGCTTTAAGAGATCATTCATTTGACCTGCTTCAGACATATATTTAAGATCAAATGATTCTATATCTTAGAAGGTTTTTTTTTTTTTTTTTCTGTACTGACTATGAAGTAAGTCTTGAGCATAACTCATCTATAAGCAGGGAAGGGTTATTGTAGACTGAGGGTGTCAATGAATGAAGAAGGCTCAGCACATCAAACTAAGTTTAGAAGTTCCTTGTTTTATTCAGGGTGAATCACGCCTCTGGTATACCTCTTGCTGTATACTATCATGTTTTTTGTTAACATTCTATAATACCTGAGAGAGCTAGCTTGCCTCAATACTTACCTGTCTCTGCCCAATAGGTAGGAATCTTTTCCAAGAAGCTTCTTAAAACAATTTCTGCTCTCATTTGTATTATTTATCTTTCATACAATGTCTCAAACCCTCTGTGGACCTCAATATAGTAGCACTCATCCCAAAACATTCATGCACCTGGCCAGGAGAATGAGGCCTCTTCAGGTTCCAAATCCAAACTGATCCTTTTGCTCCAATTAACAGGCAGCTGGCCTGAAAGAGTTCCAACAAAGGGTGAAGTTCAATGAAGCGCATATCATCCTAGCAGACTATGAGTGATATAATGAACCATGTCACACATGCTTATGCCATCTTCAGTTATTCTGTTTTTGTTTTGCCTGCTTTATGTTAAGCTAGATATTATCCTAATGAAAACTGTTGCTCAATGAAAGATAATTTCAATTAAACAATACCAGGTCCAGTACTGAGCCTTGGGGGGCACCACTAGTAACAGACTTACAACTAGACCCCATGCCACTGATTACAACCCTCTGCAATCTGAAGTTCAGCCAGTTCTCAGTGTACCTCACTGCTCATCCAGTCCACATTTCCTGAGCTTGCTTATGAGCTTATGAGCTTATTGTGACCGTGTCAAAAGCTTCGTTGAAGTCAAGCTATACAATATCCACTCCTCCCTTTCATCCATCCATCCAGGTAGTTGTTTCATTGCAGAAGATAATCAGGTTGGTCAAGTATGATTTACTTTCAGTGAATCCATTTCAGCTACTCCTGATCACCTTCTTGTCATCTGTGTGGACAGAGATGGTTTCTAGAATGCGGGTCTTCATTGCCTTTCCAGGGCCTGAGATGAGGTTGAGGGCTGGATCTTCCTGCTTGCCCTGTTTGAAGACTGGGGTGACATTTTCTTTCTTCAAGTCCTCAGATACCTCTCCTGATCACCACAGCCTTTCAAAGATGATCATGTGTGGCCCAGCTATGGTGTTCATCAGATCTCTCAGTGCTCATGGATGCATCCCATCAGAGCTCACAGACTCTATGGTCTTTTCCAACCTTACTAATTCTGTGATTCTGTGACTTATGAATGTCAGGTTTTCCTAGGTGTTCTCAAACCAAATCCTTCCCGACCAAGGGAAAATCTTCCATCTAACATTCTTTTAACCTGCTTTCCTGGGTCAGAGATTTTTGAGGGCTGGTCTTATTGGTAGAGACAAATGCAAAGAAGACATTCTTTGAAAATAGCCTCTTATGGTCTTATGTTGTTCACTGGGAGGAAACACTGCTCCATGAAAATAAAATGCTATGTGTTCTGAACTGCAACTCAAATGTGCCTTGAGATTCACAGAATGTTCAAGTCACACATCTAGAAACTGTACCTTATTACTGACAGTATTGTCATGCTTATTCCCTTTCTCTATTGGTAGGATGAGAATGGCTCTAGACAAGGTACCTTATAGTATTTTCCTAAAGGTCAGCAATGTTCTTGGTAGTTTAGTGTCTGGAAACCATGTCTGTAAAGGCTGGTGGTGCAAAGCAGAGCTTGTTTGGGAAACTGACCGCAAGAGCAGTTTTCACTTTTCATTTTGCAAGCCAGACTCCTTGAAAAAACCAATGTTTTCCCTTCCTGATATGTGACACTTCAAAATAAGGACTTCTGTTGTTGAAAAGAAAGCACCAGAAGTTCAGCTGTCCTTCTGCCCTTGTTACATACTTGGTAAAAATCATACTGGTCAGGATTTTATGCCTTTCTTCTCTCCAAAGTCAGAATGTGAGGGAAATGACTTCATACTGAGATAATTTCTTTAGCTCTGGTAAATGTACATAATTAGCCAACTTTCCATAATAAGATTACAGAATATTCTTAGTTGGAACAGACCCACAAGGATCAAGGCATCCACTTCTTGAATGAATGGTCGTTATGGGAATCAAATCCACAGCCTTGGTGTTATTAGCATCAGGATCTAATCAACTGAGCTAATCTCAGTATATTCAGATGTGCCTTCCTCAGCTGCTTTTGAACAGAGTGTATTCCTACTTAGGTAAGTCAGTACCTTTCTATCAGTGCAGACTAACTATAACAAAACACGGTGATGGTTTTCTCTCAAATATTTGTGTTCAATTTTCAGTGCTGACTTTCTAATCTCATAGATAAGCTCTGAATCGAAGTCCACTGAAGGGATTTTTAAAAATGTTATTCAGTATGCTTGGAGTCAGCCTTGTAACACACATTTTACTAGCAGATATGGGTGAATATAGCAAGTAAAGCTAGAATATAAGGAACAAGAGTCTAAGAATAGATACAATGTTATTCAGAGGAAGAAATAGTCACACCCATATTTGCAGACTACAAATATGCAACTTGCTCAATGTTCGGAGGATAAATAATTTAGAATGTCTTCATGTGGGTGTATGGTTAGAAAACAAAACATTGAATTTTTATTACTTTTAATGATTTAAATTCTTATGAGGTGAGCAAAACCGTTGTAGCTAGTTTACTGAGACCTGAAAAACGACCACTAAAACCTAAGAGTGTGAGTAGTGACATTTCTAAGGCAAGATTTAAAAGAAACAGAACTGACTATACTCTTTAGCCTTCATCGTTTCTCATGCATGTCACATTGACTTATAAACCCTCTTTCAGACTTAGTTTGGGACATTTTCTATAGAACAGGCCAGAGTAGCCAGTGTTTTTTGGTCTTCTGTGTGGTCTCCTGATTCTTATTTGAACTTCTACATGCAGCTGTAATATGAATAAACATGGTTCATCATCTAATTTGCTGACAGTTGTATCAATACTAAAAGTGAATAAATAATGCAAAGAAACCAATACTTAAATTATTGTTCTAATTAGCAGAAAATTGATGGCTGTGATGATGATAATGATGAAATCCATGTGAAACTCATTATATTAAATGGTTTTTTTAATGACAATTCACTTTTCTTTATGTATATCCTTGTCATTATACATTATAACTGATGCCAATAGTCAGTTAACCTTCCTGTGCTAATAAGGAAACAAAGATCCAGAGATGTCTTCAAAGAAACACAGAGAATATATTCAGAACTCACCATTTCTAAAGGAATTTAGTATGTGTGGTTTATTTGTTTAATCTTGTGGCAACATTTTCTGAAATATTTATTTACTTCAATAGAGTTTTCACAACAGTGGCTAAATGTGATATGAATGATGGAAAATGCTAAATAATTTATAGAATTATTACTACTAGTAAATCACTCAGAGGCTTCTCGGTAGAGGGATGATTGCCTTTATTTCAAACAGTTTTTTACATCTTTTTAGAACACAAGACTGCGTACACAGACTAACATACTATATGTTAGTGATCAAACACACTGACATAGATTATGAATAGGTTATTTACTTTTTGGATGCTAAATATTTTAGATGAGTGTTAACATCCTCTGCAGAAAAGATATCACCTGGCAAAACAATGAAATTGAAAACTTGTCTTAAATGAGGACATACACACGTTCTGTGGAGTTTTCAATTTTCTATGAAAATAATAATTTTACTTTTTACGCCAGCCTTATAGTTTATATTAGTTGGCAAAACTCCACTAATATCAATCAAGAGTAAATAAATTGTGTTTATTCATCAAAGGCAAGCAGAGAGTCCAATCTAATATTTTTGTGCTGCAGATAAAATGTGTCATTAAATAATTGAGTGCATTTAATGGTCTTTAGTTCTGTTCATGCTCAGTGCTTCTCAGCTGTGATTTATCTTTCCAGGTGGCAGCACATCTTTTATTTTAAAAAATCTATTGCACCTTGTGCCACTTGCTCTACATTCCACCTGTAGATCCTAAAATACACCTTATGTAGATCCTGTAGATAGTTGGTAAGCAGGTGAATAGAGTCTTTGTCCATGCTCTCCTCTTTTGCAATGGGATACTCTCCTCTAGATGTTGCTTAGTAATTTATTGCATTTATTTCTTTTGATCTATATTTAATTTATGCTGTTACAGTGATCCCTTTAATACCAACATCTGTGTAAAGAGGTCACAACCTCCCTGAGGCAGATCACAGTTCTCCTTATTGTTACTACAAAACAATTATATTTTAGGGAAAGCCATATATTCCTAAATACTTCAAAAGGACAGACTTCATTCAGAATACTGCAGGATCAAAATATAAATGCATTTTAGGCAAATATAGTCAATAGAAAGAAGGTAGAAAGAGATTGGTCATTTGTGTATGCCAATATTAAATGCCATAATTTGTAAAAGTATGAAATTTCACCTTTTCAGATATAACATTGGATTTACTGTCAGCAGGAACTGCTCAACTTAATATAGTCATGAAATAGTTTAAATACAGAAAAAACCTGTAAGACCATTGAGTCCAATCGTTAACCCAGCACTGCCAAGTTCACACTAAACCAAGTACCTAAGCATCATACCTACCTGTCTTTTAAATACACAGAATCACACAGAATATTATGAGTTGGAAGGGACCCACAAGGATCATCTAGTCCAACTCACCATCTAACACCCGTACAGAGACCGAAAGCACATCCCAGAGCGCAACACCAAGCCAGATCCCCCACAGTCCAGCAGGCCACCCCGAGCCGGAAGGGGCCCAGGGTCATCCAGTCCCACATCCCCCAGCTAGACCATGTCACTAAGCTCCTCGTCCAGTCTTCNCAACCACTTCCAAGTATGGCCTGTTCCAATCCTTGGTAACTCTTTCCATAAAGAAATTTTTCCTTATATCTAATATAAACTTCCCCTAGTGCAACTTGGGGCCATTTCTTGGGACATACTTGATAACACCAAGTGGATGGCCCATGTACTAAGTCACCAGGCACCAATGTTTAAAGATTTGAATGTCTCAGTTTTCAATATTTCAAAAATTATGACATTTTAAAGGCACTCTTCCCAGGCATATGCCTTAGCAATGTAGTTTGGGCATATATAGTTATACCTCCACTCCACTTTCCGGCACTCCAGAGCACTGTGGACACTTTTCTGCTCCTTCCCATGGTCTCTCTCAGCACAGGGGAGCAAAGGGAACCATTTCTGAGCGGCTGCTGTGACTATGCGTGCTCACAGTCCAAACCCCACACCGCTGCTCCTCCCCTCAGGTCCCTCCTCCCCGGCCCCAGCAGCCCCGCTCCGGCCCCGCACGGCTGCTGCCACCACGCGTGCTCGCCCTGCCTCCACAGTGGGGGCAGGGTGTCCCTGAGCTCTGGTCAGCATTCTTGGATCCTGGAAAGCCTTAACTTTGCAGCACTGCGACACCCCCTGCCGCTTATGCCGGGGGCGGGGGGGGTGCACCAGTATCAGAGTTTCTTTCGCTTTAACATTCACCAGTCCTGGTAGAGGCAGCACTGCCCGGGCTTTGACTGGGCTTTGAGTAACAAGGAATGGCATGTCTTGTGGTGGTGATGCACTCGGTCTCAGCAGAGTACACAGGAGACACACAAGACCAGGTCAGGGACCAGGGCATGGTGCCACAGGGCTCTAAATGCCATTATGAGCTGGAGAAACCACGCGCCCTCCCCACGTGCCCTCCCAGGGGGCCGGCCCCACCCCGCCTAAAGGGAGGGCCGACACCACCGCTCAGCAAAGCAGAGGCATTGTGCATGTGTCGGCGAGGAAACCTCACAGATCCCTGAAACTGAATTGTGAGAAATTTTCCTCACAAATGCACGGTGTCATAATGGAGAGGGGATATACTATATATGATGCAGAGAATGTATGGCCATTTAAGGAATGTGAACGTAGGTCCTCTATAGTTAAAAAATGCTCTTACTGAGTTTAGGCCTTCAGGTTGCTAGTGCCTTGGGTAAGGATGCTCGCATTTTTGTTTTGTAGGCGAGAAAGGCCTAAGTTTTTTAATACATATTGTTGCAGAATGAAGGCAGGCTGTGCTGCTGAAGAAAGCGGTGATAGAACTCTTCAGTGCCACTTCTTGCTTTTACACTTTGTAATTTTTTTGTAATAGAAATTCACTGATTCCGGTTTCTTATTTGTAGAGATCAAAATGAGAGAAGGTATCGGTTGCTTCTGATATAGAATGTCTCAATACTGTTAGTGTTTTCTTTCACTGCTTTTTTATTGAATAGCTGCATGGATGCTTGAATACCTTACAGGCCTATTTAATTTCTTCTCTTTTTCTGATGCAATTTTAGGATTTAGAGGAAAGCATCATTATATGATTTGGAAAAGGATTTAAAAATAGATAGAGAAGCTCCTTAGAAACGTGTGTGTCTGTCATCTAGGTGCAGAAAGAAAAAAGGGAGTACAAAGTGGTGATTATTTCCTTTTAATGCTTTGAAGTTCTCACCGCTAGCAACAGACAGGCTTCCTCTTGTTGTTAACATGTCTGCCTTTTTTATTTGAACAGTTTGTTTTACAGAAATAAGTCTGGGCTCATAGCACATTTGTTAATAACCGCTTATTTTTGACAGATATTAATGCCAAATCAGACACACTATTATGTCACTTTTAATACTGTATTTTGTGGCATTTTTCCTCTTTGTTTGACAGTGAAACTCTATAGTTTTCTATATAATGAACAATTAGAACAGAAGTCAAGTGAGCGCTTGACTTATTGTAAATGAGCATTACGCATAGCTGAGGCTATAGAGATAAACAAAAGCTGATCACCTAACCCAAGCAAATTTGTACTGGTATATAATTTCATTATGACCGAGTTGGTCTCTGAACAAGATGTATCGTTCTATTATGAGATGAAATTATACTCAGTGACATTTAGGCTAAAATAATAGAAAAAAAAAAAAGTTGGCACATTCTGAAGCAATTGTGGAAACTGGTAAGAATTTCAGAGCTCAATTTGATTACAAGAATCGACAAAGATCTGGAAAGGGCAGTAGCACCTCAGCATTCAGGGAATTAATACATCAATTCAGGTATGAACAAGTTGATATTCATGAAGTTTTACAGGTCAAATTGTATTGTTATTTCTTCCATACGGGAAATGTATACTCCCCTGTACTTGTCACTTCAGGAATGACACAGTGAGAGAGAAAAGGCAGTACATTTATTTCATCGAAGCATGAGAATTAAAGTAAGATGCTCCAGCATTCTCTCAGACTGATTTACTTCTACAATTCTGTGTAAATTGTTACCATTCCGTATTTTAGTCAGCCCACCAGTCCATAAAGACTGCAATATTTTCCCATTTCACAAAGATGTTGCACGTATTCATTTGTATATATAAAAGATTATTACAGATAGTGCAGCTGTTGTCTTGCTTAAAAATGAACCTGATATTTAGCTTTGAGAAAGAAAAACCTTTCTGGTTAAATTCCCAGACAAATTTTAAGTTTCTGGTTTTGTTTTATTGCTTAGATGCTTTCAATGCCTTTTCTAAAGAATTAAAATATCACTAAAAATAAAACTATACCTTAATCAGTCTGGAATGCTAACAACAGGTATGATTTGTTTGTAATGATCTCATGGACTACGTTTTTTTGTATCCTGAACAAATGCAAAGCTGATGTGTTCTCATTGAGCAAAACAGAATAATTCTCATTATGGCTCCAAGAAATTAATTTGCATTTCTTTATGCAAAGCCAAATCTCCGTTAGTCCCTCTACAGACCTCCCAGGATGTCCTATCTTTACCAATAAGTGGGAAGATGTGTCTCATATTGTGCTTTGGATTGTAATATGCCCATTCTTGATAATTAATGGGATACACATAATAATTGTTAGAGTGTAATAAATTAAAATTTAATGTTAAAGAATTTATTAAGCTTACAAAATAAATAAGCAGACATAGTGTCTCCTAATTAATTGCAAGTTGCATTAAATCTTAATCACAACAACACATCGGAACTGCTGTTATTTCTTCTCTGCAAACAAAAACCTGTAGACACAAAAAGTCGTTTCAACTCAGTCATGTGCATCCATGGTAATCCGTGTATCCACATTATCACGTACCACTACCACAGGACTTTTATACCTTCCTGTGGTGCATCTTGTATTGACTGCTGTCAGAAATGAGGACCTGGCCTCAATGAACTTCAGCTCATATACACATTCATCAGGAAAATAAGAGAGTTCCCTGGGTTAGATAATTCTGTATCAGTTTAAGACAACAGTGGACTTGCCATAGTGTAAAATTTTAGAGATCCAAATGGTATTAAAGTAAAACTGAAGTTGCTACTTCTTCACTACTTTTATTGGAAGTAAGGCTGGCATGAGAATTAGGACCTCTCTGATCTGAATCTTTTCACGCATTCCTAAAACAAGATCATTTAATGTTTTCTGACTTTTATACTTGCTTTGAGTTTTGATACTGAGCCAACTGATTGAGAGTGAAATGATTGTATCATGTAACAAGAATTATTAAGGAAAAAAAGCAGAAAAGAAAGTGCTGATAGCTTATGACTATTTTATAGGGTTTCTTTCTGAAATTACAGAAGTATGGTCATACCTCACAGTGGATATAATTAGACACAGTTGTCAAAATTCTGATGCTTCTACAATCATTATGAACTAAATTTTGAAATGGTTTAATTCTTCATCTATATGTACAAGTAAAGATGACACAGCTGGAAATTATAATGATAAAGAGATATTTACAGAAGCAGAGACATTTTGTTTGAGTCTATTACTGTTGGACTTGTGAACCTGATTGCTCCAGTAATTTGCTGGGTGTTCGATATCCAAATGTTTGCTCAAGTGAAGGTTACATGTCTCATTTAGAAATTCAAATTATATCACAAATCTTTCTATTAAAATAACCCCAACAAAATGAAAACAAACAAAAACGTAACCCTCCCTAGATGGTAATATTTACGTCATTAGAAATGGGAAGATACAGACTTGTGAAATCAAAGAGATTTGTATATACAGTAGAAACTCACTACTTATACTGACCTTATTTATACTTCATTTTACACCCAAAGTAATATAAGAACAAATAATTGTGGAGAGAGTTTATGTAGACACATGGATTCACTGACTTATTAGAGAATTTTTCTAGTATTATATTGGTGTAACACGGTGTTGAGGAAGACTCAATATTTACATTTTATGTGTGATCAGACAGTTACATATACAAATAAAATAAATTTCATAAACAATTTTGGTGGATGTAAAAGTGGGTTCACACTTTGGGAACAGAAAATGTAGCCCATACTTAAATATCCATATCTATCCTCTGTATTTATACTCAAAACCAGGGCTGGATGATAGTTTGCAACTATCACTTTTAAAAACTATGACTTTGGCCAAGTGGTTGATTATTGTATTATTTTAATAGAGTGTTACCTGTTGAGTTGATTTTCTGATGTGATAATGAAAGCAGTTCCCTGACATAATGATATAAATTATAAAAAACAAAGTATGGGAGTTTTAGCCAATGATTTTCCAGAATTAAAAGGAAGGTAGAATGTGAATTAGCTATAGTTGTGTACCTGGCTACAGTCATACTCTGGATAAAGTTTGCCATATGCTGGATGATATCATGGAGAGGAGATTAGAGGTAAGGGAGGGGCGGGGAGAGGAGAGGATAATTTGAACAAAAGAGTTCACAAGTTCACACAGGTTCACAGGNTTTGTTCAATCTGTTCCCTAAAAAAACTTTTCCTTTATCCTCTTCAGTGGGAACATTTCAAACCTTCAGACAATTTCATAAACAACGACTTATGTCCATAAATTTAGGCAGAAGGTCTGGTATTCACAAATAAAATCAGAACTCCCTGGAATGACTTAGCATTTTCTATATTAGTAAACAAAATGACAAATCAAAAACATGTAGTGTTTCCTTACTAGCTCATTAGCAATGTATTTGGATTATGAAATAATTGTTTGATAAAAATATGACTATGTTTATATTAAATAAAAGTTTGTTGAAGAAACATTTCTGAGAGTTTATGGTTGCATCAATATGTTGATAGAAAGTCAGCCAGGTGTGCTATTATTCTTCCTATGTACCTTAGAAGTTATGCTTTAGAAAACTTTACTCAAATCAACATTGCCATTTGATACTTGGAAAACATATAAAATTAGGAGAGAAGAAGTAGACAGAAAACTTGTATTGAGATTACAAAAACATCTTGCCATTGATTTATGCCTCCGCCTTTTGAAAGTGTATTGTAAGATCTGTCCTTGAAAACATGGGTCATATCATACTGCCAAGTATTTTCCACATAGCCTAAGAAATATGAATTTTGCCAGTGTTATGAAATCAGTTTGCATTTCATGAATCAACAAATGGAAATATTCAGTATTATTGCAGTTTAGGATAAGTAATCAAAGTTGATATCTTCTGATTTTTACGAATTGTCTAACATAGTCACAAATTAGTTGCCAAATTACAAATGAGAATCACTACTTCATCTTGAATTTCATCCCAGAGCAGACATGCTTCTTGTATAATTTCCTGCACCAATGTTTATGAATATAGATATAGATATATACATATAAAAAGAGATATACATATATATACACCATAAAAATCATAACGTGTAGGCCTCAAAGTGTTTTCCAATTTAGTAATTCTACCTATGAAAATAAAAAATATTTAAACTCCTTCCATTCTCAGGCTGCTGCAGATCAGATCTAATGAGGTGCATCTCAGGTTTCCTGAGATAAATAGTTACTGGAAAAGCAAGTGAAAAAATTCTGAGAGTTTAAGTTTTATAGATAATGTTATAACTATTTTTTTTTGTCTCTGAGTAGAGTGTTTCAATATTGAAATACTAGTTGTCCTGTGGAAATGACTACTCCTGTCATGGTTTTTTTCTTTCTAATTGGGATAGGGAGATTTACACCTTTTATTTCTGCAGAAATTAATTTTTTTCATTTTCAACATTATCATAAAACAGAAAAATCAGAAAAGGGGTTAAATTTTAATGTTTGTGATTATAATAAAATATGTTGTTATTTACAAAACTAGAGCAGCTTGGGCTGAAATTAATAGATGTCTCACAGGTACTATACTATCATTCTGATGCCATATGCTTCTTCATGGCTAAATTTGTTATTGTTGTTGTTGTTGCTTATTACATATTTTCAAGGTACAATCATATGATTTTCATCATATGTTGTAATTTCAAATAAAAAAGAGCAGTGATATGTCATGGGAGACGTAATTCATTCACAGAGCTATTTTGTTTGAGGGAGTGGAGAAGGGATATGCTCAAGTTATAACACCTGTGAGGTCTTGCAACAGCAAAGCATAGACTAAAAAGTTAATACAGACTAAAAAATAAAATATTAGCATTATGTAGTTTTAAAAAACCTCAAACTTTTCTCATTCTGGTTGACTTGACCAGATTTTGCTCCTCCTCATAGGAAAAATAGTTTTCTTTGAAAAATTATTTGTGGAAACCGCATTTTCCAATTAAAAAAAAAAGTTTGCTACCAGATTTGTCTGTGAATCAATAATAAAAACTCTTAAAATAGTACTGGATAAATATGGATATTGCATTTTTACATGAAATTTCATCAAGGTCCTGATGGTTTATGACGACATGAGCTACAGTGACAGGACAAGAAAATAGAAGAGAATGGACCTGCCTGGGATGTGTGAAAGGGTGCATAATGAAGTATGAAATGAACCACAACAGGCTCAGACATGCACAAACTGTTTCTAAGTCCCTGGAATTAATTAATTAATTAACTTATTTATTTATTTATTATGTACAGCTAAACACTAGACAAGACAATTGCTCTTGCCTTGCAGCCAGACATGCAATTCAGGCACAGAGCTGAGTTAGTGGTCAGCCCTGGCCCAAAGGAGAGACATGGAAGCTGAATGCTAATTACCAGACTTCAACCCACTCTTTCTACTTGCTATAGCAGGTCCCAGAAGGGGACTGCTCTGTATAAAAATTTTTCCCCATTTATATAGACACATGACAAACCCTGATTCCTCATTCCTATAAGCCGCCCTCTCCCAGGACAGCCAGCACTGGGCCATGTCCCACAGAAAACAAAGAGGAGCTTCTGCTATGGGGAAGCCATGGGCAGATCCAACTCACACCTGAGGTGATGGCCCTGCTGTAAAGAAGTCCTGCTTGGGCCTGGCCACAGCCCTGCTAACCCACAGGCTGATGTCTTGACCCAGCCTCAGCCTGTCCCAATTCCAGTGATCATCCTGGGGCTGCTCAACCCTGATTTGCCTCACTGGGCATCATCCTTACCCACATCCATGGGAGGCCTTCGCAGTGCCCTGGTGTTTTCCTCCAAGTTACAGGCAGCTGGAGCAAGTGCCTTTGCAGCCTTAATGAAGAAAATCTCTAGTCTTTCACAGAATCACAGAATCAGATTGGAAGAGTCTGAATTGTATACCTGTAATGTCCATGAATATTTTGTTTACCATGAAGCAGACACAGCACTGTCTTATTCACTAAATGGAATTCAAAGCCAGGATTTGCTCTTCAGATTCCTTCATATAATGTATCAATTTATCATTTTAGCTGTAAATTACCCCTAAATGCATCTCTTAAAATTGCATGTAGCTGCCCGTTGACTAGTTTACACAAGGTCTTCTGCGATTTATAAAATCAGTTTACAGGTTTAAGATATGAAGTGATCTATTGACTCATATTTAAGTACTATAAAATCAAACAGTGTAAACAGCTTCAGTAGATATTAGAATTTAGAAACATTAAGAAAGAAAAAAGGAGAAAGAAGACTAGCACTGTCAAGTGGTAAGAGCTATTAAACCAAATGCAATCTGTATTTTTACATCTTTCACAGTTTCCGTGCTTATAAACTACCAATTAGTGGTTAATATTATAAAATATCTTTTATGAATTTGAAGAAAGAAGAGCATTATGGATTTGTCAAAATGGATTTTCATGTGAGTTATGGTTAGACAGGGAAATACAGTGGCTGTATTACTGGAAGGATACAGAAAGGAACTTTATATGATTAAAATCCTGATTGTACAGTCAGTCTCCAATGTGTTATACCAGTATGTAGAAGACTTATTTATTCATACATCTTCTGCATTTTTAGTTTTTTCCCACAGACTTTCCAAGCCTCCTGGGTTTTGTCATGGTAACAGCTTAATTTATCTCATTTCAACCTGTGTGTTGAAAAATTGTCAGAGAACTCTCTACGGTGCCCCCAAACATTTGTTTGCTTTGGGTATTCTGTGTTTATACCTCAAAATATAGAAAAAAAATCAAATTCTTTGTTTGACTTACCAAACTGAATCAAAAGGAAAACTGGATATTGCAAAGTAATTTTGTCCCATTTCCTTCTTTGATTGAGTAGTATAAGCCCTAGCAGGTTATTTAGTACAATATTTTGAAATAAGAATTCTACTTTTTCAACAGACAAGGGATGGACTTGAGCATTCTTAAAAAATATACTGGAATAAGGAGATACCAGCTAGGCACAACAAATATCCAGATTCAATCTAAACTATACTAAACTTGGAAAGTCTAACCAGCAAAACTTGGGAGAAGGAATGTTTCTGTACCACTTCAGTTCAGGGTCCAAAGTTTGCAACAGACTGTGTTGTTGCATCTTGCACTGAGTTCCACCTAAGTACATATTTTAATTTTGTGTATTACTACTGGCAAATACTTCCTTGAAAAATATTTGCGAATAAAGATATTTTAAATATTTATATTTGCAGGAAGATATATTTAGTTCAACTGTTCCAGCAATATTTTTTCAGGTGAAAAAATACCTTTTAAAATAGTCTCTTTTTTGCAATTGGTGAAACTGGGCTTCTATGTATACTCATTTGAATGATTTAATTAAGAATTATTGAAAGTGTCTTGGGGCTGGTTTAGACAGGTATGACTTGAATTTAAAGATACTTGAAAAATAGAGGGAAAAATAAGAACATCACTGGGAGAAANCTGGGAAGTCTGAGGGAGCTGTAGGGAGATCCAGTGGTTCTCAGGTGGATGGCAGCACTGAGATGGAGAATTGGGAGCCACGTGATCTGAGCCAAAATGGTGGCGGTGGAGATTGGAGGAGCAAAGGTGACATCCTCACTTTGGGAGATCCGCAAGCCAGCTTCCCCTCTGTGAGCCCCAGCAGCTGTATTTGTAGGGCCTCCGGCCCCTCCCCTAGTCACATGCCTTGCGAGCGTGTCTTTGTATCGTCATACCTTCCTATTGGTTGTTATTCAGCCTGCCAGGCCACCAGGCCTGTCCTGTTTCCGTAAGGGAAGTGCGGGCTTTATTTCCCTGCCATGTGTTCAAAACATGGAGTCTTGGTCCCACAGCAAACACTGTCTACCATTGTCTTCTGCACAATACCAGTGACTCCCACCACTCCAAATGCCATCCTCCTCAGAGATCCATCCATGCCTGCCCACAAACCTTTGGGCAGACAGCAGGAATGGGCTAGCTTGCACCTCGCGGAACGAAAGCACCCTGCAGTGGCAGCAGCAGACGAGGGGAGGAGGGAGAAGGGAAGGGAAGGGGAGATGAGAAGGGAACCCT
>WEKX01007091.1:47216-64916 GCA_013390025.1 Pitta sordida
CCTCCGGCCCCTCCCCTAGTCACATGCCTTGCGAGCGTGTCTTTGTATCGTCATACCTTCCTATTGGTTGTTATTCAGCCTGCCAGGCCACCAGGCCTGTCCTGTTTCCGTAAGGGAAGTGCGGGCTTTATTTCCCTGCCATGTGTTCAAAACATGGAGTCTTGGTCCCACAGCAAACACTGTCTACCATTGTCTTCTGCACAATACCAGTGACTCCCACCACTCCAAATGCCATCCTCCTCAGAGATCCATCCATGCCTGCCCACAAACCTTTGGGCAGACAGCAGGAATGGGCTAGCTTGCACCTCGCGGAACGAAAGCACCCTGCAGTGGCAGCAGCAGACGAGGGGAGGAGGGAGAAGGGAAGGGAAGGGGAGATGAGAAGGGAACCCTATATTTTCTGTCCTGTAAAATGGAGAAAAGTTTTAGAATAAGGCTCTCTCCATAACAGAAATAAAGAGATTTTTGGCAAAAACTGCTGAATATTGGTCAAAGCAAATCGAGCACATTCATATCATAAAGTTTTAGTACAAGAATTTCAACCAAACAGAAAGTTCCCACTGTTTGACATGCAACAAAACCATGGCAGATCTGAAGAATTAATGTTTGTGATTGTTTCCATGTGTACATATGGGAATGCAGATTAAAAAATCTTTCTGTGGTCTTCCTCTGTCATTAGCTGTGCTTTGACAAGCAGATTCTTCAGAGAAGAAAATCAGGCAAATTATTCTGTCAGAAATTTATTCACTAGTTCTAGGGATAATGTAAATATACATTAGACTTGATAAGAATCTCACCATTCACAGGTTCACAGGATATTCCAAGTTGGAAGGGATCCACAAGGATCGTCTAGTCCAACTCCCATGTGAATGCCCAGCCAGGGATTGAACTCACAACCCTTGGACCATGGGCACCACACTCCATCCGTCTGAGCCTCCCATCACCTAGACCATGTCACTGAGTTCCTCATCCAGTCTTTTCTTAACCACTCCAGGCATGGCGACCCCATCACCTCCCTGGGCAGACCATTCCACTGAGAGATTCTTCCCGTTCTTCATCATTCATTGGGATAGAGTCATTAGCTTCTGCCCCAGTGGGAGCTAGGTCAAAGCTGATTCAAAAACTGAGACAATACCCAACGTGAGAATAGACAAGAACCCTTAAAAATGGAATCTGTTCAAAATCTGAAAAAAAAAAGAGCAAAATGTGTCATATTACTTGATATAAAATGCTGGCCCACTCAGTACTTAGCACAGATGCTCTCTGAGTGAGTAATTTGTGCAATATACTACAAATACAAATCAGTTTAGTTCTTGGAAATGGAAAATATAGAAAGAATATTGAGCTTTTTCATATTCACAGAGATATCCTATTTTTAATTTGAAAGTCTTGTCTTATGTTAGCAGAATTAGAGCTAAATTACGAAAGAGCTGTTTTTAATTGAAGTTTGTCTTCTGTTAACTACTCAGATTTGAAGGATATGCAAAATGATTTTTAAAATATTGGATATGTCTTTTAATTAAATTTTTTTTCTAACAAGTTTTCTCGTTATTTTTCTAGACTTTAGTTCAGCAAACAATTAAACATATGCCTGGTTTCAATCCTATTGAGCCAAGTGGACTAAGCATACATTAATGAATGTACTTAAGAAGATATGTGTGCTGTAAGATATGTTTTGGCTGTAAGTATATGGTACAGAGTAACTATGTATCAATGTCTTTTTAATATATAATGTTCTTGTATTTTCTATCTTCCTTATGTTCTTAAACATCCATTTAAAAATAGCACATCAAAATTTGTTCAAGAAATAAGTGATCAAACTGCTGCCAAATCAGTTGCAATTAAAAAAAGGAATTTTTGCATTCAGCTAGAAACAAGACACTTGAATTTGTTGAGAGTTTTATATTGTTTGTCAACAGTTTATTCTGAAATTTGCACAAGTACTTAAAAAGTTGTGTATTATAAAAGTTGCAATGGTTTGGTTTTTTTGTTAAATGTTAATAAATGCTAAATACCTTGAAAAGAAAAAGCAGATTTCATTCTTCTTACATTCTGCTTACAATGTCATGTTCATAAACTAATTAGGACTAATTTTTAAAAAGTTAGTCTAGAATGACTGACTAGAACCTGCTTTTGGACTGTCAAAATGTTATTTTTTATGACAGATAGAGCGTGGTACTTGCTTCCACAGAAAATTATCTACCATTTTGTCCTCTTTTGAGAATAAAAGCTCTTCATAGTTAGTAATGGCACATGGATGGAATTTTATTCCTTTTAAGGACTTCCTATTATCTGCATCCTATGTATAGAGAATTTCTCAGTCAGAAAAAAATAGAGGCAGTAATATTGCAGTCCCCTTGCCCTCCAATAAAAATTGCTAAAAACCTTTTACAAGGTTTCAAATCTTATGCATTCTCAGTTGCTGGAGAATGAATGAGTGGTTTAGATTCGTTGAGTTTGGGAATGCATAACTTTAAATCACATTACTGGTTTTTAGTTCTGAATAAAGTTTTTGTGGAATTACAAAATACATAATATTGAAGTGACCGAGAGCCTTTCTAGCATTTTAAACTAATAAAAAGACAAAGAAAAAAATAAATGCTAAAGCTTAGCCTGATTTCAGATCACCACATATTCTCATTGTTACTCAATATAACTGCAATCCCTTTCTGCAAAGTTAACATCATAATACAGCTCACAGAATTCATGTGTCTCAGAAATAACCTTATAAATGATGTGTGCTATATTTACTGTATGAATTGAAACACAAAGGTTTCAGAATCTGCCAGAATTTTCTTTTTGATAGGCTGAAATACAGTAGACCATTTTCTAACATCCTATGAATGAGAAATACCCGTGATAAAGTAAGGAGTAAGGGTATTTTACTTGGTTTTGTCATTCTAGAATAGATTTCTGCTAAATGTAGTGATAGCCAGAACTGAAATTAATATCTTTTTTTCATATGGGTGGACACCAATTCCTAGAAGTGTCACTTAATTGGCCACAGTTTAAGATATCAGTGAATCAATGGCATCGTTATAATAGTAGGGAGCAGCAGGTAAGAGTGAGGGGGTAGGAAATAAATTCTATTTTAGTATCTTGGATTTAGTTGCTAAGCACTAGCATTAATGTATTTTATACTGTTTAGAAGAGAGAAAGAAAGTTTATACTGTCACATTTATTTGAGATAATCTAACAATAGTACACTTACCTGAATTTGGCCAAAAAGTATATTGCAAATAGAGAAAAAAAACTTCTTTACAGTATGTTTTAGCCTTCAACAGTCCTATGAGTCTATGGTTAGAGTAAGGAATGGTAGTAGAAATAATGGGCACAGTAAACTACTCTTTAAATAGAAATCATTACTCATGATTTGCACATGCTTCAGTTTCAGACAAAGTCAAGCCATAGTTATCCTGTCTTGAGACAGGCTTATCAGGTACTTACTTATAGCTTCAGAAAATCCAGAGAAGAGGTGTCATGACTGACACTGTAAAGCAGAAAACGAAACAACTATTCACTTTTTGACACAGCACAGAAAATAACAGAGATAAAATTAAATTATGGGGTAGCAGGCTTCAAGCAAACAAAATAAGTTAATTTTGTGCGCTTCTCATAATTAAGTTGTCCAACTTACTGCCACATGGTGCTAGGAATGCCAGAGGCATTGCTGAGTTCAAAAAGTAATAAAAGAAATTCAGAAAAGAAAATCCCATCAAGATCTATTAAAAAACGTACATCTGAGTCTGGAAAGACTTAATTCACAGACTGAGAGGTTATCTGCAGAGCTTACCCTTGACATTGCTCCATGCTTATTTTATTTATCTAGGTTTTTGATATTAACCCATACCATTCAGGCTCCTGGAGTAGGTGCCGCTCTGATTTGATCAGGCATGACCAGTCGTATTTTCTTATAAACTATAGAACTCATTATGTTAAGTTCTCATACGATGGGACAAGATTTCAGTTTAGATTTGTTCTTGACTAGGCATTGCTGCATTATAGCAATATGATTTTTGCAGAACCCACTTTTAATCCTGCAGACTTGAATAGATAGCAGAAAACTTTTTGAAGGTCTCAGACTACTTCCTTTGGAAAGGTAGCACTTGGTGCAAACTAGGGCTTCAGTTCAGAACCAGATCCCTTTAGATAGGAAGAAGTTAAGCTAAATCTAAAGGTGAACAGCAAAATTTGGTGAAGGCTGATACCCTCTTCCATAAGGTGAGAATTACAGGAATTGAAAAAAGGACCTACTTATTCTCTGTTCTGCCTCTTCCTTGATGGATTCATACATGCAGGGAAAGTGTAGAGCTGGCAGATACGGTAATGCCACTATTCTTTCCCATGTCCCAAATCTCAAATCCAACAAAAGTGCACAGGAATTGCATAAGATGCTGGCACCCTAAAGCAAATTTGTTAGTTTTCCCTAGGGGCTAGTCTTTTTGAGTTTGTACAAGTAAAGGACACTATTCACTAAGCACATCTATTACCTCTGAATCTTTCTTTGGTGTTCTTCATATTAGATCAGTTAAAGTTTCAAAGGTGTAGTTACCTGTGGTGCATTGTACACTTCATTTCATATATTTACTGCCCATTAGCATTTGCATGAAGCAGTTTCTTGCAGGTTTTATATCTGTAATGAATATTAAACCATCTCATCTACTCATAATAATATAATGGGTCCTGTGATGACAGACTCTGTTTGCACAGGAAGCAGATGTTGATGTTTACCTAGATGCAATTTGCAATGATGAGTGGTGGTGATGTGAGGTTTTTTCCTGACAGAACAATTCATTATATGTTAAGCTTCTGCAAAATATTTTGCATGCCATTATAGTCTCTCAGGTCAATATAGATATACATATTATCTTCACTGAATAATTGTAAATCTTTATTAGGAAATTAAATCATGCATTCAAGGAAATTATTTAAAGATATATTTACCAAATCTCTGAAACATGATGTCTGGGAAAAATTGTGGGTGAACTTCAACCAAAGGAGAAAATAGGAGAAAATAGGAGAAAATGAATTCCTGAGAAGTAAACATGGTAGGAATTATTCACACAGAGTGCAAGTGGCTTCAAATTGAAATTGGTAACAGGTAAAGTTGAAATAAGAAGTTTGTTTTAGTACTGAGAAGTTCTAAACACTACAAGGGATTACAAAAGGATAAATTCTCCATAATTTAGAGTCTTTAAATTTAGGCTGAAAATAGTTCTAAAAGATATGTTTTAGTTGAACTTGACACAAAAATTGATGACTTATGTTTTCTAACCTGTGTTAGGCTGGAGGCAAAAAAAGGGATCGTACCTGTGAATTCTATGATATGAAATACAGTTGGGTCTCCTATAACGCGGATCCACAGTCTTCATTGGGATCTGCGTAGCCCGACTTTCGCGTTGAATGGCGGCCGCGCCACTGCTGCCACCCATGCCACTGTCGCTGCGGCAGCGGCGGTTTATGCATGTGCAGTTGTGAAACGGGTCTCCTACATCGCTAAAAAATCATGCCACTAAGATCTGAAGATGCAATATGGGGGGTGTGAAGTGCAAGAGGGCCGAGTGTACAATCAGATAACTATCTTTATTTTTCTTTTAGATTCAGTATTTATTTTCAGGTTTGGACATAATTTATATCTTTGGAAAACAATGCCTGTTTTAAAATTTGGATCTGTGGTTCCTTAAGTCCAGTTCTTTTGTTATCTCTCTCTATATCCCGAAACATGTTTTCTCATGTTCTCACTCATATTTGAAATTGAGGACACACTACTCTTTCTTGATGAACACTAATTTATTCTTCTAATTTTAGACCCACTTCTCTGAATCTCAGTTCTTTTTGTCAGCACCTTGGAGATATTTGATATTTTCTATACTTCTCACTACTTGGAATCTTGAAATTAAGTCTTAATGAAATTCATAATAAGATATAAATCTATAGTTGTAGTGACCATGTCATTGTTATATACAGATATTTTATAAAGTCATCACTCATTTCTGAAAATATTCTGTGTTCAACAGAAAAATGTGCAAGTCCAGAAGCAATCTTTTCCTTTGTTTTTTCCTAAATTGTACCATTGTCTCCAGAGACAATAAAATCAGTGGGAATACAGATCTTTTTCTCTCTTATTTTAATAAAAGTGAAAGTGGTACCGTTTGGTGTAAGACCCAATAATTTGTAAAAAACTCCAAAATATGCTTCGTCATTGCTTGTGTCTTGCTTATCTCTTAAAAACACCTGAAAGCATCTACATGCCAAAAGGCAGGCATGACCCTGCACCAAAGCCCTATAAGAGAACAGCTGAAAAACTTGTTATACAGGAGCAGAGTGGAGGGGGCAGGAACTCTGCTCTCTACGAGAGGTCACCCATCACCCATTCCCCCCCTCCCTTGCCTCCTCGCTCCTCGCTTTGCTCCTCATCTCTACTCCCTCAGCACACCATGGAAAAGCCACTGGAAGTCTGAGTGTCTGCTGCAGCAGCCGAGAGAGACAGAAAAGACAGCCTTCAGGAAATAAAGTTGCCAATCCTCACGCGAGTCATGAAGCCCCTACCCTGCATTCCTTCAAGACCTGAGTACCAAGTTGCTGCGGGAGCACAGGCTGCAGAAGGAGCTTTGAACCCAGAGCAGCTCATTGCCCCCATGGCTGGGTGACCTGCAGGGCATACTCCAACTCCACGTTGGAGATCTGAATCGAGGCAAGCCACAACCTTTCTCTGTCTTCCCTGGACTGCGGACCAGTGCTGCCTAGAGGCACACAACCATGCTGTACCCTGCATCATGGGGGGAACAGGATAGGCACATTCCCTGCACCACATTATTATCAGGTAGCAAGTTAGTGGTTTGGTTACTTTCTCTATGCTACTTAAATAATCTTAGCTTCTCTTTTTCCAACCTTTCTCTGTCTTTTCCTCCTCTTTCTCTATGCTTTAGCTTTGTAATTAATAAAAATCCTTTTATCGTTTTAAAATCCAGCATGTGGTCTTGTTTGATCTTGATTTTGCTTGTGGGAACCAAAAAGAAACTTTTTAACAGGTTCATAACATTTGTCTAAAAGTAGCATTCTGAATTTAAATTACTAGCTGCATTTACAATGGACTTTCCCCCCAAATGTTCTGATTTCTTTGTTAAGTGACAGTTGTTTAAACCTTAAAAATAAAATTAATAAAACCCCTGGCTTTGATGTGAATAGAGATGTGGTCTGATCACTTGCAGAAAACTGGTCTTAAAAATTCAGTTTCAAAGATATCTGGAATGATCTTGGATCCCAGATGCATTTGTAAAAGTATCCATTTATATCTGTATTTAAATTTATATCATCCATATCTACTTTTTTTTTTTCCTCTTGGAAAGACAACACCTTTCCACTCCTTAAAATCTTCCTTTGGAAGTTCTTTTTAAATTCACTCTTTTTTTTTTTTCTTTTACTTATTTTGTCCTGCTGCATCTCTTCTGTGTCCTGAACATGCCTTTTCCTCCTTGACATTTAGACTCTTCAAGTATTTATAGTTTGTTATCCTGTCCCCCTTTAGTCATTGCTTAGACAAACTGTGCATATGTAGCATTTGCAATCAATCCTCCTACATCAACCACTGCAGTAGACTAATAATTTTTTGCAGCTTTCTTCTCATCTTCCTCCAATATGTGAATATCCTTATAATAAGATGCCTAGAATTAAATACAATGGGTCATGTCTACAGCTCATGTAAATCAGTGTAGCTCTGATGAAGACTGTGTTGATTCAGGCTAGCTAAAGAGCATTTCTAGTTGAAAGGTATCAAAACTGTATATATTTTGTGAAGTAAGCTTGAAACCACACAGAGCTTTTTTTTCCTAGTAATGCTTCTTTGAATTAATTTCCATCACTTAGCTATATTTTTGAATGATGAATTTCCAGTTTGCTTTCTATGAAACCTCAACTAATCTGCATGTTCATATTTTTCTAGGGTTTTTGAAGAGCTCCTTCAGCCCGCCTGATATTCTTCCATTCCATCCTCAGCACAGCCATGCATTCCAGACATCTAGCTGGAGGTTTGTGCGTCCAGACCATGGCCACACAGAGGTGTTGGAGATTTAGAGTGGGAAGGATTGTTCTAGCCCAGATGATAATGAGCATCAATAGCTGACTCCCTCCCAAAGCATATCTACTATGAAAAGAAAGCTTATAAACCACTTCGCAGTAGCTGATCTACCTTTGGAGTCTTCTACCTTCTTTGTCACTCTACTGGACCCATTAAGCAGTTTGTCCCTCAGTCATTATAATCCAACAAAGGTGATGTAAATCCATAATAGAGAAAGATAAGATAATTTTTAATATTTTTTTTCAAATTATCTATTGCTAAAGGGGAAAAGTAGCAGTTGTAATTGGGCTCCTAATAGCTCTAGGCCTCCTGTATTGTCAGTGGAGCTGAATGCACTTATTTTTTTAATAGTTAATAAGGCACTTAGGGGAACATATTAGCATTGAAAATAAGTAATTTAATTTACAAAAATTAAATTTACAAATAGCTCACAAAATAGACTATTACGGTATGCTGGCTTAAAATTAAACCAACTAGAGATATGAACCCACTTGAAGAGAGATTACAAGTCAGAGGTAAAATTTACTAAAAAGATTACAAATAATACAATGCACAATGGTAAGTCTCCTTAGAAATACTGTAAAAGTGCTATAATAATTACATTTAACAGGATTCATCTCCTATATTAGAAATACACACACGTACAATTATTGAAGAACCCTATTTTACTACAGTGAGCCCTCTTCCACTTTGTGCCCCCCAGATAGTGGCTTCACATCTTCATGGTGTGATTTTTCAGCAATTAAGGAGGCCCGTTTCGCAACTGCACCTGCACGACCTGACATGCATGAATATTCAAATCAAACCCCACACTGTGCTGCACGGACCATGGGTACACTGCTCTGCCTGCGCAGCGCCTGCCCCGAGGCAACTGCGGCGGTTCGGCTCCAGCAGAGCTGCAGCACCTCAGCTCCAGTGGAGACGAGCCAGGTGTGTGCCGGTCCCACGGTGGCTCAGCTCCTCTCGAGTGCACGCTGCTACTCCTCTTGAGTGCGAGCTGCCACTGCTTCGCTTGAGTGCGCACCGCTACCCCACTCTGCTCGAGCACACACCGCCCCTGCTCTGCTCGAGCACAAACCGTGCCCCTGCTCCACTCGAGCGTGAGTTGCCCCCCGCTTGGAGAGATGTGGCTGCATGCAGTTATGAAAGATTTGCATACTCTCAGGTCAGACATGGTGTCTGAGACTTTCTTGGGGTAGACGTCTACCCCAAGTATGGAGAGACAAGGTCTACCTACCCAGAGAGACACTGGGACAGCAGCACATGTGGCTCCCCATGCCAGTGTCCCCGGATGACTGGAAAAAGGAGTTTTTCCTGGTGTGAGGTTGCCACGGGTGTGGGGAAGAACCAACACGAACACTGACACACAGCAGGATAATGCTGAAACAGTGCTGGAGTGGTGGGGGCTGGTGTAAGGGTGTGGGACAAATGTGCATATTAATGAGCTGCCATTCTAGGCAGACAGAGGGCTTTGTGGGTAGTGGGCAATACCTGCGGCACTGTGGTATAGGAGACCTGACTGTATATGATTATGATCAATTATGTCCTGAAATATAGGGTGAGGGCAAAGCTTTCTGGATCCTGACCATGCTTTCAAGAAATCTGTTTTATTTCAAGCATTTTGTGAGTGAGGTAACACTTGGTTTCAAAGCAAGATAGCATCTTCCCCAGGGAACACTTTATTCAGAGTAAAAATTCTTCCCTTGAAATTGATTATAATTAAGAAAACCTATTGATTACTAATGTTGAGTTGCCTCCTCTCTCTTTTCCTTGAAGGCTCAAGCCTTCACTGTCAGAGGATTTATAGTAAATTACAGTCAGCTCTCTTGCACTTTGCGCCCCCCATATTGCGACTTCAGATCTTAGCGGCATGATTCTTTAGCGATGAAGGAGGTCTCTTTTTGCAACTGCGCAACTGCGCATGTGTGACCTGCCGCCGCCATGACCTGCGCCACAGCGGTGGCAGTTTGCACATGCGCAATTGTGAAAACGGATCTCCTTCATCACTAAAAAATCATGCCACTAAGATCTGAAGCTGCAATATGGGAGGCACGAAGTGCAAGAGTGATGACTGTACAAAATACTGCTCATTAGGAAAAGTAATTAGAACTGCCAGCCCAGCCAGTGGATCCATGCCAGCCTACAGCTCCCTGGTGTGTGGGAGACCCGGGTTCAATTCCCGCCAGGGAGACAGTGTTAAGAGTTGGACTCGATGATCCTTGTGGGTCCCTTCCAACTCAGAATATTCTGTGTGTGATATACAGATACAAATATGATTGCAAAAATTTTTTACTGTTTAGCAAAAGGGTAACAAAATAACTACGATTGTTCTTTAAAGAGAGTTCGATTCCCCATAAGCCCAGAAAGGCAAAATACGATATTAGAAGTTGTAGGGGAAAGAGGACAGAATGAAACAGAAAACATTATTGAGACAACATATAAATCATTAGGATATTTATATTTTCTAGCAATATGATGCATTCTAATATTCTCAACTTAAAAGGGTTAGGGAGAAATAGAAAATCAGGAAGGAATGTGACAAATATGAGCAACAGTGCAGAACAGCTCTAGTTTCAAGGGAGATTAAATAGAATAAGACTTCCAATTTGGAAAAGCTGTGATACAGTCCAAGTGTATAAAATCAGAAGTGATGATCATTCATTAACACTCAAAAAGAGCAAGAAGTTGTCAAGTGATACTTTTCAAGCAGAAGGTTTAAAACGAGTTAAGTACTTTTTTTTAATATGATTGTAATTAAAATCTGGAACTTATTGCCACAGGAGGTTATGAAGACCAAAGGGAGAAATGTATTCAGACAAATTTATAGGAAGAACAAAAAATCCTTCAGGGGTTGTTAAACACAAAGATCTGAAGTCGTCTCAAACCTACCTGATTTATGTGCTTTCGGTCTCTGTACGGGTGTTAGGTGTTAGATGGTGAGTTGGACTAGGTGATCCTTGTGGGTCCCTTCCAACTCATAATATTCTGTGATTCTGTGATTTGAGAAATCCTTAAGCAACTTATTATCAGATATTGATAGCATTCAAACTTGTCTTGTTTTTATATAATTTCCTTAAGCACCCTATGTCCACTACTGTCTAGTTTCAGAACATTGTTACACATCTATGAAATTATTTATATATATATATACCTCGCTAATATTACCAAATATATATAAGTTAATAGTATTTTGGTTTATTTTAAATTTTGTCACATTTAATAGCTTTTTAATTTACCAATTACAGTGACAAGTTTTGACTAACCAATATAACTTCTGTTATATTCCTTCAATTAATTTTTTTAGTTTATCTGAACAAGAACTTGCAATACTTCATTTCTGCCAAGATTTGTCATTAGTGTGTAATTCCAGAGATGTGAGCAACTTAGAAATTGTATCCTTCAATAATAATAGTTGTTTCTCCTTAATCTTTAGAGGACTAGAAGATCACTGACAATCTGTTGTCATAAAGCCAGTATACTCTGGTCCCTCTGCAGATCCAGATAAGCCTGTAGAAGAAAGTGAGTCTGTAGCCTGCAGATTGAAGCTAGATTTTACACATACTACTAGCTAACAATTACTGTTCTATTCTTTTCACAATAACCTCAATAAAGCACCCTCCTGGTCTAAGACTTCAGAAGATTCTTCCTATTTCCTCTTTGTTTTGGTGAGTTTTTATAGTTAGTCAATAGTAGTAATGCCTATCGCTACAGATCGTGTCCATCCTGTTGAAACAGAACTAACAATTTGTTTTTCTTTTAAAATTGTATTTTGGTTGGAAAGAGTCTAATTTCTAACTAACATTACTTTACTTTTTTGTCCTGAAAAGGAAAATTTCTCTGGAATGTAATTTCAGGGATTTTGATCTGTCTGGTCTGTTGTTACGGGAAAATAGAAAACTTCTCTATTTCATTTTTTTGTAGCCTTTGGGAAATGAGACCTTTGAAAAAAGGAACATGGAAAGAACATCTTACTTTTCAAAACTGATTGGTTTCACATTGGTAAGCAACACTTCTGCTTTTACATGTTTACTTCTCTTCAAAGCATGAGCATGCTATTTCATCTCTAAAGAAGAATTTTAGCATTCTACTGTTTTAACACAGTTAAGCTTGAAGGCAATCAAGTGATGTGAAGAAGTCATTTGTTGTACATCTAATGGTGTGAAGTATTCACCAGGGAAAACTGAAAAATTTTTCTATTTCCTCAAAAAGTGTCCATGAGTGAAATTCCATTTTCCTGAGTAGTTCTCTAATTAGCTTTTCACAACTCTGTCTTGTATCAGACAAATGGCAAGAAAATAAAGATCAAGCTTGTGTTGATATTCATGAATATTACACCTTTATCATCATCCCATTGGTGAAGCTTTTTGGATTTGCTGCGAGGAAATCTTCACAACTGCCGAGCTTATCTTCAGGCACTATTTCTGTGGTGCTCTATAACTGTGCTGAAGCTAATCTGCTGCTTAACTATACTCCTATGGGTATCTTGAGCACTGCAGCAGCTTAGAGTCAGCTCTATGGAGCTCAGACACTCTGTGGGTCACAAGCTGCTGAGTATGTGAACCATCGCTTACCCACTGGTTTCTCAAAGCTCCCCTTGGACCTCCATTACACAGGAGTCTGCACAAGCAGATTCTTCTGTGGCCCAGGGTTAAAATGACTATGCATGCACAGGCACAAATACACCGCGAAGTATGGGGTCACCTTCACAGGGGAATAAAACGCGATGAACTGAGCCCCTGAGATAAGAACCACGAAGTAGTGAGGGTTTACTGTATAACCTCCTTATTTTTATAGAGAAATCCTGAAACTCGAGGAGCAGATTGATTTGTTTTTCACCTGCACTGAATCGAGTATTTTGTACTAGAGCTGACCCTCTGTCCTGAAGATAGTTTAGTATTCACTTTCAGTTTAATAGAGAAAAGGCTCCAAAGAGCCCCTTAAGTTACCTTTTATGAGAATTTTGTGAGGGTCTTACTTGTGTTCTTACCACCATACCTGTCTATGTCATGACGTCTATCTTTAGTTTTCCTTAAATACTGTTAATAAATACAATGTTCATCACAAAAAAGCAAGATGTTTTATTATTTCTAAAATAAAGGCCCCAGTATAAGGGGCTTTTTATGAAACTTATATTTTATTGCTGTTTAACTACAACAAAACTCATGCAAGCCCTTCTGTTCATAAATAGTGTCTATATCACCACAACAGACACCATATTCAAGAAAATAAATGTGGGATTTTTTTCTAGCGCAGGCAGTAGGAACAGATGTATGGATTTGCATACTCAAGAAGCTTTTGTACATTGTAATAAAGAAGAAAATATTCTTGTATCCATCTGAAAAATATAGTCTAAAATAAAATTCCAAAGATTAAATTTTAGTGCTAAGGCATTAAGGCAAAAGTAACAGTTTATTGGGTGGTCTTAGAGACCTGTCATATATATGTAAACAGAAGTTATTTCAGCATTTAGAAAGAGCAATATGTACTGAAGTGTGGAAGTGTTTGGTTTCCTATGCCTTCTACTTTAACATGTTTTTTGATTAATTCATTAATGCGTCAGCCCTAAGAAATGAAATGACATTTCACTGCAGTAGTCTGAGCAAATCCTGATAATACTTTAATCTACAATATTTTCAGCAAACTGGTTGAGGTTTTCAGCAAAAAAGATTTCCTTGATGGAGTTATCTTAAAAAATCACAGTCTGCCTCATAACACGTCATGCAGAACAAAATTCAATATTTTGTTCAATAATGTGGAAGCTACATGAAAATGTATGATCTTCCACACCAGATCAGCTTGAATCCAAATTTCTATGTGAATCCACCCTGTACAGGATGTGAAAAGAAAATCTATATGAAGAGGGCAGCTGCAGAGACACTTCCTTCATCTTCTAGTACCCAAAACTTTGACCAGTTTTGGAATCAAGAAAAGGATTTTCAGGAAAATTTCCTGAGTCCTCCCTCCTACCCTTCTTATGGCCAGTGTGATACCTATCCATAAGAAGGGTAGGAGAGAGGACCCAGGAAATTATAGACCTGGTAGCCTGACCTCGGTGCCAGGCAAAATTATGGAGCAAATCATCTTAAGGAAAATGATGTTGCACCTCCAGGAGGGTAAGGAGATCAGACCTAGTCAGCATGGCTTCAGGAAAGGAAGGTCCTGCCTGACCAATCTAATTTCCTTCTATGATCAGGTGACCCACCTGATTGATGAGGGAAGAGCTGTTGATGTGGTGGTCCCCCATAACAAACTCCTGGTGAAGCTGGAGGCTTGTGGCTTGGATGGGTTTACAGTGGACTGGATCAGGAGTTGGTTGGATAACAGAGCTCAGAGAGTGGTGGTTAATGGTACTGTGTCCGGTTGGAGGCCGGTCACTAGTGGGGTGCCTCANGGGAGACCTTATCGCTCTGTACAGCTACCTGAAAGGGAGTTGTAGCCAGCTGGGTGTCGGTCTCTTCTCTCTGGCTACAAGTGATAGAACAAGAGGACACAGTCTTAAACTGCATCAAGGGAGATTTAGACTGGACATTAGGCGGAACTTTTTCACAGAGAGGGTGATCTCTCAGTGGAATGGGCTGCCCAAGGAGGTGGTGGAGTCACCGTCCCTAGAGGTGTTTAAGAAAAGGTTGGATGATGTATTTGGTGGCATGACCTAGATATTAGGGTATTGTGTTATAGGTAGGATGGTGTGTTGGTAGCAGGATGGCAACAGGTTAGGTAACAGGTTTGGCTAGGTTAGGTAATAGGTGATAGGTAGGACTTGATGATCTTTATGGTCTTTTCCAACCTTACTGATTCTGTGATTCTGTGATTTTTTATATTGTCTCTTAAAAAGAGTCAAAACCATAAGAGAGATAAAGACACTAGGTCAATAAGTGTTTTTGTTAAGAAGTTGAGTCTTAAGATGATGTGATTTGTCCTAGGACACAGTGGTGTTCCACTTAGCAGGGGACTTTTTGTCCTCTTTATATCAAAGGGGAAGACTCATTTGCAGTAACCAGATGAGCACAGAGAATTGTGCTGCTATCAACCCAAGCAAAATGCCATGCCACAAAGAAGTGTCTGAGCATTATTTTTATACACCCCCATCCTATCTGCCCACCTCTGTGGCTGAGATCATTACCCAATATACTGCAGGGCTAGTGTGCGGTTACTCTGGAGATTGTCAAGGAAGAGTGAAATCCCTCAGGGAAAACATAATGGTCACCATAACTGCAGTATTTATGGCTGTTTCTCAGATTCAGTAACATCAGATGGTTTTGTGTGAGGTAAGTGATGTGATCCTGTGTCACTGGGGAGTCATATGACACAGGAAGGATTTCTGAAAAGTCCTGCTGGGCTGGCTGTTAGTTCCCTAACAAAATAATGCTACTACTCAACAGTACCTAGGGGTCTTCTTTTCTGTTGAAATGGGAAAAGAGGAAACAAAAATGTAGAGGACCTGTATTCTGTATTTTACAGTGTTTGTGTAGCTGTACTGAAGGGACAGCATAAAGAAGCTAATAAGACTGAAAATCAGGTACACAGACACAAAAAAATGTGGGACTGTGGCAAGCACTGAAACAGAACCTGTAATCAATTAGCTGATTGCTGAACTTCAGTTCCCTATATTACATCTGCCAGTAGTGGTGAAAGATGTACAGCTGTTAATTCACCACCACAAAACCACAAGTCTATGTAACTCACACAGAATCACAGAATCACAGAATGTTATGAGTTGGAAGGGACCCACAAGGATCATCAACTCTAGTCATAAATACTCTAAAAGGAAAGGATCTGTTTTAATATAGATTCTATCACCTTGATAATAGACAGCTTTTCAGTGATATCCACTGTATAAATAGAAGATCCTTGGAATAGAGTGATGTGAATGCAGTTATCTGACGTATTAAAGCTCAAACTAGTGTCCAGTATTTTATTAAGAAATCATTAGACTGAACTGCTTCAGGTGAAATCTTTCTCCATTGAAGTTAGCCTCAAAATTCACTCTGACTTTAGACAACAAGGAATAAAACCTTTTCAAGGCAGTTATTAAGCAGCAGAATGCCTAACAGGTAAGGAATTAATTTTGGTTAAATGGACACCTATATCTATCTCACAAACATAACCGGAGAAGAGATTCTATTGATTTTACCTCATTTGATATACAGTAATTCCTCACTACTTCATGGTTCACCATTCGACACTTCAATATATCACAGGGGTTTTTCCGCATCTTTACAATTTTACTGTATTTACCATATTTTCTATATTTAACTCCACTTCACGGATTTCACCTATTGTGGCATCTTTTTGGAACTGACCCCCTGGGATATTTGAGGGATTACTGCATTTATTGATGTGAGCTAAACTAAGAACCAACCTTTGAGAGTCCTTTTATATTTTCTGGCAATATCTACTTATTATTTATTTTAACTGAACTTTCTAAATGGTGATTTTTAGAACAAAAAGATTCTTACAAATAGCCAGGTAAGTAACCAAACTTGTGGTGCAGCAGACTGAAAAATCTAGAATGCTCCAATGAGCAGTGCTTGAGAAAAGTAATTTCCCAAGTGTTTCTGACTCAAAATTACAGTTTAGAGAAATATATCTATCTTCAATATTCAGTGAGTTGCCCCAGTGCTCACTAGGCCTAGTCTGATTACTAGGGGATGTTACAAATTCTATCTGAGAGGTTGCTGTCTTTTTGCTATACTTATAGGACTCTAAAGAATTAAAATAAAAATTAAGAAATGTCAAAGTAGAGAGGTAAACAATAGCTATCAGCATAAGTTTCCAAGCAATTGAGACTTCTTGTGCGCATACAGCAAAATTATAGAGGGCAGGACATGAGCGTAGTGAGACATTTTAACTTTGTGTACTTCTGTTGGGAAAAGATGACAACTGGCCACAAAGTCCTTGCAATGACCTGGTGACAATTACAAATGCAGATGGCAAAGAACTCACTTATAAGAGAGACTTCTTTCCTTGTTTGTAATGACTAGGGGAAGAATTGGTCAAGAATATGAAGGCAAAAGGCCGGAGTGAATGAGAAAAGCTATGCAATAATAGAGTTCATGACATGTATGATAAGAAAAAGAAAGAACAGCAAAATAAAAGTATCAGATTTCAGGAAAGCAGGCTTCATTAAACTCAGAATTGTAAGAAAATATTGGAATTCAAAAAATCTAGGAGTTAGTTAAGGGAGCAATATTAAGGGCATAAATCCAAACTATGCCAGAACAGAAAGTATGTATAAGATTTGCTAAATTATGAGCAATAGTGCTAAATTTTGACCTTTTCAGGCAGCATCTGAAAACATGAACCTGGCTCACTTCCTAAGGGTAGGGAAGTGTTTGATATATTTGATGCTGCAGAATCAAAAATTACCAGGGAATACTCTAAATGTGAAGGAGCAGCATAAGTACTTTGTAAAAGTTAGATGTGTTCAATTAGCTGTAATGCTGTGATTCTTGAAGCTGATGAAATATCAAAGATAATAGAAGTAGCTCTGAAACATCAAGGACAATGGGTGATGAACAAGAATGAATGTGGTAGTGAGTTTTGAAAGGTATATGAAACGATTTTAGGAAATGAGATAAACTTCAGTTCCTGGAAGAATGCTAGAATAAATAATCATTATT
>WEKX01007091.1:64977-89297 GCA_013390025.1 Pitta sordida
GGAAATTAGTCACTGTCAACATGGAATTGTCAGGACAAAATCGTATCAGAATAATCTAATTTCCTTCTGTGAGAGAGCAACCATGGATAGAAAAGAAGCAGCAGATGTCACACATAGCTTTTAACACTGCCTCATAATATTTTCATAATTAAGACAAGGAAGTCTATTCTAAACAAAACTATAGAAAGTGGGCACAAGACTTGAATAATTTTACTGATAAACCACTTACTGATAGTTCACTGTAAAATTGGAATGGTTCCACGAATGTGGGCTTGATCCCCAGGTGGGCGTTCACTTGGGAGTTGGACAAGATGATCCTGTAGGTCCCTTCCAACTCAGAATAACCTGTGTACAGTTCTAGGTGTTTTATTTTCCTTCAAGACTGCGAAGAAGTAATGGCATGGTGCCTACTAAACCTGCAGGAGGATCCATAGAAGTCCACAAATTGGTTGAGCTTGGACAGATCTGTGACGATTGTCCCTTTGTGCTTCTATTCACATGTATATCTGAAGTTCAAACCAGTATTTCCATGCATATGTTAAGCATAAAAATAAGTAGTTTTGTATGTGTTTATCAATAACAATCACACTTTGGCTGTATTAAATGCACAAAGTCACAAAAAATATTGTCTTTTCTGTCAAATTTTTAGTACTTTCATATCTTTTGTATAAATTATTATAGATTTTACTTCTTTTAAAATTCCTCTCTAAAACATGTCATAGCTCAATAATAAAAATAAACTGGAATATATTAGAATAATTTGAGCATTTTTTGAAAGGTATTGAAAAGATTAATATTTCAATGGGTTTTGATAATCAACAGTGTCAGTCTCAAAAGGATTATGAACGGTTTATTTTTAATCTTCTCTATCCTACACTATCTGGCTAGATCTGCACATAAAATGGTACATTTCCCTTCCTGAATGAACAAGTAAAAATCTTTAGAATAAAGTGAGATTCTTTAGAATAATGTTTCTCACTTTAATTAGTAGCATTTATAATTTCAAATTCACTGCTATTTTCATTACCTACTTAAAAGTCATTGCTGCTATAAATATTTTTCAGATTGGATGGAAGATGATAAAACATACAAAAATACCAGGGGAAAAAAAGGAAAAGTACTTTTTTTTGTAATGGAAGTTTCACTTTTGGAAATCAATTAGCATTTCATTTTGTATTATTTTTTCTGCTTTACATCTTGCAAAGTTTGCATTGGCTGCCAATAGGTGGCACTAATAATTTCTACATTAACTGAGTGGTTGTTCAGTTGTCTGCACCATGATGGAGTTATCACAGAATCACAGAAAATTATGAGNTATATCCTAATATATGTCACGATTTCATTTTCTTTGTTTGGATTTTACTTAAATTTTATGTTTAACCAAAAAGAATTTTTGCATAAAAATACAGTTTCTGTAGATCCAAGCAAATATCATATTTATGGACACAGTACTAATACATGAATAAACTCTAAACAGCCACTGTTTTTTGTTTGAGGGATCAAATATTGATGTTAATGAATTAAAAGAAGCTGAAAATTTTTCATGTGTAGAACTGAAGAGTGCATTTATCTCCTGAAATAAAATTGAAAGTGTTAGTTGTCCCAATATAATATTGACATTTCTCGCTTTGACTTAATTTATTTATTAGACAAATATTTCAAATTATTTTTTAGAATCGTTGAAGTAAAAAGCATTTGTCTATAGTGCAATCTGATACTTATGTTTATGATCCACCTGGCTACATGTCTATGATCAATACTTGATTTTTGGCCACCTGCAATTATCTGCCCTGTACCTTTGAGCTCTGATTTCCTTCTGTTTCAGCTTCATGGTGACACCATCATACTGCAAGAACTGAAAGGATAAGGCAAAGAAGAGCTGGTTGGCTGAGTTTTCCATGCAACTCCAAGAAAAGTCAAGTTTCTTTTAGCTCACCAGAGACAAAGGCATACATACAAAGTTTTTGAAAGAGCATACATTGCAGTGGAAGTTGGATGGTAGCAGCCCAAGATACCTTTTTTCCCTCCATCTGAGTAAACTAAGGATATGTCATGCTGCCAACATCACATCAAGTTCTACTGAGCTCTTGTGTGAGCCAGCCTTTGCAGATGTGCTGCACAAGGTCATTTATGCTGTCTCATGTCTCTTGCAGTCCCAAAATACACCTGTTGTGTGAACAGACACAGCAAACCCCAATATCACTCCAAAGCAGATCTCATTTCTGGAGACAAGGAGATGAAGCCGGCTATTTTAGGAGCACAACTTTCAGATCTCAAATTTCATGATTTCTCAAAAAAATCAGTTGAGCCAATTATTGTCTTGTACACTATTCACCAAAAATCTTCATGGAGGATTCTTCCCACACCAGTTGCCTTCTGATATATCATTGTAGAACTGGCTGTGATAGGCATGCTGGTATAGGAAAGGGAAGTCAAATAGGGTTGAAACTGATATGCACATAGAACTGCCTTCTCGGTACTATTTAGCAATCAAAAGTAAGTTAGTACATGCCTGAGGATTACAGGAACGTGGATGTTTCTACCATATCTCTCTGTGAGATGAGTGTATGTTTTGAAATTTCTGCTAGGAAAGAAAGGTGGCAGCGATAAAGTTACCACACAAACACCATCTGGGAAAGCCAGAAATTGTTTATGATCCTCTCTGCATGGTAGAGGCTTATTGTATCATGTATGAGGTTGGATAGAACAAACTTGGAAGGGGAAAGGAGAGAAGGAAATACAGAGCAAGGACAAAAAAATTACATCATAAAACTGAGAAGTAAATATGCATTAAAATGTATTATACAAACCATCTTAACACTGATAAATTACTGCGATAAAAATCATAAGCATTTTCCAAATGTTGTATAGATGAAATAAGTTATGGCCAATTGATATAAGCATCAGCCTGAGGCAGTATCCAGGAATATTTAAAAACTACATCTATCCTGAAGACACAATTTAAATGGAAAACTTCCTTGATTATTGATAGTAAGGTTGTACTCAAAACAAGGAGGGAATATGGTATGAGTTAGGAGAATTTTGCTGAAACTCTGTAAAGCACAGATATTGCCTACGGAAATGAGTAACTAATAATCTCCTTCAACTCATCCTTCTTGTTTCAAGTCAGTTCCCTGTTTGCCTCTGACTATGCCCAATAAACATTACTTAATATTTCTGTTTTCTTCTTACCACACTCTACTCCCAAATACACACCAACAAGCAATGCCTGTGTTTACATGGGAATACAAAGGAAGGGTCATCTCAGGTCCTAAGGTGAAACGTTGATAATCCCAGACATGATCTTGCATCATTTTGCCCAAATACAATGACTAAAGGTCTCCTGGAGATAGCTCATCTCTTCACAGGGCCGCTCACTTTTTCTCCTGTGCTCTGCAATATCACTAAAGAGTATCATACCACCAGTCACCTCTGACACTGTTATAAAGTTCTCAGTGGAGAGGATCCTTGAGGAGGGTCCATTCTGTTAAGCATCCACTTGTTCCCACAACCTGAGTGGTTTTCCCTCCCTTTTTTTTTTTTTTTCCCATTACCCCCCACTCTGCTGGTTTATACTTTATATATATATTCTCAGAGTATAATTTGATTACTGGTGGGGGAAAAAAAGCTCATGAATGGAAAATTCTACCTTCTGCTCTGTCCAGCAGACAGTAACAGGGAACATTCATCTTTGGAGACTTCTCTTTATTTACTAATAGAAGGTAGCCGTCTCCCTATCCCATTACCATGCCTGTACCTTCACTTCTAATTTTTCCTTTTGGACACTTAATATCCATGCTGGTAATTGTGGATCACAGTCTTATATGGTTTTATCCCTATAATGCTGTGATGAACTGGGAAATGTCACTATACTGACAAAAGGCAAAACATTAAGCATCAATACACTGTGATTCACGCTTGTGAAAATGCCATTCATTATAAATGTGCCATGTGTCCACAGGCATATGCAAAGTTTTTCGCAAATTCAAGATAACTCTCATATCTTTAGCTTTTCCTTGAACAGTTCTGTAACACACTTAAAAATAGTCATCCCTCGGTTATTCACACCTTTTTATTCACAGTTTCTCGTATTTGCACAAATTTTTCCCACAAATCCTATTCAGTTATTTACGAATACATCTAGTCGACGTATACGTGGTTGCTCTTCTTCGCGGAGGGGCGGTGCTGACACTCTCCACGGGGTGGGACTGGCCCACCCCTGCAGGGCAGCACCTCTCACTTGCTGGGGACAGCCATAGGTCACTCCCTTATGAGTGTTACGTTTATAGTCCTGCGGTACCGTGAGATAGCATGGTCCCGTGCTGCAGTGTCTTCTCCATTCCTGTATGTCTCCATGGCCGGTCTGTATCGGAGAAGCATTATATACAGTCTAACACATGTTGGCACAACATGCCTCAGAACACACAGGGCCTCGCATGGGGATCCTTCAGTGCTGGCTGCCCCTAGTCTGCCTAGAGCTGTGGGCAAGCACTGAGATCCAGTGTGGCTCATGAGAAGTCACCCCCTCCGCTGTCATTCAAAGCCTGGAATGACCCCTGGTGGGTGCTGGCTGAGCACACATGGGGCCCTGCTCTGTATCCTCCTCTGTCCATCCCAGCACTACAGCTGTGCATGGGCACAGTGGGCAGTCCAGAGATCCTCAGGGCAGTTTGATAACATGTAACCATTGAGGAAGTCTATAAAAGGTTCCACAACTGCCCACAGGCAGGCTCACACACAGGGACATGTCTGTCTATGCCTAGCTGCCTAGGACATCACACTGATCACTGCCTGGCCATAGGTGCACCAGGAGAATGTTCTAACATGTCACCTGTACCCGCCACCTCTGGAAAGACTAGAAACTCAACCTGTGAACACCCATCCCATACATAGGGGAGAGGAAGAAAGATGCCCTCAGGGGCTTGGGCTGTCCTCCGCACTAATGTGACTGCCATACCCTGAGACCATCCCAGTCCTCCAGCTCTGCAGAGTCAGGCATTGGAAAGTGCAGGGAGGGCTGAAGCCGTCATGTGACTGCCAGAAGAGTTCAAGGCTCTGATTCACTGAATGAATGTTCTCATGGGCCTCTTGCCACCTGTGAGTGTGACGTGACAGCTTTGTGCTACCGCATGCATCTCAGCGTGGATCAAGGATTGTGGATTTTGGATTTTTTTCTTGTCACATCTTTGTTCCCAGACATCGCTGCGGTTGGCTGTGGGGACCCTAATACAGTAAAGGGGGGTTTAGCAGAGGTGGGAGGGTCTTCTATATGGGGTGAGGTTGGGGGATGCAAAGACTGGCTCAGGGCTTTTGTGGATTCTGTTGCGTTTGGGGATGTTTGTGGGGGGCCAGGTGAGTTTTAGGGTTCCTTTTGCAATTCCCGATGTGCTTTTGGGTGTTTCAGGTGCGTTTTGGGGTTGCAAGTGGCTTTTGGTTGTTTGTGGTGGGTAGTTTTTGGGAGTTTTGGAGGTCCAACATGAGTTTTTGTGGTCCTAGGTGTGTTTTTTCTGACCCCTCCCCATGACTGCTTCATCGTGGTTCCTGGTGTGTAGTTGCTCCCTGGCTCATGGGTGCTGTCAGCCTGCAGGCAGTGGAACAGCTGTGATTACAGTTCATCTACAGTTTCTATACAGTCTACATATGGTTCCAACAGTGCTTTGTACTACAGGCCAAGCATTTCCTCTGCATGAATGGCCTCCCATTCCAAGTCCTTCTGCTGATGGGCAATGCAACAGACTGTGCAGCCGATATACATTACGATGGAGCGCAGATTGCATACTTACTACCTAACACAACATCGCTCATCCACCCAATGGATCAGAGTGTTATTCATGCCTTTAAGGCTCTGCACATGCATAACACCATGCAAATGCTAGTGGATGCAATGGAGTCACAATCCAACTTCTCCCTTAAGGATTAATGACCTCAATACGACATAGCGATGTGCATCTCTAACATCCAATTGGCAACACAGGACATGAAAACAACAAATGTTAATGCAAGCTGGAAAAAAATGTGGCCAGAAATGGTCCAGGATCACAGTGGACTGACTTACGAGGAAGTGTATAGTGTCACAGTAGATAAGATTGTGAGCCTGGCAAGACAACTGGGAGGATAAGATTTGGATGATGAGACTGATGCTGACATCAATCACCTAACAATGCTGACTCTGAGCCACTAACGGACAAAGACCTAGTGGAGCTGACTAAGTCAGACAGCGAGGAAGAGAAAGAGGAACAGGTAACTGAAAAATTGGATAAAGAGGCTAACATAAAACTGGAAAGCTTCACAAACTTTATAAGAAGACTTTAGAAGAAAACTTTATATAGAAGAAGACTTTATGATGGATCGTGCATTGCCATTTGCAAATGGTCTTGATAGCCTGCTGGTCAGTTATAAGATAACTTTCATAAGTTCTTTAGTCAGAGAAAAGGACACAGGCGTAGCAACTACTTATAACAATGTTCATCAGAAGACACCACATACACAATTGGTTACAAAAGAGGGCCAAGCTAGTGCAGCACTTGAAGAACTGACCGCAACTGAGGAGGATGATGAAGAGGTACCCTTAATCCAGCTGGACTAAAATGCTCCTCATCACTTTCATCAACATCAGTACTGCACAGCTAGTACTACACAAACCCAAGGTTTTTTGTTTTTACATATGTTTAATTCTTGATTATGTACTTTCTTTTTCATGTTGACATATTGTATACTATATATACATACTACGTGCTGCTCTGTATGTTGTTTAACAGGTTAGAAACTATCTATATGTTGTAAGGATGTGTTTTAAGGATTTATACGTATTTAATTTATATAATTTATAATAAAATGCAGTGGAAGGTTTATATGTACAGACCTTTTCAACATTTTATATAATAAAAATAATCAAACTGCTGTGAGGGCCTCTGGACTGAGGAGTCTACTGCAAGGGGCTGTAGAGCTGGGGGGCTGTGATGGCCACTGGAGAAGACAGAGCAGAGCCCTGTGTGCCATGAAGTACCCAGCGGGGATGAGTCCCCCACCTGTCTAGTCGTATTAAGGCAGGTCCATGACATGTCTGTGTCTGCCTAGCACTGTACTGTCCACCACAGATGTGTGTGTGTCTGTGCATATGTATGTCTATATGTTTATGTGTCTGTGCATGCGTGTGTCTGTGTGTGTGTGTGTCTGTGCATATGTATGTCTATATGTTTATGTGTCTGTGCATGCGTGTGTCTGTGTGTGTGAAAAAATGTTCCCCAGCACTCTGGAGTGGTGGGGAGCAGGGCGATGGGCATGGCCTATATGCATATTAATGGCGCGCCCATATTTACGGATTAAAGGTTTCATGGGACCTGTGGGAGATCTGTAATAAACAAATACCGAGGGATGACTGTAGTATAAAGAGATTAAATGTTACTTTCTTTTACCGTATTCTAAGTCAATGAAAAATAACTAGTCACTGCTATTGACTTATTTTTTGTAATCTTTTACTCTGAATTTTTAATGTCTCAGAATCACAGTGAAGTATGTAGTAAATAAAGAAATAGAATCTGATTTTTAATTTTTTTTAATCCCAAGATGACTGATGGAATGTCCTTACGTTCATTTCTTGCAGTATTTTTGGATGTGATGCTTGATGTGCTGTAACATCTTTCATGCTTAAGCATCCAGGAAAAAAAAAAGAAATGACACCACCACCTCCCGCAGTGTAGTGCAACCTGATGTGTAGGGTTGAAAGGGCATAGAGAAAAGTGTGTTTCAAGAGGACAGCATGAGAAGGAGAAGGATGCATTATCTATAATTTTTGCTTTAAAATCATGTCTTTCGGAACCATGAAGTGCAGCAAATTACATATAAACTCAACTATTAGTGTTGATAAAAGAGATTCTGTTGTGCCAGCATCAGCATAGGTATATTCATGAATATAAAATTTTATGTGTAGCAAATGCCTGTTTAGAAATAAATCTAATGTCATTCTAGATTGTGGAAATACTGCTTGACGTGTTTGGGAATGCACCACCAGGATTAATTAGATCCCACATTTATTCACAGAATGGTGCTGTGGCAAACAACAAGAAAAAACTGTCTTGCACTGTTACAGACTGTAGCCCATTGTCTGTGCTTCAATGGTGGCAAATTAATGGCCAAGGCACAAAGAAGTATGTAATGTCAAAGGTAAAATGACATTCCAAGCAATACAATTAGAATAGGATTGCTTAATACGTATTGGTCCCAAACACCACAACAGAAATCATTCGCCCTTGGCTAGAATTCAGCTCTTCACACTGAGTAACCTCCTGTGAGTCAATCTCAGTGCACATCTGCTAATACAGTCAGCCCTCTTCCACTTCGTGCCCCCCAGATAGTAGTTTCACATCTTTGTGGCTTGATTTTTCAGCAATTAAGGAGGCTTGCTTTGGGATTGTGCACGTGTAACCTGACACACATGAATAATCAAAGTAAGCAGTCGAATATGCAAATTCCTCCCTCCTGTGGGCCCCTGCACTGTGCCTGCTCAGGGCGGGCTCCCACAGCGTCTCGGCTCTGCTTGGCTCAAGTGCTGCGCGTCCCGCTCCCCTTGGTTCGGCTCCAGGTGAGGAGGCTTTGTGAAGTTATGAAAGATTTACACTCTCAGGTTAGATGTGGTGTTCAAGATTTTCTTGGGTTAGACGTTTACCCCGAGTGTGGAGACACCAGGTCTACCCACCCGGAGAGACACTGGGACAGCGGCGCGGGCGGCTCCCCATACCCGTGTCCCCGGAAAAGGGGTTTTTCCCCACGTGGGCTGGCTTTGGGTGCTGGGAACTGCCAATACAAACACTGATACACAGCAATGTAATGCCAAAACAGCTCCAGAGTGCCAGGGGGCAGTGTGAGAGTGTAGGGCAAATTTGCATACTAATGAGCTGCAATTCTACGTGGATGGAGGGCTTCATGGGAGATGAACAAGACCCGCGGTACCGTGGTATAGGAGACCCGACTGTATTTTTTTTCCCCCTAAAGTATGAGTTTGGACCTACCACTTTACAGTCGTCATTATGTTTAACACCACAATCTCACAAAAAACGAGAAGTGATAGCCATTTTGACACTGAGACAAGTGGATAAAGAGTGAGATTCCAGGAAAACCTTGAATATTGTGATGCTAAGTACAATAAAGCACCCAATAAGCAACAGCATAACCTAAATTTAAACACTGATTTCTTGGATTAAAAGACAAACAAACCAAAACCAAAAGCAAGAATAAAACTTCAGGGATAATTTAGGGACACACTCCTTTCTGCACAGTGGATGAGAAAGATTTGGGGATTGAAAATATTATTCAAAACTGTGATATAAATCATTCAGTCAGAGTAAGAGAAAAAAAAAAGTTCAAGCACACCTGAAATTCTGTCCCTCCTGAAAAATTCCAATATTTATCTCAGGGCGTACTGAGATACAACCATGAAGCTCTGTCCGTGGCTCATACAGAGATTTTTTATTTTGGCAGAAATCCATAAAAGAAAATTTAAACTCCCTAAGAGCCTAATTAATTATGAGATTTGCTTCTTGGCAAAAATGACTAATTTACCAGTATATCTTTGCCCAGAAAAATCTTAGGTAACCAGTGGTATCACCTTATGTTTAGCTAAAACATAAAGAACAGGAACCAGGAATTGTTTTGATACAGGGCGTTTTATTATGTTAGCTCCATGCTGAAGTTTTAATAATAGTATAATCGCAGTAATTGCATAGCAACTGCTAATGTGAACATAATATATAACAGAGAGATTTGAACAGCCTGTAGAAATTAGGCGTCAAGGGTAGGCTTGACCTCATCTAATTTTAGAGGTCTAAAATGTTCATGTCTGTCTTCAAGCTGGTTATCCTTAGACTCTTTTAAGCATATACTCCTAGATACACACCAGACTTATTTCAAATTTCTGATTTGAGACAGTGTGAACTGTGCTACAGAAGTCCATCGTCTCTTTACACTGAGAGTTTAGTTTGGATGTAGATGTACATGCTACAGGTATTTACATTTGCTCAAATGTAAGCTACCCACATTGCATTATCTGATGTTATTAGGAAATGCATTGTAGAAAACCCAAACACATAAAAGCAAGCAGTATTTAAGACTTTATTCCTTGGAACACTCAACTAGGCAATATTTATAGTTACTATGTCACACGTGCCCAGGCAATACAATGTTATGGGAAAGGAAGGGAAGCACAGAACAATCTGTGGAGAGTAAAACTTGAGTAAATCTTGAGTAAAGTTTTTTCTAAACGAGTCTTTTAGAATCTATTGTCACAGAATCTGAAACTCTTATGATAAGTTTCGACTGGTTTGGTTAGACTTGAACGTCCTAATGGTGTTCATTTTTGTTCAAAGAAATCTTAACCGAATGCCAGTCATGCAATGTCTTTGCTAAGGTGGGATTTGGGAAAATTTCCTCTTATTACCACGAATCAAAATCATGTGAAAAGTTACAAAAGAAAAGACAACCACTTTCATCTAAAGCATAGTTACAGGAGGATGAATGATTCTGCCAGAACAGCTCCGTGGAATTTTTAAAAAAAAATTTTTAATAATCTGTAGTATCTTTTCTAACTATAGTCCTATAGTGGAAATTGAGTTCTGGACATGGTACGCAACGTGTGTATGTCAGAAGCAAGAACAAGTGGCATTGTATTATTTAAGTTCTTATTTTTTCCCTCTTCCAGGATGAGTCCTTGATTTGAATTCTCCACAAGAAGGAAAAAAAAAAAAAATTGACATCTGTAAGGGTTGGTCAGAAGAAGAATGTTATCTCAACTTGTCATCAGAAATTTGGAGGACAATATAGGGACCCTGAAAACTTAGGCTAAGATCTTGACAAGAGTTTGCAGCGACCTATCTGCCTGAAAGTAGTGGCTGCCAGGTGCTGCTTTCTGGACTGAGACTGGAGTGCAGTTCCTATGGAAACCAAGGTGCAGGTGCCCCAGAACATTGAGCGGTGTGGTGCCCAGTGTACTGCACCCTTCTCTGTTATGGAGGGATGGAATACCACATCCTGTACCTATCCTTCAAGAGGCAAGGAACCCGCTGTCCAGGAAGATGGATTTGCTCATCGCAACATGAAAACACACCCCCTGGCAGAAGGCCACTCGGTTCCTACCCTGACCACGCCTCGGACACTCCTCCTTGGGCGTGCATGGCAGAGAAAGGCAGAGATTGGCAAAAGACCACGGGACAGAGGAAACGGCAAGGCGTGACACCTCGTATAAATGTTGGCCCCCTAGCAATGAAACTTTGGATGTTTCTCTCACCCTGCATAACAGAAGTCTGTAGGGACGCCTTGAGGATTCGTGTGGTGGCAACTATAACCTTTTTTCTTTTCTCTTCTCTCTTTTCTCTTTACTTTCACTCTTTCATCTATTGTGTTGCCACTTTATGGGCACTTAATAAAGTTTCACTGTTTGATCAACGTTAAACCCTCTCTTGGAATTTTGTTTTGCACTCTGAGATCCTGCAAATGAATAATCATGTGTCCAGCCTAGCCAACTGGACTGTGACACCATCTTACAAATATGACTGAAATAACTCACAGATGACTCTATATTTTGCCAATAACAATGCTCGTACATTCTGCCTTATTGCCAGTACCTGGAGCATTTTGAAAACTTGTGCTACGAAGCTTATGAATTTGCAGACATGAAGATTATCTTTCAGATGGGGAGGTCTGTGCACGGATTCAGTTCAGCAAATCTTATTACAAAGATTATATTATGGTTTTCTTCTTGTTGTGAAAAAAAGATTCTTTGTTACTTGAGAAAAGCAATTCTAAAACAACTGAATTATTCTTAGGGATAGAATTCAACATTGTATCTGTATGGAAATAACCTTTCCTCTGTATTTTGGCCTCATTATTTTGGCTTTTGTATATAGCTGAGGAGAAGTCAAAACTTGTCTATCAGCTGCTTGCATGAGCCACAAAGAATGTTCTCAAATGCAACAAGAAACAGTGGAGCAAATAAGATATTGAAGATTTTTGGGACACAAGCCACAGCTCTGTTTAACATCATTAATGACAATAAATTTGCTCGAGGAGCATCCTTGTTTAAGGATACATAACAGTTTAGTGACCAGAGCGCTGGTCAGACCTCATCTTGAGTACTGTGTGCAGTTCTGGGCTCCCCAGTTTAAAAGGGATGTTGAGCTGCTTGAGAGGGTGCAGAGAAGGGCAACGAGGATGGTGAAGGGACTGGAGGGCAGGCCCTATGAGGAGCGACTACAGGAACTGGGACTGTTCAGTCTGGAGAAGAGGAGGCTCAGAGGGGACCTCATTGCTGTTTACAACTACCTGCGGGGAGGTTGCAGCCAGATGGGTGTAGACCTCTTCTTCCAGGCTGACGACACCAGAACGAGAGGGCACAGCCTCAAGCTACGCCAGGGGAGGTTTAATCTTAACGTTAGGAAGCGGTTTTTCACGGCGAGAGTAATTGCATATTGGAATGGGCTGCCCAGGGAGGTGGTGGAGTCGCCCTCCCTGGAAGTGTTTAAGAGAAGACTGGACGAGGAGCTTAGTGACATGGTCTAACTGGGGGGTGTAGGGCTGGATGACCCTGGGCCCCTTCCGGCTCAGAGTGGCCTGCTAGACTGTGAGGCATCTAGGTTGGTATTACGCTCTGGGATGTGCTCTCGGTCGCTGTACGGGTATTAGATGGTGAGTTGGACTAGATGATCCTTGTGGGTCCCTTCCAACTCATAATTTTCTGTGATTCTGTGATTCTGTGAATAGTACTCACTTAGGAAGTGGAAAACCTTCTCTAGCCTGGATGGCTATCTTACCCACAGCTCTCACACATCAGCCTTTTCCTTCCATGCACTGCAAGATGTTAGGGAATGCACTCTACAATATTTGTTGAAGGTAGACTGGTGTATAAACCTGGAAATGCATGTGCTATAAGATCAGCGAGAAAGTCTGAACTAAGAGGTATCAAGAGGGCTCCTTAGTTGTGAGAGACATTTCTTATTTTTTAACTTTGATTTCAGGTTTATTTCTGTTTTTATCCAAGTCCATTCACCATCCTCGTTGACCTTCTCTGGACCCTCTCAAGCAGCTCAACATCCCTCNTGCTCTGCGATGTGCTCTAGGTCTCTGTACGGGTGTTAGATGGTGAGTTGGACTAGATGATCCTTGTGGGTCCCTTCCAACTCATAATATTCTGTGTGTGTGTGTGATCTGTGTGATAAGGACACTCTACGACATAAAATGCATAAACAGTCCCTGAAGCAGAGATCAGAATTAAATCACATAAAATAAATCAGTGGAATATCGTACTTCCCTTTGATTCCATTACATGTTAAAAGGGAAGGCTTGTGTCATGAATCTATCATTTGTACTGAGGAATGAATTTGGAATACAAGCTAATAATCAGAGGACAAATGAGTTCAAAATCTCATTGTGTAAATAATTTCCACTAGCCCTCAAAATTTTTTCATAGACACTCCCTCTAATTTTTTGCTTCTGCCTACAATTTTTGAATAGGCTAAGTGCTTGTATGTTTGCTTGTATGATACCTGCGTTGACAAATTCTCAGTGTATCCTGCCTCTCTTCTCACCTGTTCTTCTCTATGTGGAAGACACGTGTCTGCTTGAAACTGAGTATCTTAACAAATCTCATGGATTTATTACTCTGCATGTGTAGTCCCCTAATGTTCACTATGTTTAATATAACATAAATTAAGTAAATCATCCTAAACATTTTGAAGGGTAAAGTCAGTAGTTTTGTTTAGTTTGTCACATTTTCCTAAGGGTCATTTTTTTTTCCCTTTGGCAGGTTCAGCTCAGGAAACATCCGTTCTGTGTTCAGAAAAACAACATGAACTACCACAGTACCTTTTATAAATCAGGAAGCTTCAGTAAGATGTCTGCTGTCTTGTTTTATGGATATGCAGTAGCACTTCTTAATTTCACAGTTTCACAGGTTCACAGGTTATTTTGAGTTGGAAGGGACCCACAGGATCATCTAGTCCAAGTCCCAAGTGAACGCCCACCCAGGGATTTCAAAGAATGGAAATTCAGCATTCATTTACTAGTGTTCCCTTTTCATAGGAATGGAGTATCTTAGACTGAATAAGACCTCTCAGGTCTATCAGTCCAGTCTCTGCTGCCTAGACAAATGCATTATTCAATTTTCTCCAAAGCAACTTTTTATCTGTAGAGGACTTCAGCAATGTTGATAGCAATGCACTACATGTAAGACAATTAAATGTTGCAGAAAAAAATATTGCTTTTTTTAATCTTTTTTTTTTTTTCTAGATGGGAAGGATTTGCAAAATGCAACCCTAGAAAATTTAAAATACATTGCCACTCACTATTATGAGAGGGAAGTTTTCCGGTCTTGGGAAAAAAAGACACAAAGGACAGGAAATATAAATGTTCATGAAATTCAAGTCATTTAGTAAATTTTTAAAAATAGTTTACTAGCTGTATTGTTATTTTTTTTCACTCTTTGCCTTGTTTCTATCCACGCTTGGAAAAGACATGACAACAAAGAATGGTCAGATTATTTGTATAGGACTATTTCAGCTCTTGTTTTAGATTACAAAATCATAGAATCATTGAATGCTCTGGGTTGAAGGGGAACTTTTAAGATCATCTGGTCCAAATCCCCTGCCATGGACAGGGACATCTTTAACTAGGTCAGGTTGCTCAAAACCCCATCCAACGCGTCCTTGAATACTTCTAGTCATGGGCTAGAAATGACATTGACTTTGAACACTTCTAGTGATGGTGCATCCACAAAATGCAGTATATTCGAGTTTCATTTTCCTGGACAAAGTAGTTATGGAAAATGGTGGGGTAGTTGTAACTGTTCTAAACAGACATGAGTAAAATAGAAAACAACAATACTTTACCTCGTTTAATTTTCAGGGATGGTCTTCACTTCCACTGGATTTCCTGTTCCTCCTAATTCTTATTTATATGGACTTCTCATATAAAACTATTCCAAAACGCTCAAATGAATCCCCCCGAAAAGATTTAAATAAAATTGTCTAGGAAGTTTACTGCATTGGGTGGGTATCATAAAAATAATAAAATGTCTGTGTTGTGTGAGATACCATTTATGAGGACAGTCTCATTTTTTTTCAAGCCATTAAACACGTTTCTGTGAGAAAGAAAAGATCAAGAAGGGCATAAGAAAAGATCAAATGGCACCTGTACAAAGGTCCAAATAATGCGCATAATGGGCTTCTTCCTACCTTCCACTAGTTCTGTAGTATTAAAAAAGCTAGAGTGAAAACACACTGAGTAAAGTGCTGGATGTGTTAAAAAATCTGTGCAGTGATGACAAATTTTGTGTAGAGATAATGGAAGGAGGGTAAGGGGTCTTGCAAAAAAGATGACTCTAAGTAAAAAAAGACAAAAAACTGTGGGTTTCATTTTTGACTAGTTAATATTACTGTCATAGGTGACAGTGTACCCTTAGTCTAAATAACCCTATGTAATCTGTTGTGTAGTAGCATTAATACACCATTTCAAATTAATGCTAAGAAGAGAGTGCTCTAACCAGCATGTTATATACTTTCATCCTGCAGCATAATCAACTTGAAATTCTCTTGCTTGAGGGAAGAAACAGATTTCAGATAGTACAATTTTTAATGAGGAGAAGGAGACAGAGAAACATACTGAAATAAATTCTTGAAGAGAATTTGTTTCTTAATGTTTTCTTTTTTTTTATTTTCCTTCTAAACATGCACTTCATTTTTCATAGCTATTCAGGAAAGCTTTCGTGGGGATTTTATTCCTGAATGAACCTCCACAGCTGTATAGCCCCTCCTTCTTGTTGCTTCAGCTAGAGCCTTTGTATATAAATTTAAATAATTATTTTCTTCAAGCATTTCCTAGAAAATATTCTTTCCATTTATTCATGAACTGACGGCAAGATGAAAAGGAGAAATGTAAACAAATTTGCACATTTTTCTAGTAATTATTTACTTTTGTTTTTATACAAGCTTTGAGAAAGAAAGATATGTCTCCAAAAGTCTTGAGGAATAGATGTTGCTATCTCTTTTGTAATGTACTCACTGGATGAAACCGGTCTTAGATCAACTAAGAAGAGGAATAACAGGTGCATGCTAAAGTTATGCTTGATTTATTGAAAATCATGAACTGCAATGCATGAGGACTCTTTTAGCTTTTAATATGCAGTTTGTCAGTGTCATAGGTTGGCATGGTAGTGTGTGTATGGTGAATATATTTTTGTATTCCATATTGCTGTATTCGGGTGGTGATGTCTGTAGCACCTCCCTCAGTGACAATGGTGGATCCTGGAAAGTGGGATGACGTGGACCAGCGGTGCAGCGGGAGTTCGGAAGCAGTGCTGGCAGTCCTGTGGCATGGCGGTGGCAGTGATTGGAGCAAGTCTTCATTTTCCAACTTTCCCCAGAGAATTGGAGGAATTGAACTCTTTCCATAAACATATCTGAACTATAAAAATCTCAACCATTTGCTCTGGAGGCTTCATATCAAGCCAGGAACTTGGTTCTGGTTTCTTCCCTTCTCCAACCCCCAATCTGGGGGAGGAAAATCAAGCAGGCATTTTCAGACAATTAACAAACAGTTGTAATCTTTATTCTTCCTCAGCTCACTGGAGCAGGTTTTTGAGTTATAAATCTGTGTATTTTAGTTAATAAATGTTTTTTTTCCTTTTTTCCTTCACTTTTGAGGAAAGAAATTATTCTATCCGATTTTGTGGGGTAGGGGGGAAATAACTCCAGAATCTTACTCTAAACTGCAACAGTCAGTTAATAATGACTTTTGCTTTTGTGGAGGAGCTAAATGGCTTTTTCTGTTCTGGAAATCCTAGTCAACAGGTGGTTGATGCTACTATAACCAAGCCATCTACGGAATCAGTAAACCAGCTTCTGGTTATTGGCTAAGACTGAGATCCACAGAGCAAGGTAGGCTTCCAATATGTCATTGAGCTAGGCGTCCTCATGGAAACTCAAGGAAAAGCCAACACAGAGGGGGAAACTCTTATATATGTTTTGTGTTCAAGATATTTGGAAGGCATTAGTTCATAATTACGATTCCAAACTAAGAGGATGACCTGTATATATCATATCTAAGACAATAATTTTCATGGAATGCAAGAATCTTCCATTTGTCAAGCTTGTTTTTCTGCTAATGGCATGTTCATTTTTACTTCTAAGGACTCCATGCAGCTTTCTTATCATTAGACACCTGGTGACAGCTGTGTCAGTCAAATTCTGGTCATTTGACCAGCTGCTCACCATTACTTGATTAGCTTACGCACAGCAAGATTAACATACTCCTCTGAGTGCTTCCAGTTCTTTATCTTAATTAATATGATGAAATAGGTCATATTAAATGGAGAAAAATGCAGAGGGGGATAAATGTGGACCACAGAGGAATATCCAGCTCACAATAACAGTTTGTATCTGATATTATAAGTCTTGAAATATGCACACAGGCATAATTGATCTAATTCACTGAGAATTGTGCAGGACAGGTTTTCACGAGTTTGATTCTTTGCTCTGCTACTGATACACTGTATAACCTTGGGTAATTCATGTAGCCTATGACGAGTAATTTGGATTCTTTGTTATAATGGGAATAATATGATTTATTAATCCCACAGAGTCGAAGTGAGGCCTTTTCAATATCAGGGAAGTGCAATATAATTTTCATGTCTGAACCTCTCTTAACCTCCAAAGTATTACAATGATTAAATATTGATTAACTTATAAAAAGCTATGTTGTGGCATTTACAGCGAAGTGAGGGAGAGCGTTAATTTGTGGCAAGCAAGAAAAGCATGAAAAGCTGATGGGAAGCTGATGAATCAAAACACAGGTATATAGATCTTTTGAAATGCCTTTATAGATCCTGCAAAGAGCAAATGTGAGGGCTTTACGTGGATTATCAGTGACAGATGTAATAACAGCTCTTCCACCACTCTCTTTCTCATGGTATTTGTATTATCTCCTAAGAAATGCATCCAGACAGGTGGACTGTGGCTACAAAGAAGTAAAACCACATAGAAATTGCAATACAGGTGCCCCAGAAGGTGGATGTTGTCCCTGCTATTAAACGAGTGTCACAACAAATTTGTTTTGGTAACAGAATGTAGAGCAAGGATGAGATCCCAGCTGCCTCTGTTCATCAGCTGGATGTTGCCTTAGGCCAGGGGCATGCTGTTGCTAATTTTAGTTTATTTTGCTGCTCAGCTCAGCTTGTGTCGGTGATTCACCTAATCACTATTATTAGCAGATCCAGTTACTTCTGTTTTGCATTCTTTGTAAAATGCAGAAGACTAAGTGTAGATGAAAGCGATTGCCATATAGCTGCAATGCTTTACTTAGAGGAATCTTTCTGCTTGAAGTAAATCAGAATCCTGAGTGAGTAAAGAGTGATATGCCATGAAGAAGCAGGAAAAAGCAGTGCATGAAATGCTCTATCTATAAAAATCAATGAAAAATTAATTTGGCATAATTCATTCCTGGCACAGAGCTCAGGAATTCTTACAGTTCCTCCCCTTAACCCAGTGCAGCACTTGTTATATTAAAATAACCCTGTAATATTAAGGAAGAAATCTCGGAAAAAGCCTTCAGGGTTAAATACCAAATACAGTCTTGTAGAAATACTTTTCTGCACCCCGTATTCCCTGCTGTACATGAAGAAACCTTTTTCCCTCCATAAATGGAAGAGCCTTTTGCCTGCTCAGCTGTGTGCTGTGTGCTTTTCTGGAAGATGAAGGCTTTATATCATCTTCCATCTGCCAGACATAGATTTCCTGGTGACTTGTACCCAAGGAAATTTCAGAATCAAGATTCTTTGCTATTAAAATTTTTCTGTTTTGTGTTCTGTTTTTCTGTTTGCAGTGAAACAGAGAAAACAAAACAAACCCATAAACCACATACTGTTTTCCATAGGTTTTATCTTTAAGTTGCTTGTTGGTATGCAAGTTCTGTAAAAATTCATATTTAGATTTTTGTATCTTCCTCATGGTTTTATCACAAGAACAACACAATCCTGAATTTACTAGAAAATGAACCAGAAAAAAGACCTGCTTGGTTTCCAGAGGAAAATGTTACTTGGTGGTTTGCTGGAGCATACAGTAAGATTGGTACAGACCCAAGCTTTTCAAAAGTGATATATTATGGAAACGAACAGGAAAGGATAAAGGTTGATTGGAGAGAATCACAAGAAAATAGCAAACTTTTCACTTCTGGATCTCTGCTTGCATCCAACTGTGTTTAGTAGTGCCCGTATGTCATTAAGTTAAATGAATTGGACATTGCAGATTGGCTTGAAAACAGACAGGAGTTCACATCACTGAACCATTGGTATGGACATTGTGATCGGCAGAAGGGCTAATGCTTGCCCCCAACATAGGTCTGAGCTACATTAAAGGCAAATTTTGGGAAAGTTTGTGCAGCTGGAGAAGCATAAGTTTTAGTAACCCAATCTTATGTCACTTCACTGAGAGCAATTGCTACACTTTGGCTGGAACTGCAGCCTTTGAGGCTGTCAACCTGATTCTCCTGAAACGCTGGACTTGCTGCAGAGATTAGAGTGGGATGAGAAACCTGCATCTGAAATCCATAAAATTTAAACTTGTACCCTATGAGAAGCTAGTGGTGTCAGATTTGACACTAGATCTGCTATCAAACAGGTGGAGTTGAAGTCAGAATATTGATTTCAGAAGCAATCCCAAGAATTCCTTTTTATCAATTTAAAAGTAAACTAAGATACAAAGTGTTGAATAATTTTATTTTTTTCAAACTTAGGAAATGTTGGCTTAATTCTTTAGAATACCTTCACTGCTCTTGCTGATTTCAGCAAAGAAAGGATGGGTGGAAAGGTAAGTAAACTCCATTTAATTTCAAGAAACAATGGCAATACTCACAGAATGCAGAGAGTATTGGGATGTTTTACTAATACATGTGGCAGTTACACCACATTAAGTCTTTGGGCTTGAGGCTGGATAGGCACTTATTCCTCATAAAATCAATTGTCCAACTTTTCCTCCCCATGGCTTGAAACACCATTTACGTATTTTCTTTAGTTAGTCCTGAAATAATTTTTAATCCTGTATTTTTTGCGGGATGGTTTTCCCGCAGAAAAAGAAAATATGTAGGAGCAGTTTTCCTGCATTGTTCCCATATAACCCACAAAGCTCCTTCAGGGAATCCTGTAGAGAAGGCTCCAGAGGGAAACTGGCAATTTGATATTGAGAAGAGAGTGTTTAAAAGCAAGTCCCACAAGGGTGGTTATATTCTCATATATCTGAGATACCAGAAAAGTCCCTTCTTTCTGGATTTGAAATGTCAGTTTCAAATGAGACAGTCTATAAACAGATAATGAAAATGACATCTGTATTTCAACCATATTTCACTGAAATAGTCTCCATGAGTTTAATCCACACTGCAGAAGGGACTAAGAGCCAACTGGTAAGCCAAGAATGTGTTTTTGTGAAAGCAAAACTCTAAAGGAAATAACTGAAATGGTTCTAAAGTCGTTAAAATAGTAGGTATTGGGTACTTATGTCTAATAGAGTCAGAAGGTGGTATTGGTTTTAACATCCTTTTTTTCAGAATCATCAGAACACACAGGACTACATTCTACTTTCTTTCAGTGTATCAGTGATGTGACTGTGGCTTATGTATATATGTACATATTAGTGTCTATGTACACATGATTTTTTGTTCAGGTGATTCAGTATTTCCTACTGAAAAAAAAATTTCAGAAATCTACTTGCTATATATAATGGAAATAATTCTGACAAAATACAAAAATACAAAATATTCTCACACATTCTATTTTTTTGGGGGTTTATTCTCATTTTTTCTGGAAAATAAAAAAAAAAATAGAACCTAAGAGTTCAACACGGGACTGAAGAGATATGGGACATTGCTCACTTAGTTTCTCTGGAGACAACAGAGTGAGTCCTCTCATGGATGGTGAGACTAGTCAGACCTGGAAAAGTCATCCTTCTGGCTTACTACTCTCAAATGATGATACACTAAGTATTCAGCATTTTATTGGGAAGATATACTGCCAGTCAGTGTTTCAGAAGTGATCAACAGGGTTTTCCGTTTCCCTCAGTTATTCCTGGTGAGTCTGAATGTCTTAGCAATACAGGACCTTACCTATGAAACAAAAATTATACCTAACACTTTTATGTGGCATTCTCTTTCTGAAGAAATAAGTGGGTGACTAGAGAAAGAATAGACACTTTACAATTTCAGAATTCCAGAGGAAAGACATCTCTAGACAGCAAATATTCAAAACTCCAGATGGTGTATCAGGAAGTTGGACTGAAGTCTTAGGTGTTCGTAGTAATATTTTAATAAGGGACTCACATAAAATGGGCACCTAGGTAGATGAAAACAATCAATCCTGTGTACTTGACGTACATGTGCCATTTGTTCAGTCCTGGTAAATGTCAAGGTTTAAAGGTGCAGAGACAAGTCACCCCTCTCTTGGATGATTTAGCATCATCTATCTGTTGTGCATGTAAATATTCACCAGAGAGCTCTATCAGACTACCTGTCACTTTGTTTATGGAATTTAATAAAACACTCTCCAAGGCTCCTGTGAAGTCCTTCTTGCAGATCAAGAATTTAATACAGAAGAAAGAAGCACCAAAAAAGAACTGCTAGTAACTTTTTCTGCTGGCCAGGATCTTTGTGTTTTGAAAACTTTGGATGCATATAAGCAATGATGTTTTATACAGTGTGGTCAGTCGGACTAGGGAAGTTATACGTCCCCCGTGCTCAGCACTGGTCAGAGNCTCTTTCATGATGTTGAAAGTCCTTCACAGCAATTACACTGCTCTTTCCAGCTATGCTGCAGGCATGGCTTTGTTTTTTTTTCTCTCTTATGTAGTATTTAAAATATTGTTAAAGCCATAATGTATGTGCCACTGTAGTCTGAGGCACGGAATGACAAGATTCCTGACAATTACATTTGTTTATCATTTCTAGGATTAAGGCTTCACATTTCAGATAAAGATGTTAATAAAACTTTCTGCATAGTTCAATCTTGGTATGATCAAACACTTTATAAAATCATTGCACAGCCACAATTTCTGCTGACTCTAAATCATTTTGTAGGACAAAAAAAAATTACTGATCTAAGACTCAACATAATTTTCCAGAATTTAGATAGCATAGTAAAGAACCAATTCATTCCAATTCATTCGTCAGAGAAGTGCGGGATGCCGGGGACCAGTTTGGACTTGAGGGACTTGGGGCTGGATACGCTGGGCAGCCAAAACTTCCCATCTGTGGGTACTTAAACCCATTACCTCTCCTGGGAGCGTGGTGATCATGGGCGCGGCGAACAGGGGCAAGGCAAACAAGGACGTTAACTGCGGGGGGTTTGGGCAACTGCGGAGGACTTGGGCAACTATGGGGGGCTTGTAAATAAGCAACTAAGAGGCAATTTGTGCGGCAGTTCACATGGGCAGGGCAAGCGGGCAGGGTAGAAGACGTGGTCGTGACAGGTGCTGTCTCTCCTTCCTTCCCCTGCCAGTCATAGCCAGAACCACACAGATGACAGCCATGGCCAAGGGAGGCTCAGACCCAAACTACCCCTGTGTCAGTGGATGTGGCTGTCCAGACTCCTGGCTGCAGGGAATGCCTGAGCCTGACGGTTGACCAGGAGGACAGCCTGCAGAACACCTGTGTCCAGTATGAGCTGGTAAATGACCTGCTCACCATGATAACAGAGCTGAATGAAGAGTTGGAAAGGCTGAAAAATGATCAGGGTAATGCAAGGGAAGAAGAATTGGGGGACAGTGCGCTCCCAGCCTCTGGGGACTCATGGGAGCCCGAGGATCCACAAGCACCTCACATTCCTCAATACGAGTTAAGAGAAAGAAACCTCGAGGATGATGGGGAGTGGGAACAGGTCTCCTCCCGTGGGGATAAGGCATCTCTCTCCTGTCCACCGCCACCCTTTCAGATGCCAAGCTATGAGATACCCCTACAGAACAGATTTGGGGGTCTGGATTTTGGGGATCAGGAGGATGAAACGGAAGGAGGTGCCCCACCTAGCAAGTCTCTAGGAACTACCTCTTCCACTAGGCAAATCAGAACCTCCAGTCACAAAAGGAAAAGGAGGGTGGTGGTTGTCGGGGACTCCTTTCTGAGGGGAACAGAAGGGCCTACCTGTCAACCAGGCCCAACCCACAGGGAAGACTGCTGCCTTCCTGGGGCTGGGGTGCAGGATATTGCTGAGAAGTTGCCAAAACTAATTCAACCTTCAGACTATTACCCCCTGCTGGTTATCCAGGCTGGTAGTGACAAGATCAGCGAGAGGGAATCCAGAGAGATTAGGGAAGGGTTTAAAGAACTTAGTCAATTTATCAGTGGAACAGGAATGCAGGTAGTCTTCTGCTCTGTCATGTGAAGGCAGGATCGGACCCTGAAAGCAGCAGGAGGATTCTTGGTCTTGATAAATGGCTTAAGGGCTGGTGCCACCAGAGAAACATTGGGTTCTATGACCATGGGGTGTCCTTTGCCAAACCGGGGCTGGCAGACCCTAGAGAGCTGTATCTATCAAATAGGGGCAAGAGGGTTTTGGCCCGAGGACTGGCAAGACTCTTTGACAGGGCTTTAAACTGGGTTTGAAGGGGGAAGGAGATACAGCAGTCACTCGAGTGGACACTGGAATTGGTAAGAGCCAAAAACATATTCAGCAGCACAGCTGAAGTGCATGTACACCAATGCACGCAGCCTGGGCAACAAACAGGAAGAACTGGAGGGTTATGGTACATCAGGAGAGATATGATATAGTTGCCATCATGGAAACATGGTGGGATGATGTGCACAATTGGAGTGCCACATTGGAAGGCTACACACTCTTCAGAAGAGATAGGAGAGCATGTAGGGGTGGGGGGGTGACCCTGGATATTAAAACATCCCTTGATACCATAGAACTTGATATCAAGGATGATCAAGTAGAGAACCGATCGGTCAAGGTAAGAGGGATTCCCAATAGAGCTGAAATTCTGCTTGGAGTATGTTACAGACCGCCAGATCAGGAGGAAGAGGCAGACCTATTGCTTTTTAAGCAACTGGAGACAGCTTCAAGATCAGCTGCCCTAGTTCTTACAGAAGACTTTAATAAGCCTGATATTTCCTGGGAACTTAACACAGCAGAGAGGACACAGTCCAGAAGGTTCCTAGAGATAGTTGCTGATTGTTTCTTGATGCAGCAGGTGAGTGAGCCTACCAAGGGGGAGGCTGTGCTCGACCTATTGTTTACAAATAAGGAAGGGTTGGTTAGTGATATTGTGGTTGGAGGAAATCTAGGATGTAGTGACCATGAG
>WEKX01007091.1:100029-119998 GCA_013390025.1 Pitta sordida
CCGTCTTGCTGGTTGGTGGGGACATAGCTGTGATTTTATTAATTATTTCAGTAGGAATCTGACGCCGTCCATCTTGCCACTTCACTCCTAGGAACTGAATCTCTCGAGCGGGTCCCTTGACTTTGTTCTTTTTGATGGCGAAACCAGCTTTCAGAAGAATTTGAATGATTCTCTCACCTTTCTCAAACACTTCTGCTGCAGTATTTCCTCATACCAGGTTGTCATCAATGTACTGCAGATGCTCTGGAGCCCCACCCTCTTCTAGGGCAGTTTGAATCAGTCCATGGCAAATAGTGGGACTATGCTTCCACCCCTGGGGCAATCGATTCCATGTATATTGTACGTCCCTCCAGGTGAAGGCAAACTGAGGTCTGCATTCTGGTTCCAGAGGGATTGAGAAAAAGGCATTAGCTATGTCAATAGTGGCATACCATTTTACTGTTTTGGACTCTAGCTCATACTGAAGTTCCAACATGTCTGGCAGGGCCAGCTGGGGCCTGGGCCACCTGCTGGGACTGCATCACTCTGTGAATAAACGAGTTAAGTACTGCAAGAATACGAGAGCCGCTAATAAAAAGGTGCAAATAAACAAGGGATGACTGTATTGCTATCTGAAGCAGCAGTAATACATTAAAGTTTATTTATTCATAGTTTCTTTGTGAATCAATTGAGCTCTAGTGTCATGTGAGTTAAAATCAGAAGTTTTAGCATTTTCTTAGATCGAAATGTATATTTTAGTTTTAGTGGCTCTCTTTTTGTTTCATCTATACTCTAATTTTAATATTTATTTCTGACTTACATAGTAGTAGCTATGGGAAGAGTCTTTTCAGAGAAGGGACCCAAATAAAGGGAAAAAACCTTAAACACATTTAAAATACTCAAATTTTGCATTTAGTTAAAAATCAATACAGGAAATGAGTATTGAATCGCTTTCTGGAAGCACTGGTTTACAAGCATGACAGAAACTGTACAGTAATTTTACCAGTAACAAAAAAATTGGTAGATACTGTAGGAAGGTGTTGCAGTAACTAGGGAACCAATTTTAGTAACAAATAATGTTGGAAGCATAACAGGACTGAAATATGAAAACCATTTTTAGGCATGGTAATAATTTATGCCAGAGTGTGCTGCCAAATAAAAATAAAAGTATTTATTACTATTATTATGTTTAATTTTCAGTATGAATAGATAAAGAACTGAACTACTTTAGCATGGGTTGGACTATAAGTTTCATGAATTTTTTGTTCAAGTGCAAAGTATGGACAAAATAAAACCTCAATATAAACCTCTGCTTTTAAACATACAGAGTATATTCCTCTGACATTCCAGATAAATGACACAGTAATTTACCATTTTAAAAGTGTTCAGAATGTGAGTAGACAAAGATAGTCCAGTGTCTTGATTGGTGTTCATTAAAATCACTGGTGCGCAGTGAAAAGATCTTTAAGTACAATAATTGCGATTCATTTGTGAGATTGTTGTGAAATTCTCAAAAGCAATCTCCACATTTTATATAAAATTCCTATCACAGTCATCAGCGTATAGTAGAATAATAAAAAGAAAAAGGTTTAAAAGAGGTCTTAAGAGATCACTTAGTCATCTCCATTACAAAGACTGGATCCATAGTATCAGTATTACTTCTGATTTGTTTGTCTTTAAAGTGTCTAATGAATTTTCCTTATCCTTCCTGTGTAATTGGTTCAACTGTTAAACTACATTTAGGCTTAAAAGTGGTTTCTTATTTCCTGAGCAAAATGTACTTCATGACAATATAAATTTACTTTTCCATGTCTTCTATCTCTGATGATTATGGAAAAAAAAGTTCCTCTTTGTGCCAGTTTTTTATGTAGTTGAAGGTAGCTATTTTTTCCCCTAGACTGATTCAGTTCTTTCATGCTGTACACAGGCCATGTTCTATAGCCCCGTGTTCAGACTTATTTCTCCTCTCTGGACCATATTGGAGAGCAATATATTGAATTAAATTTAGCTGAGGTCTGCTCAAAACAAAATGAATGACTTCATATATCTGTCATTACATAAACCTCAATAACCTCTAACCTCAATAGTAGCCTTTTTCCTTTCTTCTTTTTTTTTTTACTGCAATATGATGTTACAACCACTAGGCCACAGACATTGTTTCCTCTTCCACCTTTATTAGATAAGAAGCGCCAAAGGGCAAAGGAATCGAAGAATCGTGAGTACAGAGGAAAAGAAGTCAAGAGGTTCCCCTCACTGTGTACTGGTGAAAAAAATGTCTTCACTAATAATGGGAGCCACTATTGAATCTACAAATTTGACTGCCTTTCTGCTTCTCACATACCTGTAATTGAACTACAGAAATTCATTCATTTTGCCTGCACTCCTGGCTCCCCCACTTCAGGAATTACCTAAAATGGTTAAGTACAATACAGATTGCTCCCTCAGGTTAAAGTGGGCATATAAAGCAGTTTGTCACATTCAGAAAAAGTTCTCCAATTGCTTGTGAAAAGATTTATTTCCTATTACATTATCATCAGCATATGATACTAGTCCCAAATATTTGTAATTCAATGTATTCCTGAACTGGACATGTTTTGTGTGTATATAGGAAACTTCAAAATATTTAATGAATTTTTTTTAATCTTTCCTGAGCTCAGGTAAAGTCTTAATAGGAGCAATATCTGGTGACTAGGCATTTACAATATGTATGTTACATATTCTTGTATTTTTCTCTTGGGGGGGGTGGTGGTGGTGTTTGTTCGGTTGGGTGCTTTTTAATCCTGTCAAATATGCTTTCCAGCTTGTGTGCTGGAAAAGGACCTGAGGATCCAAGTTTCTAATGATCTTCTCCAGACCACTGACTTTGCTGGGAGAGGACCAAGCTGCTGCTAAGTCAAGGTCACAGTATGACAGTAGCACAGAATTAGCATGGTTGGAAGAGACCTTAGAGATTGTCAAGTTCAACCTATCCAACACCCATGGTCTAAACCATGTCACTAAGTGCCTCATCCTGCCTACTCTTAAATACCTCCTGGGACGGAGGAGGGGAGTGGCCATGGTAGCCAAACCAGATATAAACAGACTCACAGGACTTCTGGTGGGGTGTTTTGTTTCTGGTTTCTGGCTGGACAGCTGGCAACATGTGACCCTTGAAGGGAACTAATTCTCTCTTTTGGGTAGCTTTAAACAAATGAATGATATTTCACTAAATTATATGATGTTGGTGTTTGCTAATGTTTTAGTGTAATGCTTTCGCTTGCTTATATGTTATTCCTGCAAACCCTTTTGTCAAAACACCTTTAAACTAGGTTCGAAGGGGGAAGGGGATCCGGCAGCTACTCAAGAGGGCACACTGGTATTGGTAAGAATGAGCCAAGAGCATATTCAGCAGCACAGTTGAAATGCATGTATACCAACGATACCAGAACGAGAGGATATGGCCTCAAGCTATGCCAGGAGAGGTTTAGACTGAATATAAGGAAGAGGTTTTTCACAGAGAGAATGATCGCTCATTGGAATGGACTGCCCAGGGAGATGGTGGAGTCGCTGTCCCTGGAGGTGTTTAAGACAAGACTCGATGAGGAGCTTAGTGACATGGTCTAGCTGGGGGATGTTGGGCTGGATGGTCCTGTAGGTCCTTCTGGCTTGGAGTGGCCTGTGCGCCTATGAGGGAACTAGGTTTATGTTCACCACTCTGGGGTGTGCGTTCAGTCTCTGTACAGGCATTAGCTGGTGAGTTGGACTAGACGATCCTTCTGTGTTTCTGTGATTTCCTCATTTAATTAAAAGAAATTCACTTAGAGAAAGTGCAGTACTCTTTTTTTCTAGATGTGCATTCGTAGATAATATTGTACCAAAAGGCTCTTTGCAAAAGATCAGTTAAAAAAATCTTTTGGAAACCTTAAATAAACGTAATACAGTCATACCTCCAAATTTGCANTGGGACGGAGGAGGGGAGTGGCCATGGTAGCCAAACCAGATATAAACAGACTCACAGGACTTCTGGTGGGGTGTTTTGTTTCTGGTTTCTGGCTGGACAGCTGGCAACATGTGACCCTTGAAGGGAACTAATTCTCTCTTTTGGGTAGCTTTAAACAAATGAATGATATTTCACTAAATTATATGATGTTGGTGTTTGCTAATGTTTTAGTGTAATGCTTTCGCTTGCTTATATGTTATTCCTGCAAACCCTTTTGTCAAAACACCTTTAAACTAGGTTCGAAGGGGGAAGGGGATCCGGCAGCTACTCAAGAGGGCACACTGGTATTGGTAAGAATGAGCCAAGAGCATATTCAGCAGCACAGTTGAAATGCATGTATACCAACGATACCAGAACGAGAGGATATGGCCTCAAGCTATGCCAGGAGAGGTTTAGACTGAATATAAGGAAGAGGTTTTTCACAGAGAGAATGATCGCTCATTGGAATGGACTGCCCAGGGAGATGGTGGAGTCGCTGTCCCTGGAGGTGTTTAAGACAAGACTCGATGAGGAGCTTAGTGACATGGTCTAGCTGGGGGATGTTGGGCTGGATGGTCCTGTAGGTCCTTCTGGCTTGGAGTGGCCTGTGCGCCTATGAGGGAACTAGGTTTATGTTCACCACTCTGGGGTGTGCGTTCAGTCTCTGTACAGGCATTAGCTGGTGAGTTGGACTAGACGATCCTTCTGTGTTTCTGTGATTTCCTCATTTAATTAAAAGAAATTCACTTAGAGAAAGTGCAGTACTCTTTTTTTCTAGATGTGCATTCGTAGATAATATTGTACCAAAAGGCTCTTTGCAAAAGATCAGTTAAAAAAATCTTTTGGAAACCTTAAATAAACGTAATACAGTCATACCTCCAAATTTGCAAGGAACAGGTCTCCCAGGGGTCTCGCAAACTATCTAATTCACAAACAGTTGTGGGTCATTAATATGCATACAGGTCACACCCATTGCTTCATCCCCACCACTCCGTAGCGCTGGGGAGTGTTTTCTGCTCCTCCTCATGGGCTCTCGCAGCACAGGAGAGAAAAGGGAACCATTTCTGAGCCCTCTATGCCTGGGGAGACCCTCGGAGAATCCCTGGGTTTCTCTATGGCCACACTGCTGCTTCTGCATCTGCTGCCGGGCTGCTGCCACTACGCATGCTTGCACCACCACTGTGGTGGGGAAGCTCTGAGGCCGTAGAGGGGAAGGGGTTTCCCCGGGTACTGGTCAGCACTCTTGGAGCCTGGGAAACCTTAACTTTGCAACATTTTGACACCTGGGGCCACGTATGGTGGGGAGTGTTGTCAGTGCTGGAGTTTCTTTCCCTTTAACTGCGGCAGCTACAATATGTACATCCGCCACTCTCGAGTGCAGGAGTGGCAGCACTGGCTGTATGGACCCCTCAGAACAGAGCTTCCCCCCACAGCAGTGAGGGGAGGGCACAGGGTACCAGAAGCCTCCTCCTGGTGCAGCAGCTGCAGTGGTGTGGGCACATCTGCTGCTGCCCCGTCCCAGAACACAGTGCTTACCCCACCACTGCCACGGCCAGTCCAGTCCCACTTTCATGAGATCTTTTCCCTGGGGCTACATCGTCACCAGGTCCGCCGGGCATGCAGTCCCCAGGCATAGACCGCATTGCCTTCTCTGCCTGAAGCCATGCAAACAGTAAGACATGCCCGGCAGGGGTCAGTCCCCCAGTTGGGCTTAGCGTAACAGCGAATGGCATGACCTGTGATGGTGCTGCGCTGGGTCTCAGTGGCTGCTTGGGGCATACCCCGGCGTAAACCCTCTGCAGTAGGTACCAGGTATAGAGACACACAGGAGTGGGACAGGGACCGTAGCACGGCGCCATGGGACTATTAATGCCACGGCGCGCGGAAGGCACTCCACCAATCTCTGAGGCAGATTCATGGGAAAAATTTGTTGCGATCTAGTGAGGTCACAATGGAGAAGTTGCAATGCACCGAGGCATGACTGTATTCCCAGTTAAGATTACATATCTTTGAAAGCATGCTGTTACAGGTATAATAGCAAAAGTGGTGGAAGGATGAGATTTAAGATGACTGCCTGTTTAGAAAGACATAATTCTAATTGCAAATATGTTGGCTTCTATTTCCTTTAAATAGGATAGAGCTGCTTTATGCTATTCAAATCTCTTTTTAGGAACATAGAAAATTACAATTATTTTCTGAAGGAGACTACTTTTATATTTAGCTAGAGGGCATGACTACAATTTCAAACCATTATCAAGCAAGTTCAATTTAGCTGAAAGATGTGTTTCAGAACTGAAACAGTCAGTTACTCTGTTTATGTAGCGTATACATATGAAAGGATTAGGAGATTTTCCTAACTGATCCCAAAAGAGAGATAGCTTTCAAGAAGAAGAGAAATTAGAGGTGTCAAATACTCACTTGAAAGAGACTCCAGAGGGGGACTTTTTTCATCACAGAGAAAAATTATTGGAGCATACTAATCAACTGCAAGTGATTATCAAATTAGTAAAAAGAAATTACAAATCCAGAAGTATCCTGGAGATCTCATGAGCTACCTGTACGGATCCTGGTAGCACAGACACTCCGCTGAATTGTACTTAGTGAATAGGGAGTAATAAACCACAAGATGTTTATTAACTTAGATCACAGATATTAACTTGTACTAAACTTTTGCTGTCAGAGCTAGATGGTTACAAGAAGCCCTGTCTCTATGTGCTGTGATTATGATGCAGGTGTATACAAACATATAAATGTATTTTCTTGTACACAGGTAAGCAGTAAGAATCTATAAAAGAATAGGAACAGAAGACCAAATGACTGATTGACAGAAAAAGCAATGTTCACAGGGAATGTTCCACATCTCCTCTTCTAATAAAAACATTTTATGACCGATTGGAAATTAATGCTATGTTCCGGCTCTGTTATATCTGTGTGTGTACAAATGTGGAATAAAAATACAGTTCCTTCCTGCAGAAGTTTTACATGTAGGAAAGGAAAGAACAAATTTATTACACTGTTCTACCTGAATTTTTCATAAATCCAGGAAAAGCTATTTCTCAACTTACTAACTCAATATTTAGAAAGGTAATATTTGGTCTAAAAGAAGCTAAAGAAAGTTATGATCAAATGAGGACAGATGCATGAACAAGTAGTCATTTAGTGGGTAAGAGGGGAAAAAAGGATCAGAAATTGAGAAGATAGCAGTTCCTAATTCTGTCAAGAAATGTTTTTGCCTAAATTTTTGACCTTATTTTTCATAGTTGGATTCTTTTTTAACAGTTCAGTCACCTGTTATTTTTGAAGTTAAATTTTATAAATAAAGAAAAGAGAGGGGAAAAAATCCAGAAAGAGCTCTTTCTATTGTGGTTTTTATCTTTTTCTCCATATATTTTGTAGGTTTGTATTTGTATTACTAAAGCAGTTCTGAATTTTAATGATAAAGCACTTGGCTTGAACCCAACTTGTGCAATAATAGCTTAAGTTTCTTAGTACTTATCCAGAATCTCTGAGAATTTCAAACCTTAGCATAACAGGAAGCAGTACATATCTTACCCCTTGTTTAAAAAAATAAGAAAAAGAAAGTAGATACCACAACATGCAAGTTGTAACTTGATTTGAAAACCCTTAAAGCAGGAAAGACTTACTTTTTTTTCCAAAACCAGAATAAGTTGAGAATTAAAAAAAAGGAAAAAGAAGTGTTATATGAAGGTAATGTATCTGGCTAACACACCAGATGGGCATGCTGCCATTCAAAGGGACATCAAAAGGCTGGATGAATGGGCCATCAGAAACACCATGAAATTCAATACAGGGAAGTGCTAAGTCCTGCCCCAAGGGAGGAACAGGCCCAGGATCCAGGGCAGCCTAAGGGCAGCTGGCTAGAAAGCAGTTCTGTAGTGTAGGACCCAGGGGTCATGCTGGACAAGTTGAGGTTGATCCAGAAATGTGTCCTTGCTGTAGAGAGGGAAAATGGCATCCTGGTCCCATTGGTATCTGGAGTTTTTCCTTCTGAGGTGCAGGACTTTGCACTTCTCCTTGTTGGATTTCATGAAGTTCTGCCAGTTCATTTTTCCAACCTGAGCAGGTCCCTCTGTGAGGTATCATGGCCCACTGGTGTATCCTTTGTCCTGATAATCAAAGCAGAGACCTGCATTCTGAAATTATGCCAGATCCTGAATCTGAGGGAGATGAAGGCACCTGAGGTAACTAGCAACATTGGCCTCTGGCTGGCTCTAAAGCAGATTATTCTAATGTCAGACATGCTTTCAAGAATGCTAGATTATAAACAGGGATTAGATGATTGCCCATTCACTGGGAGAGGTAACACTTAGAGAATTGCATTTGATCAGCAAGAGATTAAGTTTCTTTTAGTGACTGGCAATGACATTTTAGCCAAAAGAGTAAAGAAGTTTCCATGACTGGAGGCAAAATTTGAACTGATTCAGGTAAGTCTTTTTCCCTCCATCTGTTGACTGACCAGCTTTCTTCAGCCCATATAACAAAGCAGGTGGAATTGAGAAATTCACCTGGAGGCAATTCCCTGTCTGTCTCTACCCAGACTATATCCTGCCATAACCTCCACCTAGTTACAAGGTGGAAAGTTGGCCAAGGTGTGATGACTTATGGAAATCAATCAGACTCAAGGTAATTGCATGCATGCTATAGAAAAGATTTATTTTTGGACCCAAGAACAAGGAAAGAACATCTTTGTACTGCAAAAGTGTCTCTCAACCCTGTGGAGTGTCAAAAAGCCCCGCCCCAGGTTTACCACCCATCTTTATGACAGCATTATGTGATAAATTTCAACCATGTTTTGAGCCTTTTGACCAATCAGTTCTGATGTTTTACATTCTTGTGTGAAACACTTAGACTAGGACTGTGTTCTGTTTATACTTCAGGACTGAAAAACAAGACTTTCTTACCTTTAATTTTGAATGTTAAATTTCAGGCCCAGTGAATGTTTCTAAAATCTAGAAATTCTTCTAAAATCGTTCTAAAACTCACTAAAATTTCACTGTTTCACTAAAATCCCTAAATCTTCAAGCATATATCTACCTCACTGTAGGTTTCTATAAGTTTCTAAATCCTCAAGTCAGTGGGACTCAACCACCACCTCTCTCCAGTGCAAATTAGGGTTAGCCAAGGCGCTCTCATTCATACAGCTAAGGGAACATATGGGAAATGTCATGTTGTCATAGCAGATGCTTCGCTTCAAAAAGTTGTGTGAAACATCAAAGCCAAGTAAAATAATAGCTGGATGGAAAAAATGTGAGGTACAAGAGCTTCAGATGATACATCTTTTTTCACTGTGTGACAGAGGTTGCAGAAACACTGCATACAAAAAGTAGATCTGCTGTTACGTCTATCGTCAAGTTGTTACTCTAACTCTTTTTCTGAGATGTTTCTCTTATTTTTATCTGAAGGCATTTAAAATATGATTTTTCAATAAAAGTACTTTTATTCAAGCAGCTTAGAAAGCCTTAGAATTAAAAATACTATTCAGTGAAAAAATCAGGCCTCCTAGAAACTTGAAACAACTCCTTTTCAAGTGAATGTAACTTCTTTCTTCTTGGAGTACATAGAATTGAATTAGAAGAGAGTCAGCGTTCCTAATTGTATTGATAACTGATCCAAATTTTAAAACAATTTCTTAAAAATATTACTAGTATTTGTATATAGATCTCTCTTCAATGTGATGATTCTGTGCAAATAATAGAAGAGGCATTTCACCTTCTGTGTTGGGACTCACCAGGGAAGGAAACTTTTTCAGATGTCACTCCAAGTGGTTGCTTGTACATAGGCCCTAAATATAACATTTAAGTAATTTCAGTGGCTATTGGCCTTTCTGAGGAACACAGAAGTAATTTTGAGCAGACAAATGGAAGCTAGTGGGGGGGACCCATACTGAAATGAACATATGCTTGCCAGAAGAATATGTAACATGGTTTCATTGTTCCTGTAAGGGAAGAAATGGGAAGTATGCTAGTCTCAAGATGTGAATGAGCTGTTTATTTACGTTTTCAGTCTTGTACACTTTTCTTCTTGCATTTTGCATTAGGAATGCTGTTGGATCCACTGTTCACAGATCCCCAAAGAAAAGAAACACAACTAGCTAAAATGTAGACATTGACAGTTTTCTCTCTACCTGCAAAACATGGGAAGAGTAACATTTTCAAGAGCAAACATTTTCTACTAGTAATCTTGGTTAACCCCTGCCAAACGACACACCCCTTGGGCTGTAGTTTCTGCTTTTCAGCCATTTTTTTCTGGTTTTCTTCCTTTTTTTTTTTTTTTAAATGTGTGTGTGTGTTTAGTTGGATTTGTTTGTTTGTTTTCCATTTACCATGACAGAACAAAGGCAAACACGAGTCGACTTTTTAAGGTTGCCTGTGGTTGCTCTGTCATGTTCATTGACAAACCTAACAGGATGGCAAAGGTGGATTGTAAACTGTGTATGGACTTTCAGAAGTCCAAGTTATATGGCAGATTGTGCTATCTGACTAATGAGGAAGTTGAGCTGTGTAATCTGAATATCTGAGTTGGGGGAAGCAAATCAGTAGGCTATGTTGAGAGTGGCAATCTCCAGGTCTATGAAGCAGTGGGATGCCTTGGGAGCTGTTATCATCTTTTGTGAACCACAGTCTGAGCGCTCATCTTCACTCAGCTCCCCAGAATACACAATGTCTATCCAGTGACCCTTGAGTATTTGAAGGTTGGATGACTAGTTGCTGGGATCAGAAAGGTTGGATATATCTATGTTATAGGAATACCAACCATTGTAGAACAACAATTTACCAGTGATTTTAAAGACTGAACATAATGCAATTTAATGCAGTATTCAGAGTTGCTCACTTAAACCTTGTTTTTACGCTGTCTTTCTTCTTAACTTGATGCCATGGTTTGAGTTGATAAATGCTACATGAAAAGTTATCTTCACATTTTTCCTTGCAGAGATTATTAGTAAAATGTTGAGAAAATTATTTAGGAGAATCGTAGTGAAGAGATTTGTTTGATTAACTTATGATTCTTCTATGGAAGTGTGTGTTGTGGTTTCTTTTTCTACTGACCCTTTATTTTAGTTATGCGGTAGAATGTGGAAGACAGGGTCACCAAGAGAAACTGGGACTGTTTAGGACCTGTAGATGGCATTATGACATTACCGCATTTCTACTCACTAGCTCTGAATACATTAAAAGTTATAAAGTACCAAGAGGTCATAAAGGTGTATAGTAGCTCTGTTGCAGCTGAGGAAGTTACGTGACTGCCAACCAGTATTATTTAAATCCTTAAAAAATATCAGGTGTAATGTTTAGCTGCAGTTCAATGTATTAAGTGAACGTCATATAACCTATGAGTAATGTACTGAGTAATGCAATCTAACTGTTTCTCAGGAGAATTTGGCTGTGGTTTTAGTCAACTAAGATTAGCAATTGGCAAATCAAAACTGGAAGTCTTTGTGCAGTCAACAGTTGAAAAGGCCAAGGTGCGCCTTAGGGCCTTCATTGTACTGGCATATAGAAAGCAATACGACCTGACTACATTACACCATTGATACTACGTCTTGGAATTACTGAAAATATGTCACTTGAAAAGAATATTATTGCATTTTTTTCTTCTCAGAGTGCAAGACAAAGTATGAAGATCCAGCTAAAACAGAAAACATATACTTAAGGAAGGGCAGAATTCAGTTAACATGCTCTCCTTCCTTTTGTGATTTAAATTTCAGGTCAGTAGTTTGTAACAAATCTGCCATTCCAGGGGCAGACAAGCTAGTGGATTGCAACACAAAAACCACACTACCTTTTAAAATGCTTGTGAAAATAAGATTATATCTACCATGATACTTAGAAGTATTTAACATATTAAATCAGTAATATTTTTCTGAGATTAACCTATCCTTTTCTAATTTAAAGGACATACTCCTTCAGCAGAGATCAGCTGCACTAAAATTACCCTCAGTAAGCACAGTAAATGCTGAGAGAATCGTTATGATCCAGGATGAAAATTGAACTGTAGTGCTTATTTAAAACAAAGCTTCCTTGCATGTTTATATTTTGCTAGTATTCCTTACTACGTTTTTAATAGTTGAAATAATAAGCAGCATTATATTATGTATGTCAAGTATGGTTGGGTAGTAATGGAATTGCTTACCATAGGGAATTCAAAACAGGATATCAAGCTAACTGCTCTTCAACTGTAATTTGGTGGTTGCACTCATTGAACAGGGATTGTTTTGCATCAACCACAGACATTTTTGTATAATGCAGAGCAAGTGCCATGATACAGTTTTCTACCAGAAGAAAAATCCTATCACTATGCTTTTCTGACACAGTATCACTGACTTGATCAAAGAATTACATGTTTCTGTTCGTTCAGAAACTGAGCAAAACAGAACTCTTAATTACAGCAGTATCATTAGTGTCCTGCTGTGGAAGGGAAAAAAAATCTCACGCAAGTTAGGTAACCATTAATCAGAAGCTGAATCCATATTGCATATAGACATTTGCCTATACGAAATAAGTGTATTTTCAATGTTTTCACACAAGATTTTGACAAGGTTAAGTTTACCTCAGATGACTTTTTTGCTGGTATCCCTTGAGCCAGCTGACAAGAGGCTCTTGAAAGTTAAAGCTTTCTGCCTTTGAAACATGGACTTGCATTCCTGGTTAACCCACAGAGAACTGGTGCAATGAACTCTGTAGGGGCATGAATCTGTAAAAATGAAGCAAATAGCTGGTAGGAGAGACTAGAGAAACACATCTCTGTACAGCAGTAAGCATAATCCTTCTTCCATTCACTACTGTAGCTCCCTATGGAATGATGAGTAGGTAGAGCAGAACTTGCATCTGTCTGTCTTGGCAGCTCTGCTGGCTTTTTCAAACTCAGCTGTCTGCCTTGCATATGCAATGAAACATTGCTTCCTATGAATAAAGTCATGAGCCTTGAACAAAATTATCACAGTTAAATTCAAGATAGATTCTTTTGCTGCTAATGGGTTAGCGATATATTTATTAATTAAAGATATAGAATTTAACTATGGGTGAGGGGGAATGAAGACTCAAAAGTATTATTTTTGATTTTGTTGGTATTGATGCTACATTTGACTCTCTATCCTTTAAGGGACTGTTTTGGATATTACTCATTTCATGCACTTTAGAAAAACTGTTTTGAAATGTACAGTGCAATTTTCTTCTCAGACAGAAGGTAAGTAAATGTTTTCCTGTGAGAAATGGAGTTTGTCTGCATGATAGATAGTGACTTTGTGCCTGAGCATAGTGATTGTGTCTTAAGGTTACACTTCTTGTGGTTCTACTTAGCTGAAATACAGCTGAGGTTTTGAGGTTCTGATCTGGCACTGAGCAGCACTACTTATCTATGAATCTGTACAATTTAATCAGTGGAAGACAAGCTTTTCGCATTCAAATCCAGTTAAATCAAGAAGTCCTTTTCCTGTGTCAAATACAAGTGTCACAATTAAATAGTATAAAGAACAGTTACTACATACTCATATGTGGTTTAGCTGACTTCAGCGTTGACTGTTTTGAGCATCCATTGTTCAGTTTCTTTCAAATAGATTCTGATGCTAATTTTATTACCTCTCTAAGAGCATGTTTTCATTTAGAACAATGAAGCGGGCATTCATGAATGAGTCATAATTAGACTGAGGTATTTCGACTCTACTTCTAATAAGAGACATAGTAAGTAAGTTGTTTACTAATAATTACAGAAAGCAATCTAAACAGTTCCTCTATCATACTGAAAACCATTGAGAAACTGAGGAGAACTAAGTCCATCTTAAATTACTGATACTATTTCTAGGGCAAAATTACTTTATTTACTAGCATTATCTTAGAGATTCTATCCTTCTTCAGACTTTATCAGTGTCTTTTTGCCCTAGGGGTCAACCTAGGTAGGGAAAACGTTTGACTCCAGCCACTCAGTGATGGCAGTTCCAATGAATGTCAGTACCCCATAGCCTGGAATGGATGCCATTTGTCTTTGGAAGTAGGTGGTAGCAACCATGAAATTCAATTCTTAAAAGTCTTTTTTCAGGCTTACCCAATCCTGGAACTGTTTTAATATCTTCTACTACTTTGTGATGGTCATTTGAGCCCAGTCTGACTAGCTATCATACTGTATTTATTATGTTTCTTTTGCAAAACACTTCTCCATAATCATAGCCAAGCAGTATTGTAAAGAGGCAGGGAATTGGAGTCCTTGAAATTAAAGATACTCTACTGTACAATCTCTAAAAGCAGCAAACATCGTTAACTGCCTCCTTCTCTCCCTGTCCAAACCTCATGTATGGTGTGTGGACCTTGACTTCACAAATCAACCCTCAGATCTGTAAATACAATAAGCAGCAAAAAATGTGAGTCAAAGCAAGAGTATCCAAGGAGGAGAAGGGTGCAATATTCTGTACCTAGAAAAAAAAAAATCCCCTAGAGACGTATTAGTTCCCCTCAGCAACCATGTGTTTACAGGCACCTAGGGTAAGGCACGAGTCCGGAGAACCGCAGGTGACATGGGCACAACACAAGGCCTGGTGCACCCCTTCACCATGGCGGTCCTTTAATGGCGTGATCCCACTAAAAACACAGGCTGCCGAACACAGCAAAAAAAAGCCTGCAGGATTCAAACAAAATGCTAATTTTCAAGGCATGAATTGAGACCTTTACTTTTGAAGTGTTGACTGCAAACCTCAGACTTGCCTGAAACTTGTTCCTAAGTAAGATACGGAACCTTGAAAAAGGGTCAATGAAACACCTTTGTATTCTACTCTAGAGTTATGAGTATTTTCATAAAAAATTAGAATCACAAAACAGTTGAGATTGGAAGTAACCTCTGGAGGTCATCTGGTCCACCTCCTCTGCTCAAACTAGAGCAGGTTGTTCAGGACCATAATCCAATGTGTTTTAATTATTTCTGAGGTTGAAGTGTCCACCACCTCTCTGGGCAACCTGTGTCAGTGCTTGATCACCCTCACGGAAAAAAACAAAAAAGGTTTCCTCATTTTCTCCCATATCTATTTTATTTTCTTCAGAGACGTTAGCATTTATTTTGAGAGGCATATTTTTTTTGCAATTATAGCCCATGGAATGATAGATGGCTACAGAAATGGTCAGATGTGAGAGCCTACTACAGACTTTGTCATCACCTGCTGAAATAAGTACACTTGTAATACAAAGATGGTGTGTCCTCTTCTTGGGATCTCTACACAATAACAGTTTTTGAAAGATTCAGGTAAATAGCCTCCTGGAAATAATGGAGTACATTCAGCTCCACATCCTTGTCTAGCACCAAGACTATAAAAAGCTGGTTTCTGTTAGTCTTTCTTACAGGTTTCATGGTCCTTGTGATCTGCTTTCCTCCCAGGAATGGCTAGAGAAGGGAAGGAGATCCATCTGAGGTACAACCATAGCATTCAATTGCCAACTTTTAACTGAAGTCACAAAGGACAATCTCTCCCACTGACGTATTATTCAGCTGCACAGGTCTTTTAAATGCAACTTCATGACAGTACCATCATCCTTTTTGTATTTTTGTAATTTTAGTGAACTGCCTGGCAACAAAATTTCTCTTCCTTCCCCCACCAATTTAGAGAAAAGAATTAAGTGGTTAGAGTAGATTTGTGGGCTGGTTTTCAGGCATAAGTTAAAGATGTGTTATCTGAATATAAGAAAAAACCCTTTTTTTACTGTGAGGGTGGTCAAACACTAGAGGCAAGTAAAGAATATCTCTGGAGGTATGAAAGTGTGACTGGACATGTTTTTAGGGGAACATGCTGGTGATCTTGCTTACCGCAGGAGTTGGACTGATGATCTCCAGAGGTGCTTTCCCAGCTCATCTGCTCTGTATTCCTGTGATTCTCCAGCACTCTGGCTGCATGTTGCATCTTTTCACTTCTACACCAGAATCTGGGCTCTCAGCTTCAGTTGGAAACTCTTTCAGCTACTGACTTTGCTCTACAATTTTATGCAGCAGCTAATACAGTACAATCTTGATTTCTTCTGACCTCTGATTCATAATACTCTAATGCCAGTATTATCCATGACTTGGTTTCTTAAATGCCATGCTCACTTTTAAGTGATCAGTTGTATTTTTTTTTTTGTAGGAGTAAGGTGGCACAAATCACAGTGATTACAAATGAATCCTGTTTATGGTAAATAACTGCATTGGTTATATAGAATGCCAAACTATATTTATTCTTAATTTGGGTTGTACCCTTCTCTCTAAAGAGACTTTAAAAAATGTTTGTTAACACCATGATAATTTTACCTTTAAATCTGAAATGTGGCACAATTTTTTCATAAACCAGTAATCCTTTGTCATTGCGGGGGGACAGCAAGACCTATTGTTATGAGAGAAAAACCTGAGATACCCCACAAGTCCTATGATGTAAATGATTCTGAGGGGAAATTGGAGATATCCAATAGTCCTGTAATGCGAAGAGTCCTGAAGAACACAGCTAAAATTCCACCAGACAGTCCCAGAGGAAACTTCTCAGGTGTCCAGAGAGTAGGTGGAGCTTAGGGTCCTGATGACTGGAGGCACTGGAGGGAAAAGCAGGAGATGGACAGGAAAAACCCCCAGGGGGGAGAGGGAATTGCAGACCCTCTCTCTCTTGAGGCTGGAGTGCAGCAAGGAAATATCCAAGGAAAACACCACAAGGAGCTCTCCCAGGGCTGTAGCACACCTACTAGATGAGCACTTCTCAAGCCTTTTGTATTGCAGCTGTGGGAGAGAGTGTTAATAAGCTCCAAGCCTCTGCAGCTGTGACCCGAGTATTTTTAGAATTTTTTTCCTCAAGCTGCTGCTTCTGGTTTTTGGGGTTTTTTTTCCCCTCTTCCAGATAGAAAGTGACCGTGGTCACTAAGGACCAGTATCCACAACAAAATTTCCTCATAGACCAAAGCTGAAGCACAAAGATATGGAATATATATACACAATGGAGTCACACCAGGACAGTGGGGATGAAACATGCTTTTTGTCTAGATTGAAACACATTCTAGAGATACAATATCGGATTACTGAATCCCTGGTTATTCCTCAGGATCACTTCTATATCAATTACCTTCAATTAGCACAGCTGTCTTAAGACAACTTGTAATTCTACAAATTGAACTACTTAATATTTTGGAAAATCATATTTTAGAGTAATGATTAATCCACATATACATTCATAGCATAATAATTTGCTGCTGATTTGGCAAAGCATGCTCAACATATTCACATATTAAAATATACATGAGCATAGTCAAATATGTTTGTGTGTATGGCGTACAGTGAGAATGAGAATGTACGTAACTTTTAAAGTGCCTATGGATCATACTGTCTATTTGTTTCACTGCTAGTGAAACTGTCTGCTAGGTGCAGACAGCTCTCAGATCAGATAGAAAGATTCAACTTTGTCTGACAGATATGACACTGTGACCATTTCTTTCATTATTTGTAGGCTTATACAAATAGAACATTCATTTTCTTTTGCTAATGATTTAAAAATACTCGACTCATTGTGTAGAAGTATCGCTCCAATCCCTCATTCTCCTTCCCTGTGCACTGAAAGTCGGACTTCATACCTGTGGAGGTTGATAATATCTGATTGTATTACATTTCTGCTGAGCCTTTACAATATTCTATATGCATCATATGTCTTGTTTAGAATAATGATTTGGCACCAGATCGCCACTGGTCAGTTGGTCTGAAGTGTAATAGTCTGACACTTCTTCAGCTTAGGTCAGTGATGTCATGTAACATGACTACCACCTTATTACATTGTGTCAAGTATCTTTGGGCTAATTATTCCAGTTCACACCATCTGCATCACTGAAGGTACACAACTATTTCCAGTTGCCTAGTGTTTTGATTATTATTTTCTTTAATAATATAAAAATAATAATTCTGAGGTGGGGGGAAAAACCCTAAACCCTCAAAAATACCTCTATTATGTACCTGAGATTCAGTATTCCATTACTTAGGTACTGGTGTACAATCTAGAAAGTCAGTTTAGGGTAAAAATGCATAACATACTTGCTCCTGCGAAGTTGGCTGTCTATGGTGTTTTGTTTAAAATGGATAACAATGTACAGTAAATATATAAGAAATATATAGATACTGAAATATTGCTGCTGTCAGTCTAGTCCTCTGATTGGTAGTGGAGTAGAAGATAAATGAGGGCATGCTTTCCAACATAATCTGAACACATTTTGTTATCACAGAATCACAGAATCAGTAAGGTTGGAAAAGACCATAGAGATCATCAAGTCCAACCTATCACCTATCACCCGTTACCTAATCTAATCTAGTCAAACCTGTTACCTAACCTGACCTGTTGCCATCCTACTACCAACACCTCATCCTACCCTAATATCTAGGTCATGTCACCAAGAACTTCATCCAACCTTTTCTTAAACACCTCTAGGGACGGCTGAAGAGGGGAAGGGTAGTTGTTTTTTTGGAAGACAAGAAATAGTGGAAGGTGCTTCTTAGAGTCACTTCTGGAGACCACAATCCGTTCTTGAAAAGGATATTTGAGCAACTCAGATTCATTTTGATGAGAAGGAGATATGTATTTCTAAACTAGTTGCCCCAAGTGCCTTCGTTAGTAAAGAAGAAAGGAGTTTATCTAATCCTAAATACCATATCTAAATAGGTCAAATGACTCATCTGAGAAGAAAAAAAAAAGAAAAATCACAGACCTAAAGGGCAAAGGTTCACTAAGCCAGCATTTTCTTTCTGGCTTTCTTGGTGGGCGAGATACAACCACCAGAAAGGTGATACACCCAGAGTGAGGCTCAGCTCCTGCACTCTGAGTATGCTAACTCTTTTGACTTCATCAAATATAGGAAACTCAGCTACACAAACTGTGTTCCTCTGATGTAGAATCAACAAAAGCTGTTCAAAGGTGTTGTCAAAATTAAAAAACATATATCCCTCTTGTCATAGTTTAACTCGAGTCAGCAACCAAGCATCATGCAGCTGCTTGCTCACTCCCCTACCAGTAGGATCTGTGAGAGAATAGGAAGAATAAAAGATAGTTCAATAGGGGACGCAAAAGTCATACATGCAAGCAAAACAAAACAAACACTGCTTCCTGTGGGCAGGCAGGGGCTCAGACATCTCCAGGAAAGTAAGGTACCATTCCACGTTATGCCTAACCACTCCTTCAGAAGACAAACACCATCCCCCCAAATGCTCTCACCTTCCTCCTTCTTTTCCCCACCCCTGTATGCTGAACATGATGTCATGTGATATGGAATATCCCTTTGGTCAGTTTGAGTCACCTGTCCCAGCTGTGTCTTCCTCCAGCCTCCCATGCATCTCCAAATTTCTTGCCAGCATGGTAACACAAAAAGCCCTTGTGCTGGGTTTGCTGGGGGTGGGGGGCTATGGAGGAGGTTTTTCTTTGAGAAGTTGCTGAAAACCTCCCTCCTAGCTAGAAAAGTAATGCGAGCCAGCTCCTGGATAGACCCACTGCAGGCCAAGGCCAGGCCAATCAGGAGAGATAGAGGCGCCTCTGTGATAATGTATTTAAGAAAGGGAAAAAACGGTATGTATTTAATGCTTTTGTTTGAGTAGTGACAGGAGTTCATTATTCATCCATGCAGGTTTCTTGCCACCTTTGCCTTATTTCTTGCTCAAGAGGATTCAGGTTTTGAGATTGGAGGAAGTGATCCTTGAATATCAACCAGCTCTCTTGAACCCATCTTTCCTGCAGGAACTGTTCCCATTAAAGAATCACAGAATCACAGAATATTATGAGTTGGAAGGGACCCACAAGGATCATCTAGTCCAACTCACCATCTAACGCCCGTACAGAGACTGAACGCACATCCCAGAGTGGTTAACATAAACCTAGATCCCTCACAGGCGCACAGGCCACTCCGAGCCAGGAGGGACCCACAGGACCATCCAGTCCAACACCCCACAGCCAGACCACGTCACTAAGCTCCTCGTACAGTCTTCTCTTAAACACCTCCAGGGATGGCGACTCCACCACCTCCCTGGGCAGTCCATTCCAATGAGCGATCA
>WEKX01007091.1:120869-136217 GCA_013390025.1 Pitta sordida
TTTTTTTTGCTTTTTTTTTCTGGACCGTATTTCTTGCTGCAGTCCAACCACTGGAAGAGGGGAAGAGGGCCTGCAGTTCCCTTCCCCTGGCCCCGGGGTTTCCTCCTCATCATCTCTTGGTTTCCCCTGGAGTGCCTACATCTGGACCCAAGGGATTTCTTCTGGAACTGTCTGCTGGAATCTCATCGAGACCAACAGGACTCTTCACTTACAGGACTTTCCACATCACAGGACTCTTTTCATCACCAGATTTGTGGGACATCTCAGGTTTTGTTGTTTAACACTGTTGTATCTTGTCTGTTTACTAAAGTAAATAGTTTATACTTTTCACACTTTCCTTGTTTTTTTTCCCGAACCTGGTGAGGGGGAGGGGTGGTTTATTTTGTTTTTCTTTGGCTCAGCCCCAAATTTGCCTCAAACCTCATCACACTTGTAGTTTGCCTTGTTTTGCCTGCGATATTTTTTTTTCCAGTTCTTTTTTCTCTGGAGAAGTTGTGGATGAATCTCTAGCACCCAGCCAGGGTCAAACCATTACACTAGTATAAGGTTGAGGAGCACATTCTCCTTCCTACTCCTTACACTTCCACTCTATGTATGTTCCTTTCCCCTCATCTTATGGTGTTCGGCTTCTTTAGAAGATTTTGATGACTGCATCCATTTGGAAATCCAAGTAGGTTATAGTGTCTGTGAAAAATCACCCATTAACACATACATGCACTGAATCTGGTGAAGTGGAGGAATCTGCCTGAGCCATGCAGGGGAAAAGGGACTCATTTCATAAAATTGCCCTTTTTATAAAACTGCAGAGTGGTAAAAGTTCCTATTCCAACCCTGACACAGAAACTTAGCCTGTGGTGACATCTCAATAGACACCTCAAATTTGTCAACCCCCATACTCCTTTTTTTTTCTCAGAGATACCTTGTATCTGAACTGCACATTGTTTGGTGGAAAGACAAAGTTCTGTGGCATTGTTTTGATGGCAAAAGTGGGTTTAGGCAGGAATTTAACTAAGCTATTACAGTGGCCATGCTTAGTTCTAGAAACCTTGATGGCATCAGAGTTAATGAATATGTCAGGAATCCTCTCTTGCAATTTTATAAACAACATTCCATTAACAGTAGTTGCAGAGTAACTAGACTATATTTCCAGTCATAACTTACTAATTTTGTTTACTTCTGGTTTTGAGAAAGTCTTCATAACAGTGAACTGAGAACAATGTAATAGATAATGTGTATTTTCTCCATTCTTTTTAACAGTTGGTTTGCTTTTAGATTTATTATAATCATCTATCTTTGCCCTTACTACATCTATCTCAAAAATATCAGCCAATTTGGGGTAATAATTTTTTTTAAAGCTACAGAATCAAACCTTAAATAGATGACAGCTGGTATTATGTGTACACTGTTATGAGGTTTAAACAAAACTGACTTGTAGCTCCAGAGAACAAAATTTTAGCTTGATGTAACACAGAAACAAATCGATAAATTAGCTATAAAGCATAGAGTCTAAAATATGTCTTACTTCTGCCTGAATGTGTATTTACTGGAAATAATTGCATAGAACCATAAAATAGAAAACCTGACGTAGCTATATAGTTCTGTACAAGGATATTTTTTATAATCATGTTAAGAAATGTTGTATTAGCTCAGATATGACCATCTGGATACATTTTACAGCATTGGAATTGTGTACTCCACTCATGTTACTGTGAAGAAATGTTCACAGTAGACAAAGTTCTTAGGAGCTATAGAGTTTGCATCACTTCATCAATTTTCTATTCACAGAATATTATGAGTTGGAAGGGACCCATAAGGATCATTGACATAGGTAAGTAGCGAAACAACCAAAGAAGCCTTAATTAACAAATGTTGGATATTACAGGCCCATGGATGACCCTGACCCCATGTCAGACCAGGTAGATACCTGAATGAGGCTGTGACCCTGTGGGAAGCCAGCACTCAAGGAGTCTCCTGTCAGGACTGGTGGACCCATGGAAAGAAGTGGTTTGCTGGCAGGTCTTGTGATACTTTTGGGGTGTCCATGTTGAAGTTGCCTGTTCCTGAAGGACTGCACCCCTGGAAGGGACTCTTGTTGGAGCAGTTTATGAACTGTATATCATGGGAAGGACCCACGCTGGAGAAGTTCATGGAGGACTGTCTCCCATGGGACAGACTCCATGTTGAAACAGGGCAAGAGTGTGAGGAGTCCTCTCCCTGAGAAGGAAGCAGTAGCAGAGACAATGTGTGATGAACTGAAGTCCCTGTTCCCCTGCATTGTTGAAGGGAGGAGGTAGAGAATTTGGGTGTGAAGTTGAGCCTGGGAAAAAGGGAGGGGTGGAGGAATGGTATTTTATGATTTAGTTTTTATTTCTCATTACCTTACTCTGATATGAATGGCAGTAAATTAAACTGATTTCCCTAAGCTGAGATTGTATGATGGTAACTGGTAAATGAGCTCCCTCTGTCCTTATCTAGACCAATGAACTTTATATTTTCCCTCTCTCTGTCTGGCTGAAAAGGGTAGTGATGGAGTAGCTTTGGTGGGCACCTGGTGTCCAGCCAGGATCAACCCATGACAGATGCTCATATGTAGATGCATGCATGGAGAAGTGCCATGCAACTTGTTGCTTCTACTGCAGAGATTGTCAGTTTTTTCCTCAGAGCCCTGAGTTTATTGACTCTCCCTCCTGGCATGTGGTTACTTGAGCTCAAGTACAACTACATAAAGCACAACAGGTGGTGCTGGATGTGACATTGTTGTGTGAAGAAAGAAGCCTTAATGAGGATGATCCTCCTTCCAACAGGAGCTGCTGTTAAGCTAAGAATCTATAGCTTTTATAAGCTAAGGCTCTATAGCCTCAAAATAGGCTCCTGCCTGTTCCTGGTCTCACACTGGCTGATGAAGACTATGACCCTGATCAACAGGCTGATTTCCTAGCTTCAAATCATCTGCCTTGTCACCATGGATTTGACTGGTTACCGGTGAACTGTGTCTGAACCTAGTTACAATCATCAGACCTGATCCTGATCTTCTAGTGACTTCATGGCTTGCCCTCAGATCTGCAACATCTGCTGATGATCTGGGCTCTAGGCTGACTACAACTGTCAGTCCCCCGTCCCTGTCCTGTGAGACACGGCATTGTGCTTGGCTTCTGGCTCCTTGTCTCATGGGGAGCAGCTGGTCCCCGCTGCTCTGTTCTTCATACCCAAACTTCCTTATGTTTTGAGTCCCATATATTGTCTTGGAAAGGTCTGGCTTATGAATAGTGGAACAGCTCATTGAGAGGCTGAAATAAAGTCTCACTGCTCTTCTTGCAGGCTCACCGGTCAGATACTTGTGATTGAAAGACTGATCACTCTGTAGTTGGTGGTGAGTTATTCAACATCCCTGAAGAGGCATGTCATGTACTGTTACAGGCTTAGATATGAGCTCTCTGCAAGCGGGTTTCTGAAAGTTGAGTTTTCAAGGCAACAGTGCCTAAGATTAATAAGCACAGGGCACTGCTTCCAGGTACATTTGCTAATCCAGTGGGCAATCCTGGCAACTATTATTTTCAAATCTATTGGATGTATTCAAGTTTATATGTGCAATCCTTCCAGAGCAGGATGGTACTACAGAATTCCTTATTGGTCCATTTGCAAGTCCTCTTTGTTAGCTCTTGGTGGTGTGACCAGGCCAACATATACAAGGGTAGTGGTATGAAATTTTTGTAGGAGCCTGTCAAATCCTGTTTGTTACACTGTCACCTAGAGATACTGATGAACTTGAAACTGTTTCGAGAGCAGGAAATTTGCATAATGTGTGGGAACTTGTGGTGTAACTCAGACCTTGGACTTCATCACCTGGCTCCTGCATGTGGCTCAGAGAAGAGCACTGAATCTCCTTAATTTTCTTTGTCTTATTTCCCACACCAACTGAAATTGTTTTATGGATTTAAAATAGCATTTTATTGACATTTTAGCAAATGAACAGAAACAACTTTTAAAATCTCTGACAAACAGCTCCCTGTGTGGCAATGAGGAGAAGGAACAGTGTTTGATCACATGCCAGCAGCATCTCCCTTTGACTTTTCTATTGATAGACATATCTAGATTATTTTAATTCAGAACTGGTCATTGAAGAGGACAAATATAATAAAAAATACACTTCATCCCCCCCCCCCTTCCCTTCCCGTTTTCACTTTAAAATTTAAAAGAGTAGATACAAAGATGTTCACTGCTCAGAAACAGTACCTCAGCCATGATTTAAAAGGTTTTTATCTCTCTGTGTATACATATACAGAGGGAAAGATAGCAAGAAAGACACTGAAATAGGCAAAATCTGTCATTATATTAGTTTTCAAAAAACCAAATCCAACAGTTCAGGCATATAAAGGCACATAAAGGCTCTGACTATGTCATTATCATTGTGATTATTTGAATCCTTAAATAAATATTAGCAGGTTTCAGCCATGAAATTATTACTGGTTTTATTTTTTACAATTAATTTTTTTCTTTTAATTCCAGTCTGTACCATGACTGTTGTGAAATCTATAAGCGTTTCTCCTTATTGATTAGTTGCCACGTTCCCTTCTTTTATCACATTCCTCTGTCTTGTCATAGATTCTCTGCCACCTTCACCCAGCATACAGGTTGCCTTCTATCCTCTCCTGTCTGGTAGTGTTACATGTTTTTTCTTGATGTTACTCAAAATAAAGCTTCTGTCCAATTAAGAGGGCATGATAGTGTATGCTTTTCATTTACCATATTTAGCAGGGGACTTCCAGGATTATATTCACTATAGTACAGTCAGATTTTTTTGTCTTTGTTATTGTTTGTTATAGAAATTATTCTGGGGAAGTCCACCACAGAAACAGTGCTAAGAAATAATAAATCATGTCAAACTCATATAGAAAAGTGTTTAATCAAATGTGACTTAAAAGAGTTTATATAGAATCTATTTTCACTTGGAGCTTGATGGGCTGACAGTAATGATTACATTTACTTGAGTGAAGAAAGGTTCCAAAGGGTATACTGTTATTCCATCTTGCCATTTGAAATACAATCAGAACGGACAAAAGATTACATATTTATGTATTTGTAAATAAAGTGAACAGTTTCTTATTACCAGTTCAATCTTTTTCTCCAAATACCCCAGGATCTTCTTTGTAAAATTGAAATTTGAGGTAATTGCAAAACAGAAGGCTTTTGGCACACAATAACAGCCAAATTCTGGGCAATGCTATATACATTTTAATAGTACTGACTGTGGAAATAAAGTTAGATTTGAAATTGCATACAAAACCTCATCTCTAAGTATTTTCTCCATTTGGACTCTGGAGCAGGACTCTTGCCTCAATCTGCTTATACTTGCAAGACTGTATTTGCAGAGGAGGTTGTGGTTGAGACAGAGAAATGCCTCTCTGTATTATACCAGATGTTTGTTTGGGTTCCAGTCCTCCTAATGTGAGAGATAGGAGGAGTAGTACTTACTTTTGCCAGCCTCCAGAAACACGTTTCCTAGTGATATAAAACTACAGTCAACCCTCTTCCACTTTGCACCCCCCCATATTACGGCTTCACATCTCTAGCGGCATGATTTTTCAGCGATTAAAGAGGCTCCTTTTTGCAACTGTGCATGCGCGACCTGGCACACATGAATATTCAATTAGGCAGTCATGAATATGCAAATCAACCTGCACAGCTGTGGTGGCGGCTCCACCGGTTCCATCTTCTGCTCCATGCTGCATTACACTTTTGGAAATTTGTCATGTAGAAGAGAGTTGAAAATGTTCAGGTTGTTACTTCGGATTTTTATTTTTCATGAAAAGAGGATGAACTTACTTTGGCTGAGGGCCAAGGCTGAAGCACGTTCCATCCCTGAGTAGGACTGTTTTAGAATAGTGGGAAAGAAGCAATGGCAAATTGAAACTACTCTTGCCTGTACATGCTTCTTATTACTTTCAATGGGCTCTCCAAATGAGCAGTCCTGTAGGAACAAATGAGGCTATGTGATCTTCAACTTCCTTCTTGCATGAACATTTTTCTCTTATATTTGAACATTTCCTTTAGCTGGCTGAGAAAAAACAAAGTTAGTTTCTCTTTCTTTTAAAAACTTGTTTGTTTTTGCAGGACAGAAAATATTGTTAAGGATTCATTAATATATTTTAAAGGAATTACAGTTTTCTTTTGATCCTTTTTTGCTATGTCTCAGTGTTTTATAGTAACTTGCAACACAAAAACTAGCATGTCATTACAGTACTCTGTTAGCTTTCATTCCCCATACGTCTCAGTTTGTTTAATGACGATATATGTTTACTTCCCTGTGCTTTTGAGAACTCATGGTAAAACCACAAAGTCATGAAATCACCTTTGCTTCTTCTCCTGAGTGTGGCTGTTGTAAGGACTTAAAGTTACTTATCTCAAACACTCTCAAGGCCACAGAAGGAACTTACCATAAAATAAGCCTACACAGCAGGAACTTGAGACAAGCACAGAAAGGAGGAATATGTGACAGGAAGGTGCTAATTCCAGGCCTGGCAGAAGTGCGATCTGGTTAGCACATAAGAGGCTGTAAAATAAAGACAAGAGATCTTTGGGGAAATGGTGTTGCTACTGATGCTGGCAATTATCTGTAACTCCCTGTATCTTCCAAGCTTTTCCTCTCAGAGCTCAACCAGTTAAAAATAGGATGACCAACTAGGCTGAGAATGGATTAATGGAGAGAGAAAATGTGTCCAACCACAGTCACGGCCTTAAAAGCACAATATTATCTCTTACTGCTTTCCAATTTGTTCCAGACTTTTCCATGATGAGGAATGTAGGGTAAAGTGTATAGAAAATCTGCTTAAATCAAACCTTAGTGACTAAAACACAACTTCATGATCATACCATCATTTGTTTCTGAATTTTTATTTCAGTCTCCCAGCTTCAGCCTGCAACACTTCATTTAATCACCAGATCCTTCTCTTAAATTGAAGGAAAAAGAAGATAGACTTGTCCCTTTACTTTGCTAAGAATATCTTTAGGAGCATACTTCAGATTTAGGGCACATGCCATTTCCACTTTATTTAAAACCAGCAGGAAGCAAAAGGCCACACTTTTCTTTCTGACCTTCTGCTGAAAAAAGACTGTTCTCCTGGGAACTTGGGAGAGGAAGACGAAGTTGTTCAAGATATCTCTCTGTATCAACAGAGCTATAATATTAAGTATGATGCCTCACAATAAATTGACAATACAGTCATAGCTCCGTAGTTGCGAGGAACGGGTCTCCTGGGGGTCTCGCAAACCATCTAATCCATGAACAGTCGCGGGTCATTAATGTGGATACAGGCCATGCCCATCGCTCCACACCCAGCCAATTAGGAGTGCTGGGGAGTTTTCCACTCCTCCCCACATGCTCTCACAGTACAGGGGAGCAAAGGGAAGCATTTCTGAGCCCTCTTTGCCTACAGAGATCCCTAGAGAATCCATGGGCTTCTCTTCAGCCACACTGCTGCTTTCATAGCCACCACCAGGCTGCTGCCATCGAGCATACTTGCACCACCGCCACGGTGGAGAAGCTCTAGAGCCGTGGTGGGGAAGGGGATCAGTGGGCGTCCCTGGGCTCTGTTTGGCATGGGTCTGTGCCACCAGTGTTCTCGGAGCCTGAGAAACCTTAACTTTGCAACGCTGCGACACCCAGGGCCCCTTATGGTGGGGAGTGGTGTCAATGTCAGAGTTTCTTTCCCTTTAACTGCGGTAACTACAATACCTACATCCACTGGTCCTGAGCGCGGGAGCAGCAGTGCTGGCTGTGTGGACTCAGTAGAACACCGCGTCCCCCTGCTGCGGCATGGGGAGAGCATGGGGGAACAGAAGCCTCCTCCTGGCTCAGCAGCTGCAGTGTCAACATGGGCATGTCCCGCTGCTGCCCTGTCCCAGCACACAGCACTTGCTCTACCGCCACCTCAGGCAGCCTAGCCTCACTTTCATGGGGCACTTTCCCTGGGGCTATATCATCACCAGTTGTGCAGTCCTCGGGCACAGACCACTTTGCCTTTACTGCCTGTAGCCATGGAAACAGTAACACACAGATGCATGTACACAAGCACAGCCCATTCGCAGTTTGCAGGCACTCCTCAGACATGGGTGGGTGGGACAGAGGGGGAAAGCGGATATCACAGTTCCTGTGGTGGACGATAAGTGCTGTGCCCATCTGTGGAAGCTTTTATACAGACTTTCTCATCGGTTTAATGTTACCTATTGAACAGCCATTAGTGCCTCTGGAGTGCCCACGGTGGCCATGCACCTGGCGGGGGTCAGTCCTCTGTCTGGGCTTTGAGTAACAATGGGACAGTGTGACTTGTGGTGGTGCTGCTCTGGGTCTTGGTGGCCACCAGGGGCATACAGTGGGCAGGAGGCACTGATGCTTCCCCATGTGGGACTGAAACACCCCACGCACCCTGAGGCATGTCATGGCATAAGCATTCTGTGTTAGGGACCAGGCATGGAGACACGCGGGAGCAGGGCAGGGATCGTGAAGTGGTGCCATGTGAATATAAACACCACGGCAAGCGGGAGGCACCGTGTACCCTCCCCACAGGGTCAGGCCGGTCCTGCCCCACAGGGAGCGCTAGTGCCACCCCTTGGGAAAGCAGAGGCACTGCACATGTGTCATCCGGGAAGTTCCATGAGAGAAAATTTTTTTATGATTGGGTGAGGTTGTGGTGTAGAAGTCACAATGCACCGAGGTATGCCTATACCTAGTAATTGACATTGTTTAATATTTACTCCTACAGTAATCCCTCACAACTTCGTGCTTCGTGTATAGTACAGTACTCCAGTACATTGCGGATTTTTTTCCTGTGAAGGTATTTTCTAGCTTCCCCCCTCTTTCACCCCATATGGGGCGGGGATGGGATGGTGCTGGCAGGTGCCACATGCTTGAGGGGTACCCAGAGTTTACTTGCTTATAACAGTGTTGCAAATATCAATAAAATGGTGGAGAAGGGTGACAAGAATGATGAAAGGACTGAAGAACAAGGTCTGTGGGGAGCGACTGAAGGAGCTGGGATTGTTCAGCCTGGAGAAGAGGAGGCTCAGAGGTGACCTCATTGCTGTTTACTACTACCTGAAGGGAGGTTGCAATCGGGTGGGTGTAAATCTCCTCTCAGGCAGCCAGCACCAGAACGAGAGGACATGGCCTTAAGCTATGCCAGGGGAGGTTTAGACTGGATGTTAGGAAGAGCTTTTTCGCAGAGAGAGTGATTCCTCATTGGAATGGTCTGCCCAGTGAGGTGGTGGAGTTGCCATCCCTGGAAGTGTTTAAGAAAAGACTGGCTGAGGAACTCAGTGACACGGTGTAGATAACGGGACAGGGAATTAGGTTATATAATTTTTTAAAAAAGAAATGATGATGACACTACCCTGAGAATGGCTCAGATAGACAGAGTATGATGTCCATGGCTCTGGGGTTGTGGGNAAAATTTTTTTATGATTGGGTGAGGTTGTGGTGTAGAAGTCACAATGCACCGAGGTATGCCTATACCTAGTAATTGACATTGTTTAATATTTACTCCTACAGTAATCCCTCACAACTTCGTGCTTCGTGTATAGTACAGTACTCCAGTACATTGCGGATTTTTTTCACTTGAAGGTATTTTCTAGCTTCCCCCCTCTTTCACCCCATATGGGGCGGGGATGGGATGGTGCTGGCAGGTGCCACATGCTTGAGGGGTACCCAGAGTTTACTTGCTTATAACAGTGTTGCAAATATCAATAAAATGGTGGAGAAGGGTGACAAGAATGATGAAAGGACTGAAGAACAAGGTCTGTGGGGAGCGACTGAAGGAGCTGGGATTGTTCAGCCTGGAGAAGAGGAGGCTCAGAGGTGACCTCATTGCTGTTTACAGCTACCTGCGGGGAGGTTGCCGCCAGGTGGGTGTAGACCTCTTCTTTCAGGCTGAGGACACCAGAACGAGAGGACATGGCCTTAAGCTATGCCAGGGGAGGTTTAGACTGGATGTTAGGAAGAGCTTTTTCGCAGAGAGAGTGATTCCTCATTGGAATGGTCTGCCCAGTGAGGTGGTGGAGTTGCCATCCCTGGAAGTGTTTAAGAAAAGACTGGCTGAGGAACTCAGTGACACGGTGTAGATAACGGGACAGGGAATTAGGTTATATAATTTTTTAAAAAAGAAATGATGATGACACTACCCTGAGAATGGCTCAGATAGACAGAGTATGATGTCCATGGCTCTGGGGTTGTGGGTTTGATCCCTGTATGGGCATTCACGTGGGAGTTGGATTCAATGAACATTGTGAATCCCTTCCAACTCAGAATATTCTATGATTCTATGAGTCTATGAAGTTTTATAACACTGTCTCAAAGTTATACTAACCAAGCTGATGCGGAAAGCCCTACTCCTTTGCTAGCTGCTTGCAGCTGTTGCTAGCTGCTGCAAACAGGAGCATGGAGCAGCAAGCAGCAGCATGCAGGAGCATGCAGGAGCATGCAGCAGCAAGCAGGAGCATGGAGTAGCATGCAGTAGCTAGAAGAAGCTAGCAGCATCTAGCTGTTTTCTCCTGCCAGCTGCTGCTTGCTCTTTTCTGCTGGTAGCTGCTACTTGCTCTTTTCTCCTGCACGCTGCTGCATGCTCCTGCTTGCTGATGCTGCTCCTTCTGCTTGGAGCTCAGGGGATGGGGGGGCTGGCTGTAGTTACATATATATGAATTGATACTACGGGAACTGGGGTTGTTCTGCCGGGAGAAGAGGAGGTTCAGAGGTGACCTCATTGCTGTTTACAGCTACCTGCGGGGAGGTTGCCGCCAGGTGGGTGTAGACCTCTTCTTTCAGGCTGAGGACACCAGAACGAGAGGACATGGCCTCAAGCTACACCAGGGGAGGTTTAGACTGAATGTTAGGAAGAGGTTTTTCACAGAGAGAGTGATTGCACATTGGAATGGTCTGCCCAGGGAGGTGGTGGAGTTGCTGTCCCTGGAGGTGTTTAAGAGAAGACTGGATGAGGAGCTTAGTGACATGGTCTAGCTGGGGGGTGTAGGGCTGGATGGTCCTGTGGGCCTCTCCTGGCTTGGAGTGGCCTGTGTGCCTGTGAGGGATCTAGGTTTATGTTCACCACTCTGGGGCGTGCGTTCAGTCTCTGTACGGGCGTTAGATAGTGAGTTGGACTAGATGATCCCTGTGGGTCCCTTCCAACTCGTAGTATTCTGTGATTCTGTGATACGTGGATTTCACTTATGGCAGCATGTTTCCAGATCTGAACCTCCACAAAATTTGGGGGATTACTGTATTTTTAGTTTGTCATTCAGTATCAGTAATGTTTAAGAATGTAAGCTCTATTTTCAGTCGACATTTCCTAACTCACATGTGTATGAACATCTGAAATCCCAAAAGAAAGGAAAGAAATTAGAAAAACATTAATGAAATTTCAATGGGCTTGAGCTAATATTTATTGAAACTCCATGACCTTAACACTTTGTACAATGCCTTCCACTATTATCTCAGCTCTGCACTTCATAGTACAATCTGTAAGAGCCAGAGGATGAGCTTCGGTTTGCTTGTGGCAAATACAGGCATAGTGACAAGGTATATGTGGTATCTGGCTTATTAATAGGCAGCAGACAGGGCCAGAATTGATAGCTACAGATATGTAGCACAGTATTAAGAAAAATAATACTTGATAAAGTATTCAATGATGATTTCAAATGAGTACTGGCAATTTTTCTCTGAGACGATAAACCATAGATTTTAAATAAGTTTTCAACAAGTTGTATTTAAAAAATCGAAAGATAGTAATCTCAAAGCATACAGACAGAATCACAGTGCAGCTGACTGAATGTCCATGTACCAATGATATAAGAGAACCTATTGTAATTATTTACACTGGACATAAATTACTAAGATTTTTTTCTGAAGATTAGTTTATTTTCTCAGCATTAAGTATAAAACCTGAATTTCTCATATTAATATTATTTACACTTACCATGTTTCCTTTATTCTCACGTTTTTTTCTCAAACCTTATCTTTGTTCCTTCATTCTTTTTCTCATACAAAATACTAATATCTTTTTTCACACATTTCTGTATTTAGAAGTATTGTCTGTACCACTGTTTGTCTTAAAACTGGAAATACTAAATAGTTTTCTTGCCTGGACTAATGCTAAAGTCGTTAGCTATACATACACGTATTTTCTCTTTGGAGTAATGGGGTTTATGACTAATTACTCCTGGATCAGGTTCCCGGATCATAGATGTTAATATTCATGGCTAGTTGCTGAAGTATTGTTGACAGAATAGACAACAGAACTGTTAATTACATGCCTTAGATTTTACTTTTTCAACTTTTTCTGAAGGAAAGAGCAATATGGATGAGCAGGACAATATAAATGGACATAAATGGGTAGTATCTTATATAAAATATAATTTGGGTAGACTTGAATTTTCTCTCTGGATTTCCCATAGACTTCCATGGAATCCCTGACCATCTTTTGAAATACCTCTGTTTCCTGTTGCTCTCAGTGTTTAAGGGTGTTTATCTAGAACACAAGGAGTGCTATGGCATTGAATTTTGGTGTGTTTTGTCCTTTAAGAGGAAGATCTCTAGAAGTATAAATGACCATAGAACTTTTATTCTTCTCAAGAGAACATGGCAACTGGTCAGGTTAGGTAACAGGTTTGACTAGATTAGATTAGGTAACAGGTGATAGGTTGGACTTGATGATCTCTATGGTCTTTTCCAACCTTACTGATTCTGAGATTCAGTGATTCTGTGAACATAGAGGAGTAATCAGTAAAATGTATTGCTCTGGTTTTCCACATTTGTGTTGTGTAGGCCTTATTGGATGTAAAGATATTTTCAGAATATGTGTGGCTTAGTACAGGCCACATTTTGGAGGTCACCTGGTCCTAAAAAAGATAAAAACTTAAAAATATTTGATATTTAACATAAATTATTATAATCAATTCTTATAATGACATTAATTTAAACTACTCAAGGGTGTATGTGAGTCCGGAGAAGGAAGGTACTCTGATTAAAAATTCAGTTCCACTCTTCTTTTTTTACTAGTGTGCTTCAGCTTTGGCTGATGTCTTTCTTTTTATTGTGATAGAACAGTGCAACTTAACTGGCATCTTTTTTATTCCTTATTTCCTGCACAGTGTTGAAGCAAAACATACAAAAAAGGGTAACTTTTCCTCCCTTAAAAATATTACATCACTTGTGATTAACTGCTGATATTTATTTCAGTGATATTTTAGCAATGTTACTGTTGAATGTCAAAAACCAGTCAAATCTGAGTCACACGTTGTATGGTAATCTTATCTATAGCTCTGTTATCCACAATTAATTCATGCCATTACCTTCTGTCATTTTGGCAGCAGATTTTTTTCTCCATAAATACAAGTTCATTAAATAGTGAGATAGCTGAAATCTAGTAATTCTAATTAAATTAAATATCCCACGGTTTCACTACAGTAATAACAAATAACTTAGTCAATTTTACAGTAGGATGGATGGGTACCTTTCAATGAAGGACTTGTAAATCAAAATAGGACTTGGAATCAAAATATCTTTTGTATAGTGACGAGTATATCTTATTCCTTTGAAATACTAAATATTGGTTTTGCTATCAAGATAATTTTTTGTTATATCTCTGAATGCAGACAGCCACAAGGGTTAACTGTTTGTTTCTATTTTGTCATTGCTTACCAATTAAAACAGTCTGTTAGGGAAAACTCTCCAGAGTATCCTGATGAGAAAGAAGTGGTTGAATTTCATCCCTGAGTTCATAATTGAATTGTCCTGTAATGGTAGATAAAGCAGTGAGATGGATCCCACTGAGATGCTGAGAGGAGGTGTTCTACTGACCTGGGCAGGAAAGCTGGTACACAGGAGTTCTCAGGCCCAACTAGGGGTCAAATCTAAATAGCATATCACCATGGAGAAAGAAAGTAATTTTCTTCTTTAGAACAATGTGAACCTTAGACAAAGTCCAGGGTAAATGGAGATTTTGTTTTGAGATACTATAGCATTTTTTCTCAATTTAACTATATAAGAGTAACATGGTGCTCCGTTCAGTGTGAGTTACATTATATTAGAACAACAATTTTAAGTGGGTCTGCTGACAACTTATATGTATATAAGTGCTTCTAAAAGAGAATTTAGAAATAGGATTCTCTTTTCCCCTCTTTTTCTTTCTTGAGCCCTGTTAATTACTTAGCAACAGAGCTTGTGACACTGCAGAAAATAAGGTCAGGAAGACAACACCCTGTAGTTGTTTCAACAGTTTATAAATGTTGCTTTTTAATATTCACCCCTTTTAACACTTCCTCCAGCCCCCAATAAAAGAACATGTTGAAGCCCTATGTCTTTTTTTAAGAGTAATGTTAGAATCAATGTCCCCTGGTTCCTCTTCATCATCTTTCTATTCCTAAATCTGTTCCACTGTATTCCTACATACCTCCAGCCTGGCTCTGGATCAAGGGCAGTATGTAAACCTGTAATGTAAACACAAACTTGAAGCACTCCATAAGCAGATATAGTTGTTAAACAATCCTGAGCTTAGCAACTTATATTTTGATTTTCTGCACACTATCATGATTGAAGTCTTTGAGATACTGGTACAGTATATCCTCACTGCATTGCACCCCCTCCATTGCTACCTCATTGATTTGCAAGGAAAATTTCTTGCAATTTTACTTCAGCCATTTGCGAGGTTCCCCAGACGATGCATGTGCAGTGCCTCTGCTCCGCCGTGGGGCAGCGCTGGCACTCCCTGTGAGGCGGGACTGGCTCAGACCTGCAGGGAGGGTCACAACGCACACTGTTTCCTGTTACTCTAAGCGCAGCCAGGGAACTGACCCCCACCCCCGCCAGGTGTGTGTTACTGTTTCCATGGCTACAGGCAGGGAAGGGAAATGCCCCAGGAAAGTAGGGCTGGCTGCAGTGGCCAGCATGACATGCTCACTCTGCTGCCGCAGCTGCAGCCTACCTACACTGCGGGGGCTCAGGACGCCACGCGGGGCCAGGACGTAGCGGGCAGAAGCACCGGAGCCGGGGGTGGGGCTGGGGGGGAAGCAGCATCGCGTGGTTTGGGCTGCGAGCACGTGCGGTCGCAGCCGTCCGGCCCTGGCTGCAGAAGGAGCAGCATTGCTGAAGAGAACCCAAGGATTCTTGAGGGGGTCTCCTGAGTCAGAGAGGGCTCAGAAATGGCTCCCTTTGCTTCCCTGTGCTGAGGGAGCCCGTAGGGAGGAGCGAAAAGTGTCCACAGTGCTCCAGAGTGGTGGGGGGTGGAACAATGGGTGTGGTCTGCATGCATACTAATACATGCATTTGTGAATGTGTCGATTCCACAAGAGCCCTGGCATGACCCA
>WEKX01007092.1:2131-29802 GCA_013390025.1 Pitta sordida
CTGTTTCCAGATCAGGGATAGAAATACTTATGTGAACATTTGGGAGAGGACTTTCCTGCACATACACTATGGTTTCCATAACTTTCAGTGGTACATATAAGAAAACACTCTAAAGAATTTGCATCCAGGAAAGGAAATGGAGAACTAGAAATAAGGGAATCTGGCACAAAAAGAACTACTTAAGCGCTGGAGAAGAGATGCCTAGGAATGCAGGACTATAAGCAAATGTCTTAAAAACAAGGAAATAAAGCCGTCTTGACACAAAGTCAGAGAGGAGCAAATCTACCACTTTATAAGGCATTAGAANATAGGAGGATACTCGGGAACTCAAACTAATTACAAGATTGTAGAAAGAGTCAGCAATCAAATGCAATAGGGAAATACTTTGGAGATAACCAAATCTGTGGATTATGAGCTCCAGGTGACTGCTTGTAATGTGGATAACATATTAAGAATTTGGCTAGTGAATTTACCAGAATAATTTCAAATTGTATAGGAAAAGAAATTAAAAATTCTTGGAATGTACCAGGGAAATAATGATTGTATGTGCTTCCAGCCTTCATAAAATACAACTTCAGCTTTTAGTAAAATAATGTATATATTAAGGAGAGAATACGAGAAAAACCTATACTATATAGATCTAGAAAAAAACCAAACCACATTAGGAGCTTATTGAGCACTGATTATAGGAATAATTCTGACTTCCTGAGACTATGACAAACTGAGTTGCTAGCATGAGTAGGGTAGGTCCTATATGAAATATTCAAATTCTCAGAGGCAAAACTATAACAAAAACAGTGCCCCACAAATGGTATTCTGAATAATAGATAATGTATTGCACTGAATACAAGCATGTAGCAACTTGACATTTAGCCTGATATTTGAGTTTAAATGTGAAAGTGATGCTATGTTAAAAGATTTATTAAAATAAATGAAAATAAAATATAATACTAAGCAATCCAGAGAGATTTAAAGAGGGGCAAGAGGCTAGCTGGGTGAAGCACAAGAATTCTATCTAAAAAGACACAAGTCACTGAGTAAAAGATTTGAGGGAAGAGAAGAAAATGAAGAAAATGAAAGAGGGAAGGAATAAGAGAAGACAACTGTGAGAGAATATGCTTATTAAAATCTTTATTTAATATCAATGCTCAGGAGAGACATTTTAGCACGCTGTGTGGATGAAGTAGTATAACATCTAGACATTAAGATTCAATGTTGAAATAAGATGATGTAATGCATTCTGGGATAAAATCGAAGACAAAGGCACACCATAAAGGTGTACACTTCAGATTTCTAATAAATTATTTCTTGTATTCAAAAGCACTAAGTTTGCTGAAATAGTGTAAATATCCTTGATGACATATAAACAGCTAAACCTCTGCCATTTGTGAAGTATTTAAACTTTACATAGTCTAAGACTATGATCTACACATGCTCTTTTAAGTCAAGGAATTTTACTTTGTCCAAAATTGTAATATTACAATCTGTAGTCTCAGATACATCCCCTTCAAAAGAGAAGGGAAAATAGTGTTAGAGAGATAGGTAAACTAAGCAGGTCTTTAACAGTTTACAACAAAACTCAAGGGAGAAATTTTAATTCTGATAGCCAGCAGCCACTAGAAACCAATTGCTCTTGGATACAGACCAGGAATAATGCCCCGAGAAAAATGGCGTTACAGTCTTAAAAGACATTTCTCCAAATCAAACATGACATTGTACTTTTTTCAAGGTTTTTTTGAGAGATCATTTTCAGGAGTGAAATCTGGGCATTTCCTCGTGACTCTGATGACTGTTAAAGTACCTAAACCTTTCCCAGCTCATGTGGTATGGTTTTCTAGGATATAAAAAGTTAAAACCCTTGAAGAATTTTCAGAGGTATTACACTAAAATCATAACAGCCACCCATTTGACTTAAAGTAATAGCATGACAGATTTCTCCATTTCTAGAAAAAATGTAGTCAATTTTCTATCAAACTAGCAAAAGATTTTCTCACTAATATCTAGGAATAATGATAGTGTCTTCTTACAATTCAAGTCTAATTCTTATAATGATAATGTAATGCCAGGGACATGAGGTTTATGATCCTCAAAAATCAGAAGCCTTGAGTCAAAGTTTGGGTAATCCTTGAAAGACTTCAGGTAATTTCTAACGTTTGCTTTCTTTATTTCTCTTTAATCCCCTTTTCTCCCTTTGGAGTTATATTACGTATTTTGAGTAAAATCTGCATGGAGAATTACATTGTTTTGCTCAACTGCGCCTCACAAAAGATATAGACTTAATACTGTCTCTAACACATTCTCTTATTAAGGAGACTAAGAAATCTATTTAATCCTCAAAACAAGAAGTAAAACTACCTTAGGAACTAAAGCAAAATTTTTATACGAGTTTATCAGTGACACTAAAACTAAGCTGTCTGGGAAGAGTGAGTCTTTTCTACTCTCATTCAAAAGAAAGGCTACATTATGTCAGAAGGTCTTGTGGCTTCCTCTTTCTTGGCAGAGGGAGGGTGTCCATAACTTATGACTTCTTTGAAAAAGTCTTAGAACCCACATGATATGAAGAAATGTGGCTAACAATTCAGAAACAGGCACATATGCAATACGTTTGCCTTTAGAAAAAGATCTTTCCAGTAATTCTCTTCTTGGCACTGGAAATCCTATCTTCCATTATGATAGCCAATGCTACCAGCAAAAAACAAATTAAAAAGTATTGGCACAGTTTCACAGATGTTTAAAAGCTTTTGTTGTAACAATCCAGTTGCCGTTTTTGGTTCATTGCAAGTTCAGTGTCCTCCTGCTCTTTCTTCAAAAATCTTCTCCCCTAGGAACCCCTCTTTGTTCATCTTTGCTTATCAAAATACATTAGTCTAAGCAAAACTGGAGTGTACAAGCAAAGAAAGAAATAGAATATGAAGAAAACGCCATACAAAATAACAACCAGACGGAAATGCTGAACCAGAGCAAGTCCATGATACTTGAGTATTCCAGTTCAAAACACAGCAGGTGTCAACAGTAAAAGTCAAAATGCCAGTATATTCAATAAATCAGTGCAGCAAAGAAAGCTTTTTTTTCCCTAGAATCCATGAGGAATATATATTACATTGTGTGAAACATACATTAAAGAGAGCCTTGAATTTTGTTTTTTTCTTTACTGTTAATGAACAAGTCATTGCACCCAGTGTGTCAGCTGTATCCAGTTAGTTATTACTTGATTAGTTCATATGAAAGTGGAGAAGGAAAACATTCACAGGAATCTTGATGAACAACACTATGGGATGATTCCTACCATGTTGCTCTGAGATTGCGTGGCCCCGTACATAGTAATGCCATTTGACGGTCCTGCTAATTGTGGTGTGTCTGGTTGTATAAATCCTCTTCTGTCGATTAAGCTACAGAACAATCACGATAAAGAAAAAGTGTTAGAAATACTTCTGATCAATAACTGCCTCCTCTCAATAAAAAGAAAGAAAAACTCCCTATCATACAACAGACCCTAATATTTCACCAGTACCTTCTAATGTGCCCTTCTAGTCAACTGAAATACAAGATTTCATTTCTACTCATCAGTAAGGTCCCTGTTCCTTGTTCACAGTTTCACAGGTTATTCTCAGTTGGAAGGGACCCACAGGATCATCTAGTCCAACTCCCAAGCAAATGCCCACCCAGGGATCAGGCCCACAAGCGTGGAACCACAGGCACCACGCTCCATCCATCTAAGCCTCCCACCAGCTAGACCATGTCACTGAGCTCCTCATCCAGTCTTTTCTTAAACACCTCCAGGGATGGCGATTCCACCACCTCCCTGGGCAGTCCATTCCAGTGAGAGATCACTCTCTCTGTGAAAAACCTCTTCCTAACATCCAGCCTAAACCTCCTGTGGCGTAGCTTAAGGCCATGTCTTCTTGTTCTGGTGTCCTCAGCTTGAGAGAAGAGATTCACACCCACCCGACTGCAACCTCCCCTCAGGTAGTTGTAAACGATATGATACGGCCTGTCACACAGTCACACAGACTGCTACTTTTCTGGGTTTTTATCTTAGAGAGTAGATTTAGAAGTTTACCAGCAGATACCACAAAACCAAAGAATTTAAAACCACGGATGTGAAAACAAATTACAAAACTCACTTGGGCACTTTGGTTCAGTATCGTTTTTGAAGGTTGTTTTTCTTACCAGTTTTCACATTTAAATTAAAACTACTAAATCACAAAAACCAGCAAGAAAGAGGAACTTTTTTCCAGACAGACAACTTAGTCACCAGGTGTTTCATGACAGCTACTTTAACTTCTTATAGCCTTCCACCACGCTTACCAAAGTGATGCACTCACAAAATTGCTTATTTGTATCTAAAAAAATACCTTGTGGCAAAATTACTAAAAATAAGTAAAAATCTACATAGAATTACATAAAAAAATAAATAGAATGGAATAATCTGACCTAGCTAAAGATTAAAAATGCTTTTAAAAGTTACATGATTTATTATATTGAAAGACTGGTTAGACCTAAGCTGATAGCTACAGATCAAAGTAAGATTTGAACGTAATTGTTGAGGACATTTAAAACGCATTCTGAATTTGCTAGAATAGGTTTAAAAATGAGAAACCATCTTTAAGAGAAGTGTGAAAAGTTTTGATTATTTACAGATCCTCTCTTTACCTGCATTCCACCATCAAGGCACCTGAATGTTTTCAATTTTAAGCTGTAATTGCTGGTAAGCCACTTTTCCAGAATTTAAGGGAAAAATTAATATTTAAGGACTCAAGACAGCTGAGATTAAAAGTAAAAAAAGCAAGGTTATAATTTACATTTTACAATGAGTAAATTTTTCCCTTCAAAAAACATCCCTCTGCAGAACCTTTACATATACTAAATAAGTAAAGCTGCTGCATGGAATTTAGGAAAAAATACACAAACTCCTTTAAAACACAGATGCCAATGCCAGTCTGGTCTAATTGTCTGCTGCTACTTGTATTAGCCTAAGATGCTATTTCAAACAATGAGGAACACGTAGTTTTAATAAAGGTTTCCATTTTGAGTCAAAAGAATTTGAAGCATGGCAGTAAGCCTTTATGTCACCTACTTTTATGAGAAGCAAAATTACAGAATTAAAGGCTTGGCTTAAGGCAATATCCATACAGGCAGGAAGCAGAGACAGGGCTACTCTTTATCACTAGTGTTAACCCAGTATGTGTAAATCTTTGCTCTGCTGTCTCCTCTTTAGGAAAAAAATGTTAGTCTCTCTGGTTGAACTTTGGCTGCTCATAGAAGAACCACCCTCTGATATTCCTGATACCAAAGCCAGAAATCCCACTTCCAATTAAAGCACCTTAGCCACTGAACCATAAAGTCAATTCTTTTCTTTCTCCTTGGTAGTTAAGATTCACAACTATGTAATTCTAGACAAAGCAAAACCTATCAACTGATGAGTATGCTACAAAAATACTCTACAAGATCTCAGCCACTCTCTACAATGAAACTGGGCCTCTACTGTATACGAAGTATATAAACTATTTAATCACTGAGCACTGGAATAAGAAAAGAAATAAATTTTTACAGCTGACACTTTTATTTCTCTAGTCTCAGCTCTTTATTACCTTTTTTTTCAAGCTGAAAAAAACATCTCCAACCTTAAATATAAAAATATTTTGGATTTCAAAAGTGAAAATGTATGGAACAAAATTTAATCCGTTACACTGTCTTTGGAACTGCTGTGCTGTAAGACTGCCAAATTCAGCTTAATGCATATATGTTAACAGTATTAAATTAAAAAAAAAATACTGTCCATTTAAATAAAAGAGTTCAGAGAAACAAAAATGAACAATTCTCAAGCTGCTGTAGGTTAAAGATTCCTAAACTCACGTCACATTTGTTAGATATATTGTAGTTTAGTAAACTTAAAGCTGTTCTTCATGCAACAGCCGACTAGAAATCTTTCACTGCTGTAAGTTATTAACTACAGAGGCAAAATTTCAAACATGTTTGACATCTGAAATAAAAATAATCTTAAATATTTTGCAGGATTGATCACTAACTTTGTTTAGCTACAATTTATCAACTCACGTCCTTACTACTGAAGAAAAACATAATTAAAGCTTCTAATGGACACTAATGCAAAGCTTTAGTTTTCCTGAGTTAACTCATGCAATCAGAAAGAATAATTTTTCCATCAATAGTCACATAGCTTTATTTATGTTCACAATACTTTTGAATCTCTTACCTTGGAGAGAGGGGCCCACAAAGTGCAGCACAGCAATTAGTAAAGATGTTGCCATAACTGTAGGGATTATAGTTTTCTTTACCTCTTTTATTTGACCATGATCCTTTAATCTGAAGAGATATGGACAATAGGCATCACATATAATTCAATACAGAAAATGGCTGAGACAAACTAAGTGTTACCCAAACAGCAATATGCTACTTGCAGAAGCAGACCAAACAAAACCCACGATGATACTTTCCAAACAGCTTTGGGCTCTTATGCGGCTGGACTCTAAAATCTTACAAGTGAGCAAATGCTTTACTTCCACAGATTTAGGCAACTCAAAATTTCAAGGAATCAGTACACTCACAGTAGGAATGTGTGCATCTGAACCTAATGGTCTAAGTTTAATTTCACAAATAATACGGCATTTTTTACAGAAGAGGCTCAACTGCAACACACCATTAAAGCCAGCAATAGAGCTCTTCTTTTCCATACACTTGGCTAAGTTCTCAAGCTGTGCAATATCACACAACATTACCTTCCCTACAGTTCACAAATGGCTCTAAAAGTTTGTGAAGCCATTACTACCTTTTACTGCATTACTACATTTTTCCTTTGCTAGTTCCCTTTTCTGTTCATGAGACACTTGAAAGCCTAAGTAACATCTTGCTGTTTTCAACCAGGGATGTATGTTTTAAATTATATTACTGAACACTTTACTTGAAATTCAGCCATGTTCCACTGCTGCACATCCCTGCTATCTGTCTTTCAACAATCAAAAGGAGACATTTATTTGAAGGAAGTGAGGATAGTGGAGCATACCAATTCCATCTAGAGGGACAATGTTGGCCTAAATCTAACAATCAAGGAATACTGGGCTATCTCATCTGTCTTATGAACAAAGTAGATTTCTGCCAAGTCAGGCTACTTGCTCTGATACTTGATGCAGAGGCATAATTCATTCTGAGCCTGCTTGGGAAGGTTTTTCCTGGTTGATTGGTATTGATTGTAAAGTTTATTATCTTAACAGTGACCTTAAACAATGGCAAAACGTGTTGGAGAGTCTCAAAGATGTTACTTTTATATCTGCTAGATACCTATGAAAAAGGCACAAGAGAAAATTACAGTAAAGTAACTTAAAGCTTTCAGTACTTTGCTGGATCGCTTATAAATTTCCAACAAGCTTTCTATACCATTAGCTCCCTTGCTAATTTTATTTTCCTATTTCATTCATTTTGTATTTCTTCTTTTAGTTAGGGGTGGACATATGAAGACTTCACACAGAGCTAAACATAATTCCACACCAAAACAATGGAAAACTATGTGCAAAATAGATAACTGTAGGAATGAGAAAGTTGACCATTAAGCTAATGATATACTCCTTGCTGGAGATTTTAGGCCTCAGACTGGCAAAAAAAATTCAAAGGTAAAATAAAATAAAAGGTGACATTTTTAGTTAGAGAATTAAATACACTTTGCAATTTTTACAGTAATCATTTGGAACTCCCACTGAAAAACTGATACTGGAAACTATTAATTCCCTACTGAATAAAATAGACTTGTTTCTTTGTATCCTCTCTTCTGTAATTTCCTACTTGAAGACAGAGGTCCTGTATGCATAAACCATAATGGACATATTATGTATACAACCAGCACAGCTTCAATTCACAACAAATAAAGTGAAAAAGATTTCATCTGGCCTTTTGAATCAAGCACAACCACGGTACTTACTTCTTTCCTACTCAGGTATACACTAAATGATGCAGATATGTGTGACTTGAGGAAAACTTCCTCTCTACTATTTAGAAACATACATGTAGAAATATACTAAGAACTTACATCTTCGTTTGTTGTTTGATTGGAGCTGATCAAATATGTATGAAAACCTGAGAGGCCAACAATGGACCATACTGAGAAAAAACACACCACAGCTTCCAGCACAGTAATTGAAAGTCAAGGAAATACATGCAAATAGAAAAAAATCCACAATAAAAATTAGTTAACAATACAAAATTCAGGGTGGTTCACAAGACCCTTGAGATCACAGAATCAGATCTTTGAGGTACTTTAAAAGGATAAGCCAAAATTAAATTCAGAGCAGCAAGACTTTAGGACAATAAGCTAAGACAATAGGCTTTATTGTATGGACCACTGAATAGTACACCAGCAAATATTTAAGGGCTTGCAGAATGAAAAAGGCTAGAAACTACTGATGAATGGTTTGATCTTAATTGCTGCAATTAAATTTTTCATGTTCATCCTGTAGGAATCTTCACCCTTGTATTAAGACAGGTAAATTGGTAAGTAAGTAATTGTTTTGATAGGATGAGGGGAAGACCAAACACAAGAGAAGCAACCTAAGGTTAGTTGAATATGCAAAACTGAACAGATATGTTTTTACAAATATATACTGCATAGTGTGAGTCTTCAGCCAGGACTAAGCGTTTTAGATCTGTGCTCATATGTATGGCAATGACTGAACAAGTTGTATCTCAGTCATATATTCTAACTGCTAGACTCTCCGATTTTTCTTCTGTCACTGAAGTTAAGATGCTGATAGCCAGTCTAACATTAGCATTGAAGTGGGCTAGACCAAATAAAATATAAAGTCCACTTGCTCTTTCAAGTCCCTCTAATAACAGGATATACTCTGTGTTAGATCCTCACAAGTCTATGGGACCAGGGGATCCATCCTAGGGTAATGTGGGAGCTGATGGAAGAGCTCGCTAAGCTGCTTTCCGTCATTGATCACCAGTCCTGGCTTACTGGGGAGGTACCAGATAACTGGAAGTTGGCCAATGTGATGCCCACCCATAAAAAGGGCTGGAAGGAGGATCCAGGAAACTACAGGCTTGTCAGCCTGACCTCAGTTCCCAGCAAGGTTATGGAACAGATCCTCCCAAGTGCAATCACACAGCATATACAGGATGGACAAGGGATCAGACCCAGCAAGCAAGGATTTAGGAGCGGCAGGCCTTACCTAACCAACCGGATCTCCTTTTATGACCAGGTGACCTGCCTGTTGGATGAGGGGAAAGCTGTGGATGTAGTCTACCTGGACTTCAGAAAAGCCTTTGACACTGTCTCCCCTAGCAACCTCATAGAAAAGCTGGCAGCCCACAGCTTGGACAAACGTACCCTCCATGGGGTTAAGAACTGTCTGGAGGGCGAGGCCCAGAGAGTGTTAATGAATGGTGATGCATCTAGTTGGCAGCTGGCACCTAGTGGTGTCCCCCAGGGATCCGTGTTAGGCCCAGTCCTCTTTAATATTTTTATTGATAATCTGGACAAGGGGATTGAGATCACCATTAACAAGTTTGCAGATGACACCAAGTTGGGTGCGAGTATCAATATGCCGGAGGTAGGAGGGCTCTGCAGAGCGACCTGGCTGGGCTGAATCCAGCAGCATGACATTCAACAGGGCCATGTTCTTGGTCCTGCACTTTGGTCACAACAGCCCCCTGCAGCACTACAGGCTGGGGACAGAGTGGCTGGAGAGCAGCTAGGGAGAAAGGGACCTGAGGATACTGACTGACAGCAGGATGACCATAATCCAGCAGTGTGCCCAGGTGGCCAAGAAGGCAAATGGCATCCCGGCCTGTATCAGTAATACTGTGGCCAGCAGGACCAGGGAAATGATTCTTTCTCTGTACTCTGCACCAGTGAGACTGCCCCTTGAGTGCTGTGTCCAGTTTTGGGCCCCTCAATTTAGGAAGGATGTTGTGCTGCTGGAGAGTATCCAAAGAAGGACGAGGTTGGTGAAGGGACTGGAGAACAAGTCCTACAAGCAGAGGCTAAGGGAGCTGGGGTTGTTTAGCCTGGAGAAGAGCAGGCTCTCTACTACTGCCTGAAAGGAGGTTGTAGCCAGGTGGGGGTTGGTGTCTTCTCCCAGGCAACAAGCAGTAGAACAAAAGGGCAGAGTCTTAAAGTGCTCCAGGGGGCATTAGACATCAGAAAGAGTGTGATTGGGCACTGGAATGAGCTGCCCGGGGATGTGGTAGAGTCACCACGTCTGGAGGTATTTAAGAGAAGAATGGGTGTGGCACTTAGTGCCATGGTCTACTTGACAAGGTGAGGTTAGATCAAAGGTTGGACTTGATGATATCAGAGGTTTTTTCCAACCTAGCTGATTCTGTGATATTGTTAAAATTGTGAGGGTGCCTGAATGTCCCAGCCTGGTCTGGAAAGCAGCTCCTGTTAAACCCAAGATTAAATAGGGGTGTTCAATATTCAAAACTCAGCAGCATTTGCCCAAAACTTATGTTAAAGCAACACTCACTGTGTTGCTATTAAACACTAATTGAGGAATTACAAGTAGATTTTCTAATAGAGACATCAGCTTGAATTGTAAGCAAATCGCAAAAAATGGCAGAAAGGTAACTTCTGTTCCTACAGAAGTGGGAACAGCAGAAGTCAACACTTAGTTTGGTACAGTCACAAATAACTGGCAGGGATGGTGCTGTGTCTGGGCTCAGCAGATGCCAGCAAACACTGTGAGTAATCTGCATCCAGATGGCAGACTGTCACTATGAGGTACAACACACAGGGACTTGGACCCAAAGTATACCATGTGAGCTCTTAGGCTGCTCTCACCTGGGAGTTATAGGCAGCAGCAGAGATACATGTATAGCAGGGGCACCATCACCTTCAAGAGAGCAGCAAAGGTATGCACATACACATGTGTGCATACCAGTAGAACTTTTCAAACTACCTGTATTTTCACTCACTGTAAACTGAATAACCCAAACACCACAAAGCAAGTAACCAGGCTTGAAAAGTGAGATTGGTATACTCAGTCAGCACTAGACATTACATACTTACTACAGTTTATCTAATTCCTTTAATGCTAAAGATATCATTGTCTCAGCAGTAAGACAATAAAATTTATTCTAAACTTGATATAATCAAGCATAAACTTGATATAATCAAGACTTTACAGAAGGCTTCCTGCCACAGTTTTTTATTTATATGTGTATATATAAATATTTAATTTTTTTTACACAAAATAGCCATCAACTCAGACTACAACTGCTTTGAGAATTCTATTTTCTACAACACTTCAGTAGTTGTTTCTTGGATTTTTTTAGGGAACACAAATCAACAGCATAAGGGGCTTTGGCTCCTAAAGATAAAGATAAAATTAATCAGTAGGAACCAGATGATGTGAAAAGAATAGGATAAAAATAATCTGCATATTAACCATGTCAACTTTTAGTGAAATCAGTTTCCAAGACCATGTCAGCTCAGAATCTTCCAGAAAAAAACCCACAGTATTAAAACGCATAAAAACATCCTTGTCACTGAACTTATCAATAGTAGAGAAATACAGCTCCTCACTACTACACAGAGACAGACTGGAAAATGAATGGATGGACAGAGGTATTTGCAATAAAGAAGCCTAATATTAATTAACAGTGAAGAGTTCTGTACTTCAGGGCTGCTGTCCCCTAATGAACTGGGAAATACCTGAAGTTCCTGTGTAACTTTCCCTAGAATCTTCTCCAAACAGAGTGGTTTAAGGCCAGAAAAAGAGCCATTTGCATTCGAGCAAATGTGCTCCAAAAGCAGCAGGAAGGGCAAAGTTCACTGCTGAGCAGCATTTTCATTCTGCTTTCCCTCATCTCCTCCTCAAACTATGTGAAGTCAAACCAATACAAGATAGGAACTCTAACTCAGTTGACTGCTAAATGGCCACAACTAAAGCAAGGAGTACAAGAGAGAATGGATAAGGAAGCAGACTGTTGGTAGAGGGTTCCAGAACACATAAAAGAAGGAAACAGCCCAAATTGCTATGCACAATACAAAGTAGGCTTTGAGAGAGTAGAAATTGTACTGTAAATGAGCACTGTTAGGTAGAATCTACACACCAGCAGGAAGATTCACCTGATTCAAAAATAAGAACCTCAGAAGGAGAAGGGCCCCCTACAACCTGAACAAACCACTTACAGAGTCTTCCTCACCACAATTACACTCAGAAGGGTGCTGAAAAGTGAATTTCTCCCCCCCCCAGCCCCAATCAGTATTTCCTTCTGACAAAAAAGCGAATTACTTTCAGTTCCCCACACCAAGATCCAAAAAGACCTCAAGAACTGCAAGAGTGGTTTATGTAAAATTAACATGACTTCATTAATTAAACCTGAGTCCATTAATTAAAAAAAACAACAAAAAAACAAAGCAGCAATGTTCTCTGGGCCTAAACTGACTGGCTCCAAAGCAGCACTCTCAATACTATTCGGACAAGTTAATTTTTACTGTTGTTAAGTGGAACCAAGCTATTAAGTCATCCAACATATCACTATCAAACCAGGCATTTCTACAAGGTGCGCTACTGAGCCACTCAAAGCAGCATATCTCTGAACACAAATTATGAATTAATCTCCCATTAGTCTTTTACAAAAAATCCTCAAGTGCATAAGCAATTACCTTTTGATTTAAGGACAACCGAAAGCTATTCTCAGTTTGAAAACATGTTGTTTGAAAGAATAATCTTTCCTACAATTTGATTGCAATTGTTTTAATTGGAAGCTTTTGTTACACTATTTAGAACAGTTTGTTTCTGCTTTGTAAATTATTTGTACAAAAAAGATCTGAACAATTGCTTTGTTTAAAAAGGGAGTTTACAGCTCAGTGACACTACCTGATGAATATAAACACGCAAAAAATTTTATCTGCAGAATCTGACACTTAGGAAAACAACCTGGAAAGAGAGGTCTCTATGCACAACTCCGAATGCCAATTTTTATTTCCTACTCTTCTGTGGAAAAGCAAACTGTGTGAGGCAAAATGGACAAACAGGAAAATTCTTTTTATAGTATCTTTGTGAGAGGTGCAAACTGTTTATTCACTTCATTAAAATACATACATAAGGAATGGGAAGCTTATAGTCTGTTCAGAAAGGTAAGTAAGAAACTAACCAGTAGTTAGGTTGGCTTCCTATTTTTCATTATGTTAGCTGCTTTCTGACTCTATTCTCATTGATTAGTAAATATACAGAAAGCTCCCATGAAGCAATAAGAAGTACATGGAGCATTTACAGAACAGAACCACAGAATGACTTGAGTTGGAAGAGACCTTAAAGATCATGTAGTTCCAACCCTGCTGCCACGGACAGGAACACCTTCCACTAGACCAGGTTGCTCAAAGCCCCACCCAACCCAGCCTTGAACACTTCCAGGGATGGAGCATCCATAACATCTCTGGGTATCCTGCTCCTGTGCCTCACCATCCTCATTGTAAAAACTGTCTTTGCTATGGCCAATCTAAATCTACCCCTTCGAATTTAAAACCATTGCCTCTTGTCCTGTCACTACAGGCCCTGGTAAAAAGTCTCTCCCTGTTTAATTTATGAGACCTCTTTATATACTGACAGATCAGAATGAGATTTCTCTTCTCCTGGATGAACATCAACAGTAGTCCCTGTGTATGCAAGTTACATACTGCCATGTAACTTAACAAAAGGGGATATTTGAAAATGACTTCTCTAAAAACATGTGAATAGTTTCAGGAATTGAACTCTTTCAGGACAGCATATGGTTTCAGTTGTTCTAAAACCTACTTGTTCTATCCTGAAAATAATCAGCCATTTTGGATACTTTTGGCTGCAAAAGCAGGACAATTATTGAATATTTTAAGTAAAACCACATCATGGGCATAGTGCAAGATGTATTTATGAAATCCATCACAAAATATTAGGCATATTTCATTACACATGGAAGCTACAGATCTTTGTCAAGAGTACTGCTCTGCAAAAAATGAAGAATAAAAACCACTCCAGGCTATAGTCTCTTTCCTACTTCCAACATGTGGCAAGAAATCCCATTGTGCAGGAAGTGATGAAATCATTAACTGATAAAGTCCCAAAGCACATGTCCAACAATAGCAAGCAAACAAGCAAAACCACATCTCAGATGTTATTTTGCAACAAAACCTGCAATTTGTTTCAGTGAAAGGATATCTTGCAGGACTGTCCTTCAGGGCATTGAGGAACCCTGTTTGTTGAGAACCTGTAGAAATAGAACCCAAAATTACCAGCTGAGTAATAAATTGACTATAGGCTGTTTTCACTATAGTTAAAACAATTAATATTTGAAGATAAACAAATAATCACAGAATAGATTTACTAATATAAATCAGAGAAAATGTTGCTCAGCAGCAACAACATCAAAAAACCCTTCGTTATCAGGTTTAATATCTGCAGGGTATTTTCTCAGTCATACCAAATTGATGCACACATACTCTCCCAGGAACAAGATTTCTGATTATCCCTGTTCTTTTCAGACCCAATATGGAAACAAAAAGTTATCATCTCCTGTTTTATTTTTCAAAATAACTTTTTGACTTTGAAAATTTATTCTGTAAATGCAGATTTTCAACTTTCCATCCTTTGTTTTTCAGGTAAAGATCTCTTGGCTATAATCCTGCTCCTAGGCACCTACCCAGAAGATTTTTGAATGGTTTACTGTTGCCTCTGGGCAAATAAAAGACAATCTACTAGCTGAGAACAGCTCAAGCAAAGAATGAGACCATCAACTAGAGACGCAGAAGTACTTGGGTTCCATAACCCTGCAATATTAGTTAAAAAGTGTGATTTGATAATTTGCTGGTTGCAACAAGTGAATTGGTTGTAGAAACTGACTTAATGTGACATACGACAGGCACACAGTTTGAATTTTACTGTATAACATAAATTATTTAAATGCATCACGCTGAAAGTCTTCCCCACAGCAAAAATTTTCCACTTAGCTAAATTCATCTGGAGATTTGTATGAAAAGAAGAATCTTGTCTTTATAAGAATAAAGAAATATATATATATATATAGTTCTCCAGACCTGTCTGGTCAATTTTACTGTTTGCCATTACAAAGCCACTTACCTTGTATTTCAGAGCCTTTTTAGATTCTCGTATCTGGTTCTTAGTCTCAAGTACAAGATTAATAGAATTTCTCCTATCTTCCTACTATTTTTAGGATCCTTAATGGCAATGGCAGCAGGTAGGTGTGATCTCTATACCCTACTGCTGGTCACACTTGTACCAGCAGTTTCCAAAATACAGTGATCCCCACATATTCTTGGCTCACATATCCGCATATTCAATTAATCGCAGCTGGATTTTCAGTGAGTTGTGAGACCGTGCACGTGCGCAGAACGTCCTGGACTCCGGATTTCGCGGCCAGGAAGCACCAAAGGGCACTTCCTCTGCTTTAATGAGGAGCTACAGTGTGAGCCACACTCCCAGGACCGCCCCTCCAGACCTTATTAGTGGAAGGTGCGTGGCTACAGGTGGGGAGTAGTTGAATATTCATGGGTTTGGTATCTTCACGGATTTCATAACTCGCGGGACCTGCCCAGACCCGACCCCCAGTGAATTCCGGGGGATCACTGTATCAGAAGTGGAGGATGCTTCACTGCAAAGAGTTGAAGTACTGATGCCTCAAACACACACTGCTACTACTGAAAATGTGTTTATCTTGGTGAGATGGAAGAAAGTCTCTCAAGACAATACATTTATTATCCGATTTTAAATGAGTTTTATTGTCTAAAAAAATATGTGCACATATTCTTAATCCTAGAATGAGCAAATTTCCAATGTATGTCTCAAAAGGCCACAGAAAACAAAGTTAAGATGAATCTCTTATCACCACTCAGGCCTACCAAAAATGATGAAATGACAGCTTGCAAGATGTACTAGAAAAATATACAAATTTCAAAAATTTATATAAATCAAGGGCCATTAAAATAAAAGAATTTTTCCAGGACTTATGGAAATACATTTCAAATACTTTGCAACACTAAAAAGGCTGATGTCCCAGGTTGAAAAACTGAGACTTTCTGCAGCCGCACTAACAAAAGGCAGTCTATGCCAAGTGCAAGGTTCAGACTAAGTAAATAAGAATCCTGCTTAACGGTCAGCATCAGCTGAAGAACTGCAGGGCTGCAACACAGAACACAGAATGTTGAGCAGTAACTATTAGAAAGGTAGATATGAGGACTTCCTAGAAGCATGGTAGGCACAGAGAGTGGAGTGATCAATGTGATGAGAAAACATTATTTGTAAAGAGCTCTTTTTTGGACACTGTATAAGATTACAGTGGATAAATTTGAAAGCTGGGCTTGAAGCCTCAGTTTAGCAAATAAACATCGAGGAACTGATCACATTTCATACCTGCTCCCATTGCCTTTGAGGACCAACCAAACTTTAGAACCTAATGATGTTTGTCTCATCCAAACCTCCACGGCAAGAATATTTTGCAGCTGGTAGACAATCCAGCATTTAACATTTACCATACATTATTTGTAACACCTACAGAATGCTAAAGTGCTTCTCAACCATACAGAGGCACAATTAATTACTCTGCTCTTTATCTAAATCAGAGTTAGGAATGGACACCAGGTAATCTTAATCAACTAGGTAAACTTACTTGACAAAGAGTACATGAAATATTGACATAATATTTGACTTCATATGCTGAAAACTAAAGAGAAAAGCACTGCAGTCCATGTGAAATAAAGGTCGGCTAGTGTCAAAAGCAGCTTTACACCGTCAAACTATTAATGTTTTCATCTACTGAATTCTAGCAAAGTAAGGTGGCAGAAAAAAAACATGCTTCCTTTTTCATAGATGTAAAAGGTGTGTATGTATACACTCATGTTGGCCCAGATAAATATCAAGGATTTAAGCATTAATAGCAAGTGTTATTTTTCAAAAAATTACTTTTCGCTTTTTAAACAATATGTAAATTTTATCTCTGCTTTGTCAATTGGTACTAGAAATGCTGTATCTGACAGTGAGAACAACTTGATTCAGGCTCCCTCAAAATTAGGTGCTCCTGTTCAAGCTTATGAGAAGAATTCTGAGCTATAGGAGAGATCCTCCCTGCTCATATTACTATTGTCTTGTGAATAACAAATAAGAGCAGGAGTTCTGCTTTTTAAAATACAGCTTTCCCCAGCACATTGTAAGCAATGTAGAAGAGCTCAGTGTGGCATTTTTTTTTCAGTAAAACATTCTTTATTATCATTACCAAGCTAGCTTTAGATGTACTATATACTGAATTTTTTACTTTTATCAGGTTTCTGTTGTAAAACAGTATACGAAGAAATATAAAGACTACATTTCCAAAACAGTTAAAGACATACTCTTCAAGGTAATATCCTACATAATTAGTGAAAAATTAAACAAAACATTCCTAGGTTTCCTAGTGATAGTGGGTTAAAAACTTCCAACATAAAAAAGGGCTTTAAAGATAAGTCATATAGCCTATCACCATAAATGAGACCATCATACAGGTACAGCAAAATTTCTTAGGGGTATGGGAAAAAAGGCAGTACCCAAAAGAGTTCTGACCTCAAACACATTCCAGAATACAAACAAAAGTCAATCTCGAACTCATGAATATTTATCTGATTCACTCTATTATGAATTGTTTATTCTCCGAATGTCTATGCAAATGAAAATAACGTGTTAAAAATAGGGTAGAAAACAATGTAAACTGAACAGCAAACAACAAAAAGTATAACTCCAACCTATTTCCTAGTAATTTACCTGTTTGTCTGGATGGCAAATGACCCATGCTTACAGTGAAGAAAAGCACAGAAAAGTTCTTTGAGTAAATGATGCTACCTGTATACTTAGACCTACAGGTATGCTTTCCCAATAAATCATCCATAAAAGAACAGAAAAGATTAACACTATATTAAGCTAAGGACAAGGCCAGGTCAATGACTACTATGAAAGGGGCTTACTGTAGACCAGAATGGGACTCATTGGGAACTGTGAAGCTTCAGAGAAAAGGCAAATAAACAAATAATAAATAAATAAACCCTGAATGATCAAAATATTAACTTAAAAAACTCAAGCAAATGGCTACATACGTAATCTGATTTCACCAGCATACTTACGAAGGATGACGTGGGTGATAACGAATGCAAATATAAAGACTGTCAGAAAGGACAGAGATAAAATAAACATATAAAAAAATCTGTAGTTTCTTTTCCCCACACAGTTGCCTACCCAGGGACAGTGGTGATCAAACCGTTCTGAAATGAGAGGCAGAAGAAAAAAAAAATGGAAAACAATTAATAAAATGCTGTTTATTCAAAAAAATGCTCTCTGAATACTACATTAAACTTCATGATTTAACTGGCATTTGCAAAGTAGCCACAGAGAAGTTCTTATTTAGAAAGGAACAGAAAACAGAACAGAAAAAAAGGAGTAGTTTAATGAAACCTTACAGTTCTTAAAGAAATCAAAGAATGGCTGAGGTGAGTTTCTATTAAATTACCAGCATTATTGTGATAAATTGTGCAGCCAGATCAAGCTTTATGTATTTTTCCACTATCAGATGGAGCAATAGCAACTGAATTGTATTGGATTTTTTCAAAATAAGGGTGGGATTTTTTTGTCTTTCAGTGCATCTTTGACTCAAAATTGGACTTTCTGAGGTTGTTTTATTTATATGTGTCATGATCATGCCTCTGACTTTTGTCTACTATCATATCATACATCAATCAAGGAGTATGAAGTATCTACACTTTCCCACTTGCTATTACTCCTTCACTCAAGATACACGTACTTCATTACATAACACCTGTTTTTCCACTTGGAGTTGGTTCTGCCATATAAAACCATTAAAAATAGCAAAATCATTCACATAAACCATTTTTCAAAGGACAAATTTAAATCTATGGTGTAAAAATTGGTAGATGTAATCTGAATGCTCTGTTACTCTTTGCACATTAGGTTCCAACTCTTTTTTTTTATTAAGTCAAGCCCTTTCCCTTTATTTCCCCAAGATTAACTTGCTCATGAGAGAGAAAAAAGGCAGGGTGCATCAGAAACGAGTATCCCCAACAAGGAGGAAATGCCCCAGAGCTGGAAAGCAGCAAGGGGAACAGATCACTCTGCTTCTCCCCAGGCAGCCTGGACCCACCCTCTGTGTCCCAGTATATCGGGTAATGGAAACAGAGCTCTTGCCAGGAAACAAACTTGCATTGCCTAACTTTACTTTGGAGAGATTACACTGTCAGAATTTTAAATTTTTTAATCAAATCCAAGATTATAAGACAGATGCTCTCATGCTGACTCCTTCTCTCACTCTCTGATCCTTGTCCAAATCCTGTTTTGTTTTCTGACTTTTATGCCTCCATTGACGTACGATATCAAACTATTTGTAATTCCACAGGAAAGGCAACTTATAAATTTGAAGTCCTTAAGCCCTCTGTTAAAAAGGCACACTGACCAAGTGTGCCAGTTTATTTTAGCTATGGCTTTATGTTAAAGACTTACATTAGAGGTTTTCCTTGAAGAATGTACTTAGTATTATCTTAATTAAAAATAGTCAAAACAACATGCACAATGGATTTCTGAGTTCAGCAGACTTTCAAGGGTTTTCTAAATGGCTTTGCATGACAGCTGTTTGGACCACATGCTTCTGCCATAAATCTGTTTCAAATTCCAACGGGGCTATTCAAGGTGAAGTTACTGATCTTTCTTAGGACAAGGCTTCAGAGTACTTTGGTTGAACAAATACAGCTAAGAATACCAAGAACTAAACACTCTGGGGAGATTATACTACCTGTATTCAGTGCAATACAGCTGTATTCCCAAAATAAATTGACATTGCAACTGGGCAGTGCTTGTCTTTAAATTTGTGCTTCTGGATGAGTCCTTCTATTCTAATGAACACTTTACTTCATTTAAATTCATTCATAGGTACAGCACATAAGCAAACAACAACACAAAGAAATATTTTTAAGAGCATAATCTTAGGGTACTTTTGTCCCCTACTGCTAACAAAACACGTTAGGTGTCTTGAAAGACAAATTTTGTACATACAGATTCATTCTCTTCTGGGCTGACACATTTGTTGTAGGAAACAACAAATTATATCGACATAAAGCTCAGTTTCTAGCCATGAAAAAAATACTTTATGTAGACATCTATTTGATAGATAAACACAGACAAAAATAAAAATACACACCCCCCCCCCTCTATGTATAAACACCCATTCATTGACACACAGACAAACATTTACACATTCCTTACTAAAGACTAACTTGGTATTTTTAACCTACTTCTCGCTCCTCTTCGATTTCCATCTTGAAACTTTCCTGGTGAACTGAAACACTCTGCTTTCTCAATATATACCTTTCCATTGATTGTGAAGCTAAGTAACTACTAAAGATGTCTATAAAAGAGAAATGGACAGAAAAGGCTGTATATGAAAAACACTGCCACAGTGTTAAATTGGAATTGACTAATGAAAAAAGTACCTTTCAAAGGGTTTACATGTATGTTATGAAAAATAAACAGGTCCTCATTTTTCTCAGTCACAAAATAAAAAGGCATGTGACACATGCCACAAAACAATATATTAAAAATAAAGATATTCTACTCAGCAGAGCACAAATACATAAATGCAATTTAAAGTTAACAGCCTTACAGCTTGTGAGCTGCTCTGTTTAGTTATTAATGCAGAAGTAAATTGCCAGCCCTGGCAAAATGAACAGACAAATGCTAAGCAGAAACTTCTCATGCTGTTAAGAAATATAAAACCTACCAAATCTGAGCTGTTTCTTCCTCATTAGAAAAAGACATCACTCAAAAAGTATCAATGAGGATATAACACAGACTCTTAAAGTTCATCCCCAGTACTGCAGATGGCTGTAAACTGAACAATCAATGATTTGGTAAAGGAAGCTTCATCTGACATCTCTACTTGGCTTGGGAGAGGTTGGCAGCAAATTAACATTTAACTTCACTGAGAAATGAAAAACTACTGATGCTGAGAAAAACTGGAATTCCAGCCCTTGCAAACTTTAAACACAGTAAGAAGTTGAATTTCTATTTTCTATGTATTTATTGGTGACGACTGGAGTTTTGGCTTAAATATATAGGGTATAGTTAATGTGCTGCTGTATTCAATCGTGACCAGGTTAATGTAAAATGATTTGAGGCAAATGAAGAGAATGAAAACATTAATAATACAAACACTTGTCAATACAAGTGTATTAGAAATCTTAATGAGGGAGGAAGAAAACTGCTCAGGCTGAAAGGTTTATCTATGGAAGCATCCCATGGATAGAAAAGTAGTGATAGATCATCCCAATTTTATGCAAAAGCAGCAAGATATTTGCCTTCACGATGTGTTACAGCTAAACCAATCTAATCAAGAAGCTGTAAAAACAGATGGCCCAGCTTCTACCCTTTCGGCATTCCTGTGAACAACCTTTTGCCTGTGTATTTATGGCTCTCCGTTCTTAAGCCAAGCCCCGTGTTCATTTCACCCAGTAGGGAGCTGGTTGACAGAGCCAGATGAACTTAAAACTATGGCTTTCTTTCGCCTGTCTCCTCAGACTAGCTCATCAAACACCAAAGCTGGCCCAAATGAAGCAGTGAGAACATACTGCCAGAAGAGGGATTAAATGACACTTTGAGAAGCAGTTAAATGTTAATTCAGCCTATCTGTAACACCAATCTTACTACAGGCTAACACTTATCATGACTGCAGGAGAAATCCAGTTTTGATTAATTTTTCAGGATATGAGAACAAAAGTTGAAGCAAACAAAAAAGACCAAGAAAATGTGTGAACAGTTTATAAGGTGAAGCATCAATGGAAAGAGATTAGTAAATGAAGAATAAAAATACTGCTGTAAACCCCACAGAAAGATAGAGGTAAGAAACCTCAAGAGCTGTCAGTAAACCTGCAACAATGACTTCATTTCAGTAGACTTTCCCAAGTGGTCAGCAACTTAGAATTTACGTAATATGTTCTTAGGAGAGACAACGCCCCCGTAACCAAATCCAAAAGATGAGGCTTCACAATGTAACTGAACCAATCTAAAAGCTTGATAGCAGTGAAAGAGATGGTCACATGCTGTCTTTCCTGCCACTTTATCCCACTTCCTCCATTCGTTGTGTAAGCTGATGATGAGTCAGATCAGTTCCCTGAACTGGCAGGATAGAAAAAATGGAATTATTTTGTTCATTGCTTGGTGGGAAAAACTGACTTACCAATGGCTGTGTGTTACCAAAGGCTGTGTGAACAGGCACAAAGGAGAGAATCACACAAGTAGAGAAAAAATAAAAGAGAATGACGTTCAGATCCCTTTGGAAACAGCAAGCTGTCAGCATGACTCAGTGGTATCATTAACACTCACCTAAGTGGTCTCATTAACACTCACTTAATAATCTATGCTAACTGGATCACAGAAGAACACATTATCTCATATTTTAGACATTTCTCGGCTTTTACCTTTCCTGAAATACTTACATTTCAAAACTTAAGACTTGTTTAAGAAACATCAATTGCAAATATCTCAGATAAAACAAAACTGAGAACATTTCCCACTTTAATAAGCAAGGTCTTGCAGATGGAGTGTTTCCTTCAGAAGCTACACCAGAGCATGTTCCTTGCTGCTTAGAACCAGATTCAAACCTCTACTTTTCCACAGCATAGCTTCTTAAAATCCTTAAAGCGCAGACTCTTAAATCCTTAAATGTTCTGCTTCCGTCTCTCAATCACTATACTCCAAGAAACCAAGCACAAAAATATCTCAGTGCTTTCCTTCCTCTTTCAAAACATGTAATAAAAGCTTTATAATTTACAAGGAACACAAAGGCATTTTTACATGGAATACTTGTAGGCCACCTTGGCCCTTCAGTTTGCAGTATTTATGAACTGCTTCCTTTTTCTTTTGCTTAGCTGGAGCACTGCACACCATTATACATTTGCTGAAGCTTAATGTGAAGGCAGGTCTCAAACACAAGAACTCAACAGGTGCAAAAACATCTAAGTCACATTACGAGGAGATTTCAATGAGGACAAGATAGAATTCACTTGATAATTCTTCCATGCCGTTCAAGTAAAGCATTGTGGTGCAAAGGCACAAACCTAAGGAATTTTTTACTTAACGTATGCAAACATGTATCCCAGAACTGGAGCGAGTCAATAGCCCACTATTCAAATCTTGCATCAGTCAAAAAAATCATTACAGCTCAACCAGCTGGGCCAGGATTACTCAAAATTACTTTTGATGGTAGCAGCAGTACAACACAGGACTACAATGTCCATTGTCATGGATTCACACTGAGCAATTATGAAGAGATAGTGACACATCTGCATGTATTCATAATGATGACAATTACAGCTTTTTTAAGGACTATGATGTCATGATGTGACTACATCTATTCAAGCTTCTTGATTTGGCATTTTGTAGGAAAAACAGTGCTTTCAGAATGTGGCTGCTCCTGAAATGTTTAGGAAAACAAATGAGGCTTTTAGACATCCACATAAAAATAGCTTTTATAAAAAAAGAGTATTTTTTTCTAAAACACAACAGCCCAATCCCAACTGCTGAGAGTGACACACGCATGCTCAAACCCAAATATAACCTTTGCATTAAGTCTTTTACAGTCAGTTAAAAATGTCTGATATAAAAAAATTATCCAGTATTCCTAGCATATTCATAAAAACTATCCTTAGCTCAGATGGTCAGTTCCAGTGACGAAAATTGTCACTCCAAAGAATATTATTTATTTAATCAGTCTTAAAAAACCCCACTGATAGTATTTGCCATCAATGGGCAACAGCAGCCAAATACTTGGATCAATTTAATGTACACACCATTCACCTGTCTGTCCATACTTTTCCTATTACTTTTTTAGAATGAAATATCAGTAGAAATTTATATGAAAATAACAAAAGACCAATTGCGAGTTACATTTATATGTATGCTGATGTTATTTTAGAACATCTGTTATGAACAATGCACAATGGATCCTTTAAATCACCAAGTGTCAGTACTTTTGTACTCTGATTCCAAATCAAAATACCCCATAAAATACACAAAGAACCTTCCAGCCTCAAGTTTACATTTGGGAAATACTTGCAAAAAGTTTACCCCAAATTACATTCTGGACACTAATCTCTACAAGGTGATGCTGACTTAAAGAGCAATGTGACACTGGGAAAGATGGATCTCTATTAATGAAATAAACTCATAATGTGCATGGGTATCTAGAGCACAAAGTCAATTAGAAACACAAACACAAAGGCTACTTAAATATTTCACTCTCATGATTGTTTAAAATGCCTCAAATAGCCAAGTCATTGGCTATGTAACATTGCAAATAACTTGCAATGTCAATTTTTCTTCACACTAATCAACTTCAATAGTGACAGACTAATGCTATCCACTAAAAGAAAATAAATATGCCTGATTTTTAAAATAAAAGTAGCAATTGAGTTATTAGGAAAACATCCAGCCATTGCCCTAGGATAGCTCATTGTAATTAAACCGTATTGTCACATAGATCACTGTGCCCTCCAATAATAAACGTTGACTAATTAACAAACTCCTCTGGCCGCATGCACATTAATGGTGAGATTTTCAAAGGTAGCAGTAGCAGCAGAATACCTACTCTTTGATAGGTACAAAGAGGGCACAGTGGAGAACTTCACTGCTTAACAATCCCTCCTTACATACCCATTCTTGTCATTACACCAACTTCACACTTAGGTGAACCAGATGAGTGCCAGATACATACCCAGCTGTAGAGGAAGATATTCTAAAACCCTAAACTTCTCCATAGACGAAGGATAGTATCCTTATCAAGTAATAGCATCCACAAAGTTTATGGATTTGTTCCTCCCCTTTTTACAGGAAAGCAGAATTTCATGCACCTGTTGCTATCTTTTACCTGAATTTGAGTCTGTCTTGCAAATTGTTATTGCACCAAATGTAAATATTTATTTTCTTAGGTTCCTAATTTCTTTTTTAACCTGGTAATTTCTCTTTCATTTTTACTCTGACATCTGAAGTTTAGAACAATTTATACAGTTAGATATTATGATAATTTCTGCAGTTTTTCATATGCAGACCAATGCATAAGGCACAACTTCTCTATGAAGTAACTTATAATTATAAGAGACTTTCTGACAAATTTCACAGTGCTTTGGCTTATGACTAAAAAACTCTGTGACACATGTGCCATGGTCCTTGAATTTCTACATTATATCTAATTAGATGGACGGCACGGTCATAAATAATATTTCACTTCTGTACATGCTGGTGTGCACTCTGTTTAACAACTTTTTGGGTGTCTCAAAAAGGTAGAATGAGGGAGAGGGAGTCAATCTGTGAAATTACTTTAAAAGGAAATTATTTTATCCAAATTCTGCTGTTTGGCCTATTGCTAGCTACAGAACACATTGAAATTTCAAAACAATAAATTAACGGAGTGCAATCAAGACTAAAAATGAAAAACAATGCCTACAATGACCTGGCAGAAGTGCTTTACAGAAGCAATGATTTAACCAGAAAACCCATGCCTATGGGGTCTTAATACAGTGTATTTTCTGTCAAAGTTTTTGGCAAATTCTCAATACTTGGTCTCATGTTTAGGACCTTTATTAAAGCAATTTGACTTATGAGTGACAGGAATCCTGTCTCCTACAGGAAACAGAAACACCAATAGTAAATGCCAGTATAGTATGTGTGCTTTCAGCACTACTGGTATTCTGGTTCATCATCTCAGGAAGTTTGCATTAGGTATGAAGAAGGCCACTGGGATCTATCAAGAGCAATTTAAAAAAGAAATAACCACTCAGCGTTCAATGAGGTCGATGCTGAAGATTTCTGAGTTTGTGAGAATATTTAGCAGGAAGCAATCCCACAAGCTTTCCCCGAGGATCCACTGTGGCCAAGGACAGAAATGGGCTATTACATGGACCAAAATTTGGATCTAAGTTAGTACACCATTCTTGTGTTTATCAGTCACCTCTGAAAAAAGTCAAACTAAGCATTTCGATGTCAAGTTGTGACATCAAATTTCAAAAATTTAAGCTTTGAATCATCTGGGGAAAAAAACCCACCAACAAACAAGTGTTGAAAGAAACACAGTGAAACCATAGAAAAGCTATCTTTATCCATCAGTCACACAAATCTATGACACGTAGATTTTGAAATGAATAAAGAGGCCATATTGTCTTAGATTAATATAAATGGTGGATCTCTTCTTCCACTATACTCTATTTGTCTTAAGTCTAAATCAGCTAATTCACTTGACAGGCAAAACTGTGGCATTGTGAATGCAAGCAAGGCTTTAGACGTTTAGATTAAAAATTAAGTTGATTTACTGCTTGCTAATCATTATTAGCTGTTTATCATTAGTCATGTGGTACTATGTATATTTAAAGAGATATGGATAGTCACCTGCTCCTTGTTCAGCTTTTATTATAGAAATCAAATTAAGCAAGACAAAAATGCTGTATTTATTAAAATCGAACAAAAAAAGGATATGATACAGCATTGAAATTACCGAAAATAAAGTAAAAAGAATTTGCTAATTTCAGGAGCAAACCCAACCACTGGCTTCTTACTAGCATTATACAGTAACTCCTTGTCAAAACCCAGCAATAACTNCATCTCAGGAAGTTTGCATTAGGTATGAAGAAGGCCACTGGGATCTATCAAGAGCAATTTAAAAAAGAAATAACCACTCAGCGTTCAATAAGGTCGATGCTGAAGATTTCTGAGTTTGTGAGAATATTTAGCAGGAAGCAATCCCACAAGCTTTCCGTGTACATTATTTTTCATTAATTTATAATTCTTAAGCAACATAATGGCACACAAAACCCTTGAGGGGCTAACTTCCAAATGACATTCAAAGATGTAGTAAAAAAAGTAAATCAAGAATACACCCAAGATATTTGCTTCAGGGAACACTTTTTCAACCAAATTTTTGAAGGTATTACATAAGTGCAACAAACTATATTTGTATGAGAATACATATTTTTCTGGATATTACTAGGAAAACATTGGAGTTTGAAGTACATATTACTATGGGTAGAACTCAAATTCCCTCTTTTTAATTATTATTTTTAAAGCTATTTCTTGCTATTTTTGTCTACAAATACCACATAATCATTTATAGAAAAATTAGTAATGATACAAAAGATTAAGTAACACATATGCTTACTAAACAACTAGAAAGTTAGGATTAATTCAAAATAGTGGAAAAAACTCCCAAAGGATAAGTTTTTGTATGTACTTACATATTTAAAATGCTACAATAGATCCCTTAGAGAATGAAAAGCTTTAATAGAAAACACAGGATGAAAGAATCTCTCTTTCACACTGCATTCATTTCCCAACAACCATAAGACACCTTTAGGTACAAGTAGCTTATTGCTTTTTCCCCAGCAGTGAGTGTTAGCTTAAAGGCAGATTCCCTTTCCACACACCATAGTCTCTGTAGCTGGTTTGTAACTCTGCAGCAAAATCTTCAGATGTGGCAAAAAGGAACACACAGCGCCTTAAATACCATGTTACTTAAGTATCTTGAGTAACACATTACCTAAATATCCACATGTGTGTGAAGTAGGACTACTCGTGCATTAGTTACATCAGTAAGGAAGAAGCAAATGATAGTGGCACAAGAACATCCACTGCTATTACAAGACTTACTCG
>WEKX01007092.1:30053-80584 GCA_013390025.1 Pitta sordida
TACACAAGACATTCGATTTTCTTGACAGCTATTTTTCATAGAAAATTAGTTGTAGGTACTTGTAGATTTCACATTTAGCATTCAATACACCTGAATATTTATATGATAAACATCTATACCTAAATCAGAAAACAAACCTACTACAAAATGTACCCCCAAAACCCCACTGTTTATAGTAATAACCATAACAAAAACCGAGAAAACATCAGCAAATTTATTCTAATGGATGCACTTATTTTAAAATAAGTAACTCCAAATTAAAAAATGTGCAAGAGGAAATGACCATGATCATATCTATTTCATGAGTAGAAAAGACATCTCACCCATATGAATCATTTGCTCAGACTCTTTTCTGATAGACATTTATAATAACACATATCTGCTGTTTCATCACAGACATAATCAGAAGACTGTGATGTTTCACTGAATAGATTTTCTAAATGTAGTACAGAAAGGACACATTACAGAATAACCGATAGTAAAGCCCTTCATGCCAGCGTATTAAAATCCCCACACATTACATTTAAATACGCTTCAGGATGTGTGTGAGGGAATTGTTCTTATTTATGCTCTCTTGGTAAAGACAATGGCCTTTTAACTTTCATTTACTGCACTGGTCAACAACTGAATTTTCACATTTCAGGTTTGCTGAGCAATATCAAAACACTATAATGTTCAGGCTACGCATTTGCTAAAGTATTTTTTCTGAAAAATGTGTCAACTGCAATTTATGAATGTCCCTATTTGCTCAATAAAAGCAAGCTCAATAGCTTTTGCAACACTCACAAAATGCTAACACATCAGAAGAATTTATTTACTGAAGGAGCCATCTACAGATACCAATCAATTCTATAGGGCAAAAGGCTAATATGTAACCTTTTCACTCTGATGTAAGTGTACTCCCTAAATGAATGTCATCTGAACATAAAACTCCAATTCTTCCAATGACTGCTTTATATCTAAAAATACCACTGCTGAATGCTGCAATTACATTTCTCAGCTGGAGACATCTTTCTACATTATTTTCTTGAATGGTTAAGATCCAGGCTCAACAGTGTGCTAATCAACAGCACTAAACTCCAAATGTGATCTAATTAACTGGAAACCACTCAGATTTGATTGGTAGGGGTTTTTGGTTTGCTTTCAAATGCAAGCATATCTGGATCACCTTGTCTGCCCTCCCTAGAAAACAGTCACGAAAAAGCACAAGATGTTCACAGAAGAAAAAAACCCCCAATCATCAGAAAATACACTCAGGTCCTGATAACATCTACTTACTCTCAAAATACCCTGTTTGCCCATAGTTTCTTATGGATTCTGACTTCAAAATTTCTAGTCATGAAACCGCTTTAAGGTGAGAATCACCTACAACGTGTATTTTGGTTACAGTGCAAGCCCTAACCATTTGAACCATGCCTTACAATCAGTTTCCAATGAACTGGAGAAGCAGCTCCTTACCCTCAATTTAGTTTGTTGAAGGAAACAATTCTGAGACTCCCATAAAGGTTGGTTCTCTCCATTGGAAAGGTCATCGCACATTGCATACTGCCCTACTCGAGTTGTGCATGTTCTTTGTCTTACAGAGCAGGTTAGGAAAGATGTATGCAGCAGAAGACAGCTTTTCCTTCTTAGATTACCAACATCTGTTAAGCCAAGTCTCCTTTTCTGCCTCCTCTAGAATTCTTAACATTTAATAGAGCTTGGAGGAAAGAAGGATGAACACAGCGAAGTCACCTCATGAGTAATTTTGTCACTAACTCTGATTTCTTTTCTCTGTCCTATGAAAGGTATTTGTAATAATATATATGCTAATAAATTGAACATATGCCACGTCTTTTTTTTTTTTTACTCACCTACGCAGTTATCACAAAGGCTGCAATGTGAGGCACGAGGTGGGCGGAAAATCTTGCAAGTAAAACAATATTTTAGTTTCACTGTCTGTCCATTGATGATCACTTCTTTTGTTCTGGGAGGGGGGCGATATCCTCCTGAACTGGAGCCATTTGCTATATCTAAACATGGAAATACAACACATTAAATTTTTCACGAGCTATGATGTATGCACAGAACTGTCCTTGATTGTAATCTAAAGTAAGTTTCCAATTTATATTAACACACTTGAAACAACCAGACTTCAGAAACCTCTCTTGGAGAAGAGGGTGAAAGGAAAGAAGTGAGCAATAGCCGAGAAATACGGAATCTGGGTATGAAGCTCCTAAACATTCATTATAAGATGAAGTGGCGAATACTTAAGAAACAGTAGCTTAGAATCAGCCTTCTAGAGACTGATGAGGTATAGACATCGGCTTGTGTTGGATCTAAACCATGCCCTGCAATGTTCTTGGAACATTTGGTCCTATGATCTGCATGTGGAAGCATGGATTACTGTGTGATTCATACTGATTTTGACCTCAAGGCCAATGTTACTTGACACAATATTTTTGATTAAATAAGTCATACAAGCTACCAGTGCATTGCAGTGTATAAGCTGAAAAGTTGTTCTTTGGAAGGTACACAACTGTGCTTATACTATTTAAAACTTTACAGAGACACGGATGACTTCTAAATCCAGAAGACAGGGAAGAATTTCTTAGAATTCACATTACATTAGAAAAAGCTTCCAGTGTCATTATAGCCAGCAGGTTGCTAATATTATTAGTCCTTCTAGAAATCCTTGGGCCTTACAAAATACAGTGTTACACTCATTCATCACCATAGATTGGTCAAGGTAAGATAAACTGTGAGCGAAAATGTAGGTCATTAGCCCTAATTAGGTTTTTTATGGAATAAAGCATTTAACACATGCATGTACATATAGCATATTCATTAATAAAATGAAGATTTCTATTTGATTTCATACTCAAATTTAGGTACATAAAATATTCAAAAATACTAATAAAGCCTGAATTTCATCTAGGTGTAGCTTCCTATACTGCTAGAAATGTTGATTCCTTCAATTGCTTAAAATAAAGGTAATATTTCAGATTTTCTTCTTTTACAAAACCTTATTATTCCTGAGTATGTGCATAATCATTGAAAGAAAAGTATTGAAACAAGTCAAGGGGAATTTTTTAGAAGAAAAATGCTCTTTTTCCTAAATAAATATTTATGTTATAAAATGCACATTGACCCAGTATTACATTCCCTTCTTTCAAGAAGTTCAAAAAGTGCACTGCATTTATTTTAAATGGGCTCTGGCAGAATCTCAAAGCCAGCTTCCATTTTCTCTAGTGGAGATGGAAGAGTACTGTCCAGCCCATGATATTTACAATGTTGGTTGTCTAAGAGGATTTCCTCCCAGACATTTGCTGGGAAGTTCACAAACACAGCAAATCCTAGCTCTCTGAGGAAAATTAATCTCAAAATCCAAGGGTGAAAGCTGATGTAAATGAAATTAATGAAAACAGTCTTGCTGACTTTCCATGGAATTTTATTTGGAATTCTAAATTGTGTAATATTACTAACATCTTTTTCCTGGAAACAAGCAACAGCACAAGGTCAAATGTACATGGATTTAATCTGATTTGTCTATCCTAAATTTGCTAAATGTCCTGGTACCACTTTGAATTTTTAGCCTGTAATTAGCCTTCATTTTGACTACTGATACTTGGTGTCTAAACACAGCAAATCTTTCAATGTATGAGGACTGTTTGAATGACAATAAAATCAAACTTTATGGAATCACCTTCCTTCAATGACCTGCATTTGCCCACTACTACATTTTTTCCATCCAACCCATTTCTGATGTACTAACACAAGTTATTTTACGAAAAGGCTAAAATCTGCCCACCAATGGGATCGCCTTCTATCCTCCCTGTTGTGAGATGTTTTATGACTTCCCTAGTAGGGTTAACTGTTCATGCACTAGATGGGGCTCCAACATTTTTATTACCCTACTACAAAAGCCCTGAACATACAATCCATGTCCTTGCTGGACCAAGAGACCTGACTGGCTCCAAGAAAGTAACTAGAGATTTAATGGAGATACAGCAGAGTCTAGCAACCTTCTAATGTGACACCAAACTCCACTTAGATTTCTCAATTTGTTATGCTGAAAACAAACGAGAGGTGCTGTTTAGATGAAATAGATACGGCAAGCGTGTATACGTATCACCAGGATCCTTCTGCTTAGACAAGGGCTGGCTTTTTTGGTCAATGTTCCTAAGATCTTAAGAAAAACAGCCTCTAGAAGGTATCCTCACATTGCCTCTATATAAACCTCATAATCATATCATGCAAGGTTTGCTGATGATTTTTATGGGACACAATTTCAATCATCAAAGAATACTAGGTATTAGAAAAGCCAGTAACTTGAAGACAAGAAAATGACAATATAATGAAAAAATCTTTATGTATAACCTCTAACATCTGAAAAACAGAAACAAACCAAATCAAACCAAATAAAGCCCCATAAAAATGCAAACCTCTAAGAAATGTCCTCTTCCGTGTTTAACAACTTAAATCTAAGATACATGCTTACAAGAGGAAAGAGTAATTTATTTCTTCCTAAGGAGGAGGGAAGAGAACTTTAATAGTGTTCTTGTTTTCAGACAGTAATCTCAGGGAAAAAAAATACTGGGAACCTGGCTTAGACTGAAATCAGCAGCTGCTAACTGCATTCTCCACATAGTTCTTCATCGGACACCCAACAAGAAATATCAACCACATATTGCTCCTGACTTTAGATAACTTTTTGCCTTATGTTTTTCAGCAATCACATATTATTTTCTTAAAAGTAGAAGTGCTTGAACTCCTTAAAGTCTAAAACTTAATGTGAAAGCTATGCTTGTTCCTAGAAAGAAATGTAATTTTTAGAGATTTGCTGAGGGAAAGAATATAGAGAGGAAGCACTTTCTAAGACTTATCTGACACACAAAGTATTTTCAGTACACTTATTTTAAGAATGTTCTTCAAACAGTGCAATATCAGCTATGACTATAGACTTTGGACATAACAACCCCATGCATNTGGAGGTTCTTAAGAGAAGACTCGATGAGGAGCTCAGTGACATGGTCTAGATGTTGGGAGGCTTGGATGGGATGGAGCGTGGTGCCCGTGGTTCCACGCTTGTGGGCCTGATCCCTGGGTGGGGATTTGCTTGGGAGTTGGACCAGATGATCCTTGTGGGTCCCTTCCAATTCAGAATAACCTGTGAACCTATCAAGCTGGTATCTCACCTTTGGAGAGAAAGCCAAACGTTATACCCACTAATGGTATGCATTTGTTCAGGCTACTGTCAGTTCTATGAAATGACTATGCTGTGGCACAGATTTAATTTTATAAGGTTATAAGGAAATCAAATTGTCCATTTCCAAAGAAATGCAAGACAGACAAGGAATTGTGAAGGAGTGACAAATGTGGTCTTGAGTATCAATATAAATTAGAGTGCCAAGACAAAGACAACTTACAGAGATGGTATGCTGGTGTAGCTTATACACTGAGTTCAGGGCTTTTGAAAATGCAAAAGTAAGCCAGAAGAAACTGTAAACCAGCCTGAACTGGTTGCACAGAATAAATTAGGAAGATGTACATTAGTTAAGACAGTTAGCCTGAAGAAAAACCCAATGGATTGAAGGCTGGAAGGATAAATTACCATGATCATCTTTTCATTTATCTTTATCACCTACCCGATGCAAACGAGATCAATATTGTGGAAGAATTGTTAAACTTGTATAGGCCAACAGGACAAACACTTTCCCTCTGTTAAACCCATTCTCCTGGGTTTGGTTATCCTTCTAAGCCTTCATATTTTGAAGCTTATGTTTTTCCACTTGAGGTGACTTCATATTAATGTGACTAAGGGAGACACATATTAGAACTGCAAAGAGGCTATAAAATAAGCCTACTCTTACTATTTGTGTTTCCATAGGAAAAACAACCCCTCTAAAATAATATTTTGTGTTAATGGAGAAGTCATGTGTGCCGTGAAAATAATGCAATTACCTGGGGCTGCCCTGAAAAAAAACTTTTCAATTTTCATGAAAGCAATTGAAGTAAAAATACTGCATCAAAAAGTTAAATGTTCCATCTAGGGGGAAAAAAAAAAAAGGCCATGCTGCATTTCAGTGAAACTAAAGCAGTTTTATAGCAAATAACACTATATATACATACACTGATTAGGAAAAGATGCTAAATAAATGCTTTATTATATGTTTCCATATTATATGCATTAAAAAAAAATCTTGGTGAAATTTTGTGGCCTAAGCTATACACCATTTTTTCTGAGGTTTTCAGATGCTTAAGCAAGGTGATTCAAACACTTCTGAAATTCAGATGACTAGCAAACATTTAAATACTTCTGTTGTAAAAAGCTTAAGACTGTACTACAGTCTTAAACGTCAAGGACACCACAGGTACTTCTCCTGTGCTCGCATAAACCTATCTTTTGAATTACATGAGTGAGCATTCCCCTGGAAATGCTTCAGAAAAATGGGAGTTCCGTTGAGTAGCATATCAAAGCAGATGCAGTTGTCTTTGGTAAGCTTTAGCAGCTTACTGAAAAATAAGCATACAAACCCACTGCTTATGAAGCAGCTCTGCAAACTCATCCTGTTTTCTTACCCAGGTAGCACATTTTAGCTATTCAGCATATATGTAGCTGTAGAAATACCACTATTAGAATTCAGTTACCAATTCTCTTGATAAGCAGAGCTGATTAAAATCTAGTGCTCTCCTTTAATTATGCTGGCTTTACACAAATAGAATTAGTAAGGTTTTTACCGTATATTAACAGATACTTATCTAACTCTTTCACAATATAAATAATAACATAATAAATTCAGTTAAACTATGAGGATACACTACTTTAAAAATGCACAATTGTAGAATCTTTGCAATATCAGCTTTCTCACCAAAAAAACTTTTAAAAGTATTCCCTTGTGCACCACAGAGACACCTCTACCATACTTGCTGAAAAGTATTTATATGAGTAACTATTCCCCTCCAGGGCCAGGATTTTGTTTACTTTCTGGGTGAGGAAGTGATCACCCATCTTTCCACAGGAATCACAGCAATGTCATCAGACATTACAATTCCAGAACCATCACTGTGCCTAGATAAGAGTAACTCCTCCCAAGAGCAGAGCAGCACACTGCCTTCACACAGTACATGCACTCTGGGGAGGAAAGCGAAGAGACAACAAACCTTCAGTGTTACCTATTTGTCTCTCTAGATCTGCTGCTTCATCTGGTGTTGCGCGGGGGAGGACACCAGGGTCACTGAAACTAGTGCGCAGCAGGGTCCCCATCACGAAAAAGAAAAGAATCCCACCGATTGCAGGTATAGCAGGCGTAATCTTCTCTGACAAATATGGACAACTGGAAAAAGAAAAAGATCAAACAATCAACAACACATAGTGCAACTGGCTCTCAAAAGCTATTTACCTCTACAAATGCACACAAAGAATTTACTTGTACTAATACACTACTTGTCTTGGAATGTTTATCGAAGCTGAAATTTCTGTTCATGTGTTTTGGTGCTTTGGAAGTCTCGCATAATTTTTTCAACATAATAAAGGCCCAAATAGCATAATAATGACCTCCCTAATATACCGTATGCATTTATGTAAAAACAAAATATTTTAATTACAGGATAACAAGCTCATATATTTCTTCATCTACTGTCCAATTACATAAAAGTAAATTGGGCAGAGGGAAGGAGAAATAACCTGAAGAAGCATATAACATGATGAAATAAGCCACCCTGGAAAATGTAATTAAGTCCATAAAATGAATTTAACACCCAGTGCTCAAGAACTTATGACACATTCCTTTAACAGCCTTGTTATGTATCAATATTATAACACCACTACTGATTCTCTTTCTTAATCCATTTCTAATAACTTGGTAAACTTCTTTACTCATTTACAAAGTAAGAAGTGTGCAATGGCAGTGCAATGCACCTGGGACTAAATAAAGGCGGGGGAGAAGTCTATGGGAACATGATCAGCCCTTCACCAGGACAAAAATGGCTCTGTAGTTAGCAGATTAACGATATATGCGCAGGGTTTAAGACTGGAATTTAGCAAATTTTCCTCTTCATGTTCATATTTATGCTTCACATGTGAATACATCAAAATGGACAAAAGCACTGGAATCTAAACAATACAGAAACCTATCTCTTTACAGTTGTGCAAAAAGATGGGATATGGACACTTAGACATTACACAGTCTCACTAATCTAAGTGACGACCTGAGTCACACAATAAGCACTACGACTATCTTAGAAAACACTCAGGCTGAAGATGGTCTTCAGAACTCTCATATTATGTAGGGGTGGGCAGAATACCAAGAAGGCTTCAAGGATTTCTGATATCTGCATGAGAAGTCATAAAGTAAGCCTAAAACCAACATAAGACAAAAATGAACAAGTTCTAGGCCTTAGAGCTTCATCTAAAGCTTCCAGGTATCAATCAAGTTTAATCAACAGTCTTCCCAGTTTCTGCTGACTGGCTTAAATGATGATTCAGGTAGACAAGCTTTTGCACTGCAAGTCAGTCAACCTCAGTGGAATGTTAACTCTGAGCAAGTGATGACAGTGTCAGCTTCACTGTCCAACGCTTCTGCCAAGAGGATGGGGAGAGAATAGAAACACTTCTCATACCAGCTACCATGTACAAAGCATGTCTCTCTGCATAATCTTGTTAAATGTACTTGGTTGTTTCGTTGAACACAGTGGGTTTCATGGATGCACTGAGTCCACACATATTGCACTGTGCATAACATCACTACAACTGGAAATCAACTTTCTCCCTACATGAATGCAATATTACTGGCGTAAAAAGTTACAGAAGAAGAAAAATACAACTGGGTATAGAAAAAAGGTGAGGGACGAGATACTGAAGTTTCCCATAACAAATAGGCTGTTTAAATACTGGGAGACCTACTTCAAATGTATACTTTTAGGAAAACCTGTTTAAAAGACCCAAATTTATAAAATCTGTGCTAACTAAAGGAAGCAGCAGCAAGACATAAGCCTTGGTAGCTATAAACCTTGCTTCTTTCATGTCAGAGAAGTCAGTCAGAACAAAAAACCAAAGGAAAGCTTTCATACCTCAGAAATGTCCTAAAACTCAATTTCTTTCTTGCCACAAAGGATTACTGAAATCAAAACTACTGTAATATGCTCAGACAAGAACACAAATAGGCTTCAAGACCATATTTTTAAAAGGATTAGAAAGAACATGTACATTAATGAACACTAAACATAGCACAGTGCTATTATTCTTTCATTGCATTATTCATTATAAATACCAAAGAAATTGCAACTGTGATGAAATCGGTTGACCAAACAAGAGCTGTGTGTGTGCAAAAGGTAACCTGAGATAATCTCAGGGGAGCACAGTAGGTGCAATACATTTTTGACAGTTCCCAAGGCAAAACCAGAAATGGCATCCACATACTCCAATTCTAATTGATATTCAGAATGGAAACTGAAGCCATCATGACACTAACATATTTTCTTTTAACAGTATTTTCACAGGAAATTGGCAGAAAGAACAAATTCATGTGTTGAAATACTGACAAAGCCTTGTATTGCTGAAAAGTGATGTCTTCAATATAGTAAAAAATCACAAAGACATCTGTCTCTGCCTTGCTGAACCAAGTCCACCTGCAGTGAAAAACCTCCCATTCTCAAAGTTCTGTATGCTCTTCATCATAAGCAAGAGCAAAGCAATCTGCTTTGCCTAAAGGTCTTTTTAGGGTTTAATAACCTCTATTTTACCAACTTTCACTTGCAATTAATTCAGCAATAATGCAGAAAAGAAAGTACTGTTCCAGCAATTCATAAATTATTTCAAGCTGAGAAGCTGGTCCTCACAGAGATTCAGACAGTAAGTCTAGGCAGGACCATTTAATAGTCTCATTTATGTACAGACCATATACTATTACATGAGCCTGCAGGGGCTCAACAGTATATACCTTTAAAAAGGTCCAATTAATTTTTCAAATACCTGCTAGCTAAACTGTAAAAAAAACCCCATGAACAAAACGCAGCAGATGCTGTGAGACTATTTTTTCTTCATGTCTGTATAAAAAAGGGGGGAAAATCTTAGTTCTCCTAGGTTATTAAAAATAATGTGTCTCTTAGCACAAAATTGAGAAAAGAAAAAAATCCACTTTAGTACAGTGGTAAGAGTCCTCGCCTCTCATGTGGGAGACTGGGGGTTCGAATCCCACCAGGGAGGCAGTGGTGCCGCTTAAAAGTTGGACTCCATGACCCTTGTGGGTCCCTTCCAACTCAGAATATTGTGATTCTGTAATATATATGAAGAAATACACTTGCATATTTATAGAATTTATATTTACATACCTATAAAATACGTATTTGTACCACTACATTAAAAAAAATGTTTAAAATAATATTGACTTAGTGTTACTACTTTTAGAATTATCAAATACTGTACACAGAACGAGATTATCCCTAATATTTGTTCAGGTTCCTTAATTTGCTTTAATTGAGAATGTATCCCTCTAGGCATCTGTTTCCTCAGATATTATAAGAGGTATCTTTTTTTGGATGGTATTTTCAGTGAGCATTTAAAGTAAACATTAGTGGGTATTTCCTGACAGCAAATTTCAGAATTTACACGCAGAAGGACTCCCTGTGCAGAGCCCTGCCCATCACCAGTACCACTTATGATAAAAAGCAAAGAGCTCCAGAAAAACTTCTGTCCTATTGTAGAGCAAGCAGTGACAAATCTTTTCAAACAGACACTCAGCAACTGGTAGAAGAGAACTGATGTCCCAAGTTTACATCTTAGAGTAAGACAACTCTTCTTGATCAGTATCTGTAATGACAAAGTACTGATGAGGTCCATCTCAGAAAACACATTTTTAGGAAATATCACATGACTGGATCCCACTAGAAATTGCTACTGTGAAAATAGCTTCTTCGGAGAAAAATGATTGGACCTGCACGTAGAAAACTACAACACAACTTGAAGGTTTTAGTTAATTAATTGAGGAGTTTTATGCCTTCAGCCCTACCTTTTGCTTGGTTTCTCAGCTGCATTTTTTAAGCATTGTGTGAAAGTTTGCTTGAGTTTAGGAGGGAAATAAAAACTGCTGGAAGACTCGTCTGTCATAGCTAGATAGAAATAAAAACACTCTGGCATATAATTACCAAGTGATAATTACCAAGCATTACCCCATGGAACACAGGATACAGGAGAAGAATAAAAGTAATTTTTACCACCCAGCAGTCCTCTTAACTGTGTAACTACACTCCTTGTGGCTACAGAGAGCAGCAGAAAAATAAGCATAGTGACTGTACTGAGGAGCACACAGGGAGAGTCCCACAACTTTCAAGATCTGTCATTAGAAAAGGGGAGGAAAGCAGTCTCCTTAAGGCCTTTCCTGGAAAGATGAAGGCTTTCCTGAACAGTTCACTGACAGTTATTCAGTGATAAGGAGATTCAGTAAATGACAACTCTATCCAGTAAGGAAGACAGAAATTTGGAGACAGTTTAAGCCTGTAGTTACACCCCCCCACCAAAAAAATCCCCTAACCCCACAAAGTTTCAAATACAACTATTTACTACAGAGGATAAAAAACCCCAAGGTTTCATACTTTGGAGATTTCTTTTAATATCTGCTCATTTGACAAGCAGAAAACAAATTTACAAATCTCATGCAGAAATGTAGTAGCCATCGCGCTTAATTACACTAATTAAATTAAAGATCCCTACAAGCTTGGAAAGCAAGGCTTCAAAGGATAGTCTATGTCAGGCTTTTCATCAATATAAAACTCCTTGTAGAAGATACAAAATACAGATGTACCCCAGGAAAAACATAACGTAAATATAGCTGAACCAAGAAACATAAGGAAATAAAATTATTGTTCTTCCTTGTGGGTCCCTTCCAACTCAGAATATATTCTGTGATTGCTCCAAGCCTCTTGGTCCCAAACTTCTGCCCTTATGCCAGCACAAATCTTTGTCAGGTTCTTTTGCGAGCAACGTTAGTTTACTAAAATATGAAAATGACACCATTTTCTTGACTTTCTGCCTCTTTACCAACTAAACCTGCACTTGGAAAGGAGCAATGGTATTGGCATAAAGCAAGAGAGAAAGGAACTTGGGACAGAGGGAGGAGACCCTCATTTCAGCAGCTGTCAGACTACTGGCTCTTGTGAAACCATGTTCTAACCTTGAGGTCTTTCAATTTAGAGATGGCAACAGAATACCTACATAGGCAGATAAAAGGCAAATCAAGACTTGGGGCTAGAAGAACAAAAATAGCTTATAATTTACTTTTCTAATATCAAGTTGCCAGTTTAAAGAAAGCAAAGATGTGGATAAAGAACAACACAGTCAGGAAGACGGAAAAATGGGCAAAACTTGAGGGCACGGCAAGAACCTTGGAGGATGCTGCGAGACAAAGAATATGCAAAGTTAAACATGATAAGGAGAACAATCAGAGAGAAATAACTCTCTTGGAGGATTTGGAGGGTTGCTTCTTTGTACTTGGCTGCTGGCACACAAAAATGTGATGTAATTTGAGTATAGATTAGTCCAAGTAATGTTACAGGAAATTCCTAACAAGATGAGCAGAGGAAGTTCTGCATTAGCTTCCCACATCTGTCTGATTCTTTTGAACAGCCTTAAAAATTCCTACTGAATTTTTAAAGAGACATTAAGGCATGCACAGACTAATTTCAATAGGATTTGAAATTTATTAGTAAAAAATGGATGTACGTATTTTGTTCTTATTTTTGTGTTTGCTCATTTTTTCTAAGTCATACACTCCCTCATTTCAGAAGGGTCAAGCAGTTTCAAAAACTTTTATGATAAAATACAAAACAGAAATCACTCTTCTAATCACTCTAATCATTCTTCTAATAATGATTTGTTTCATTTCAGGTCCAGGAAATCTGGTACGCTTCAAACATGTGAAGATGATGGAAAACAGAACAGCACACAAACAAAAGGCAGAATGACAATAGGAGGGGAGGCAATAGGCAGAATATTACCTCCTCCTCAGTTTAACAATCTAAAATATGTATTATACCCTAATTATAAAGGCATATTCAAATAATTATTTCAAACAAGAGGCATTCAACTTTACCTAAATGAAAAAGATGATAAAGATGACCCCAAGATTAGCTCAGATGGTTAAAACATGGTGCTCATAACATCAAGCTTATGGGTTCAATCCCTGTATGGGTCTTCAATTAAGAGTTGGACTCAATGGTTCTTGTGGGTCCCTTCCAACTCAGAATATTCTGTGATTCTGTAAACGCTTTACTTGAGTTTATTCAGTATTTATAGCACTGGATACATCTTACTTTTTTCCATAGTTGCTAGATTGCTTGAGGGTAACTCCATTTAAAAATATTTTTAATTAGAATAAATTTTAAGTGGGAACACATGCAATTATAATATATAGTATTTATATAGTAATTATACATTGAAATCAGATTTTCTTGCCTCCACCAGCACTTAGAAATGATTACTTAAAAAAAGAAGATTACTATGATGAAATCACACAGATTACTAACAGCATGATCCTTAAACCTAATAAATGAAGTCCTTTAGAAGTTCTCTCAAACCCAGCACAAAATCAAATTAGCTTAATGTTACCCTAAACAAGAAGAGCTCAACAACTGGTCTTCAAAATTTCATGTGGAAACCCTATGTAGTTTGGGCTTTTAAGCTGCTAGGCAAATACATGAGCATTTACCAGGAATGAAAGACTACAGAGACTTCTCTGTTCTCTGCTCAAACCTGTAAGTGTTCAATAGAATCTCTTGCAGCACTGACTCCATGAAATTATAGTGCATTATCATTGAAATCAGATTTACACTGGCTGGATTTGGATGTAGGATGTTAGATGAATCACAGAATCACAGAATCANATCCACGTAACAGCCTTGTATGACCTTCCAATTTGTATTGTTACATGAATTAACTCTAATGGTCTGCTGTCCACCTTCAAAACTGGAATAGATTAAATGCATAATGCAAAAGGAACCTGTCAGCAGAATAGATGTGGTTACTGAAGCTCCTACAAGGGCAGTTTAATTTTGCTTTGTTATACAGAGAAAGGATGTTTTTGTTTGACAAAACACAATTTCTAAAATTCTGATTGCACCATCTTTTGGCTAGAACTTTCCAAGCAAGGTGGGAAGAAAATAGGGAATTACCTACCAAACTCCACATCAAGTGCCTGAATGTTACCAAATAACTAGTTTCTTTATTAAAGGTCAATGCAAGTGTGACATATCCTCAAAAGACAAACTCAGAAAAGGTGTGGCTTTCAACCATGCAGCACATCAAAATCTTGCTTTATTGCTATTTCCATTCCCTGACTAATTACTCACTCAGAAAGCTAAAAATACACTTGCACTTGAATAATTTCCAATTTTGCTTACAGTGCAAGGTCTAGTTTTCAGAGTATAGGACTATCAATTAATGAATGCCACTAAATACATAAGCTCACGATTTCTTTTAAACAGCTCGTATGGAAGACTTTCTTTCCTGTTATGCTTCATATTACTTCCTTATTATTTCTTATTATTTCCTGTTAGGTGATTTTATAACTAAACCATCAGGTTAATCCCAAGTACTAATGAACAGAAATGAAACAAGCGGAAATGCCTTATGTCACAATCAAGTCCCTGAAGGAGTGTGAGCTTCTGGATGATTTTTCACAGATTCTCTGCAAATTGAAGCACACACAAGCAACCTGCTGCCAGATAGTAGACTCTGGCTTTCAATGAGTCATATTTTACTTTCTCAACAACTTATAAGGTATAAAGGCTAGATGTAAAGCCCAGCTCTTGTTAAAGGGCAAAGGCCTGCAGATGCAATCCCTGACCCTGTCCACACTCTTCACTTCTTTGTATAGCACTTCCCCTGTGTAGCAGAAATGAGCTGGCTAACACAAAGTTAAAACAGAGGAATTGTTTTCAACATGTTCTCTCTTCTGAAAACAAAAAGAAAACCAATCCCCGCCCCGGCCCCACAAACCAAAGCGAAATCCCACATGTAGTCATATGAGCTTAGGAACAGTAGATCCAAGGTGTTACTGTCATGGGTTAACCTTGCAGGTAGCTAAACACCACACAGCCACTCACCCTGTATTTTTTTTCTCTTTTTTGCTTCTGCAATTCTACCTATTGCAAATCTTTGGTATAAAACACAGAAATTAACTTTCATCTAAAATACAGGGGAGAAAAAAATTAAAATCTTAACTTCTCGGTGGAACTCACTGTAACAGAAACCTTTGCACATTCATTGAAAAACAGATACCACACTGAGAACTGATGATCCTACCCACACTACATATCAAAAGTGTACATCTCGTTGTTATAAATAAAGCAACTGGTAACAAAGTAAGAAGGAGGATAAAACCAAGAGAGTTTAATATCCTCTTCTCCAAAAGAAGCACAGCTGAGCGATTCAGCAACTTGAACATCCTTCTCAAAGACCTGTTCGTAGGAGCTTCATAGCCACAGGCCTCCACAAGCACTGGCAGGCCTTTACCTGAAATCACATCCTTTGCTTTCTCCTATGACTTCCTCACAGTAACACATGAATTCTCATGTCCCAGACTAAGCATTCATTGGACAAGCAGACTGCCATATTGCAGGCCACTTCAGATTAAAGAACCCCCAACAACTAATTAGCACTCATGATTCCAAAGCAGCCAGATCTCCATATCTAAAAATGGGTCAGTTTAAATATATCAACTTGCAAGATCAGTTTGAGGCAAATCACTTATTTCATGGAAAAAATAAAGGACACAGTGCTTCATCTGCACAGAAACCATATCCACTACAAATATTTGGGTTAGCAATGTAATTTAAACAAGTAGGAATAAATAACCTTTTACTGTTTTGCACTAGAACTAGATTTGGGTGCAAGTCACGCAAGTCCAGGCAGAGAAGTTTAATACCCTACACTGAAAGACTGCTAAACTCTGGTGATTCAGAAGCAATGTCATACCATTTAATTAATTACTCCATTATTTATTGTCTTCAGGTATGTGCACAGAAAAGATTGCACTGTTTGAATATTGAAATACTTTTGTCTGCATTTTTCCTTTTTTAGGAAGACATTTAAAATGCACTTTATACACTTTTATGTCAAATACTTATCAAATGTAGATAAGCAGGTTCAAACTGAAGGTCAGTGGCTTTAATATACACATTATGCTTTCCTCTGTACTTCCACAAACACATCATGTACAGGTACTTTCCCCTTGAGAAAGACCACTGAACAAAGTTAATCTCTTCCTCAACACTTGTGTAATTCACCCAAGCTTATTTCTACCACAGAAATCTATTGTGATATAAATCACTTGTTTAAATAAGAAAAACATATTCCAGCACATTTTCTCTTAAACTGACTACATCAACAAGAACGTATTACAGAAAAACACAATGAAAGTTATCACAGAAATGTTACTTTAAAAATTTAAAGCTAAGGATGAACATCATCCCTGTTAATGCTTAGAAACTGAGAGTATCACACAAGGTTCTGTAGCAAGCTCACCAGCAAAAAACCCCCACATTTAAAAGAATTATGTTCTTCATGCAATGTCAGTCACTTTAGAACCACAGTTAGTGTTAGCTGCTGTACAGTGACTAAATATTTTGACTGCTAATGCATAAACAAGACCTGAATGTAAGATGAACAAGGAATTTCTCAGTTTTTACATTGTATCTTAAAAAGATTTTAAATAAATTCCCATTACAGTTATATCCCCTCATTCACGAGGAACGGGTCAGGCCACGGGCCTCGCGAAACGCTAAACTCGCAAAGTGCAGGTCATTAATATGCATGCAGGCCACGTCCATTGCTCCACCCCCGGCACTCTCAAGCACTGCAGACAATTTTCCACTCCTTCCCATGGTCTGTCTTGGCACAGGCGAGCAAAGGGGACCGTTTCTGAGGGGCTGCTGCGACCATGTGTGCTCGCAGCCCAAACTCCGTGCCACTGCTTCCCCCCCAGGCCCCTGGCCCGGCCCCGGTGCTCGTGCCGATCCCAGGAGTCCCACGCCTCCCCACGCGTGCTCGCCCTGCGTCTGTGGCAGGGAAGACATGTCCCTGAGCTCTGGTCAGCATTCTTGGAGCCTGGAAAAACCTTAACTTTGCAACACTGCAACAACCCCTGCCGCTTATGGTTGGGGGGGGGGAGGGGCGTCGGTATCGGAGTTTCTTTCCCTTTAACATCCACCAGTCCCAGCAGAGGCAGCGCTGCCCGGGCTTTGACTGGGTTTTGAGTAAACAAGGAATGGCATGTCTTGTGGTGGTGCTGCACTGGGTCTCAGCGGAGCACATAGGACCAGGTCAGGGATGGGGGCACAGTGCTGCAGGGCTCTAAACACGATTGTGAGCTGCAGAAACCGTGCGCCCCAGCCCTGCCGCGCCCCCGCCCCCACCGCATGCCTTCCCCGCCGTGGGGTTGCCAGCGTGGGCACAATCACCGGGGTCGGGGGGGTGGGGGGGAAGCAGCGTGGGGTTTGGGCTGTGGGGGTGACCACAGCAGCCCGGAGAAGCCCACAGGGTGGCGAGGGTGAGGGGGTCGGGTAGGTATCGGAGTTTCTTTCCCTTAAACATCCACTGGTCCTGTGAGAGAGGGGCAGCGCTGCCCGTACGGTCCCAGAGGAAGCCCCCTCCCAGCACACAGCTTGCCTCACTTTCTTGGGGCAGTTTTCCCGTTCAGGGACAGGGGCACGGTGCCGCCATTGCAAACGCCCTCCCCGCAGGGCGGGGTGAGTCCCGCCCCACAGGCACCACGGCAGAGCACGTGCACTGCGCATGTGTCGGGCGGCTAAACTCACAGACAGCTGAATCATAATTGCGAAAAATTTGCTTTGCAAATGGGCGGGCTCATAATGGAGAGGTCGCAATGCAGCGGGGATTCACTGTATTTTTTTTATATGTAAATTTTACTTTCTAGTAGATATTTCATTAAAATTTGCCATCCATTTCCCAGTTGAGTTGATACTGCAGTTTTGTGCAGTAATTAGCACAACCCTCAATTTAATTGTAAATTGAATGAGGATTTCGGGTAGGGGAGAATAACAAACACGGGGTGTTGTTGCTATTCTACTTCGAAAGTATAACCTCTTCAATTTCACATTTATTTTTGTCAGACTGCCAAAACGGTCACAAACAGTTGAGGCAAAAACAGGGTTTTTATTATATCCACTGTGACTGTAAATTACAATTTTCCCCTAACATTTCAATTATGCAACTTGTTATATATGATATAGGTAAATACATACATATTTTGAAAGCAAACTTTTTTGTCAGCATTTATACAGACATTCAGCAGACAATTTTGCAAGTGGAATGATGTGACCTCTCTCCCTAATGCAAGCCAGCCATGAAAAGCTCAGTTACCTCATTGTTCCCAGAATATACTCCCAGGAATTGCAACACAATATTTATTCTCCGTCTTTCCATTGTTACACATGTTCTGCTGCCCACCTTCCAGTTTCAGATGCTGACATAAAAACAATTCTCCCTGACACTCTCAACCGTGCAAATGCAGTCGGGTCTCCTATATCGTGGACCCGCAGTCTTATTTGGAACCCGCGTAGCCTGACTTTCGTGTTGAATGGCAGTCGCCCCGCGGCCGCTACCGCCACCATCCATGCCGCCGTCACCCGTGCCACGGCCACTGCCTGTGCTGCCCCTGCTGCTGCCTGTGCCCCCACCACCGCCCAGGCCATGGCCACAGCCGTCGCCACTGCGGCATGCACAGTTGTGAAACGGGTCTCCTACATCACTAAAAAATCATGCCGCTAAGATCTCAAGCTGCAATATGGGGGGCGTGAAGTGCAAGAGGGCCGACTGTACTACACCAACTGTTGGTCTTTACTTTAGCACTTTAACACAAACAGGAAACCAGCAGGGCATGAAGTTAAATAGAAATGGAAGACTTCTGAAAACCTAAAACAATTGCACAGAAGGTAAAATAAAACAAAGGTTGCAGCAACAAATGAAACAGCACTATAGGACCAATATCCTACCAAAAAAAGAAAAAAAAAAGGCAATTGGCTGTAGAAAACAACATCGTGCTACAGTATCCTTGTAGTGCACTATCAATGTAAATCTGTTTCACTGAGTTCTTCAAGCATTGGTATCATGAGCTTCACCTTTTGCCCTGGTGTTTCCTATTTTTAACCAGGTTTGCTGCTGTCTTTGGCCAGTCCTTCCCAAGTTCCTCAAGCCAAGACTCTGGCCACCAGAGAACAGGAGCTGCTGCTCTCCAAACACACATGCTCCTTGTGCTACAGGACCAGAGAGGAGCTGCACCACTTAAAACAGTCCACCAATGCCCCCATTTATCTGAGGATATTGGCAATTTAACATAAAGAGCAGCTGCTAGCCTGGATTAAATAGTAGTGGCTTCATACACAGAAATAGGAGCTGACACTAATCAAGCAGAAGATCTAGAGTTTAGTAATGTTCAGCAGCCTTCTTGTAACCAGTCCTCTGATTACATCCTTTCTCCATGGAAAAGCTTGCCTTTCAGGTTTGCAGAACACATTACACTTGAACAGGTAAGGTACATCTAACTAAGAAGTGTGCTGATTATGTAATTTCAAATAGCTGCGCTAAATGAAAGGGTGTTGTTGATCAACATGTTGATCTTCCTTCCTATGCTCCTTACAAGGCAACAAAGTTTGGCATTTGTCAAGTTCATGCTTCATGTCTCAGTAGTTTTTCTATAGAAAGGTGCAATGTAATGGGGATTTAGAGCCTTTTCTGGCTGCATGTGTTCAGAAAAGAGACCTTGGTGTATCTTGCTCCTAGTTATAAACACTAATTATTCTCTGGCCACAATGAAGCAGTCACAAAGCAAAGCGTACATACGCTGCAGCAGGGTAAGTAATTTTTATTTTACAAATAAAGGACAGAGCAAGAGCACAAGATTGTTTCTTCACAGGTATACAAAAAATCTTTTCCTCTAAACCAAAGGAAAATACTCTGGTTTACAACCGAAGTATAGAATTTTTTATTCCCATACTCCGTATTCTCTGACGGGGAAAAAAAAAAAAGGACAGTCATGCAAGCAATCTTAAATCAAAATACAGCTTTAAATCTAATTTAAGGTCTTTTGAACTTTAGATTACAAGCTTAAATAACATTATGTGTACTTATTCCTCCAAAAGCAATTACGTATTTTGCCCTCTTACGCACCAAAAAACCCCTTCATTTTTCACATCTATTGAATACTAACTTATTACTTAATGTTTCATTAGCTCAAAGATCAAGGCCTCAAAGGTTCACTAGTATTACAAACACACAAAATAATTTGCCATATCTCTGTGAATAAGTTCACAAATTGAAGTCCAGAAGCAGAGTCAGACAACTATACTTCTCAAACAAGTATTCAATTCATGCTTGCTTATTTTTTAAAGCCCTTATTAAAACAATAAACCAAATCATTCTTGCTATTAAACCACTTCTTTTCTCATATTTGATGGTTTGTCAGACACATTTCCATTCTGACCATGAAGTCAAAGCTTACTAGGACACAGAAGATTCTGATGAAATTTTGCTGAAAGGATGAAAAAAGGACTGAATGGAAAAAGGACATGACTTACGAAAACCAGACATTATCCTAACCACACTCTAATCTAGAGAGAAACTAATTTTAAGTTTATGTTAATTAAAATGCTAAACATTACAATTTTGACCTGAATTGCAATACAACATTCATATTCCTATGTCCCAAATACATACTAACAACCTTGTTTAAAACATGCAGAAAACACTAGGGCTGGAGGGAATAGAAGAGAACATGCAAGAGCTAGGATCACAATTATTCCATTCAGCAAAGCTACAAACCTTGAAATAGCAAGCAGCATGGCAAATACCAAGTTGCTAATATAGCTGTATCCATTCCCCCAAAAGATTTCTAAGGCAACTATTTCTGAATTAAAATTCATAGCTATGAATGCATGAACCCTGTTACTGGGTCCAACTCCTCACAGGCACTGAGAAATACTAAGGTAAGAGCTGTCTGCTATTTTTCAATCTGTTAGAACAGTGAAAAGCCATTAAAACGTAACAGTTCTCCTATGCCAACCAGGAACGATGGCCAGGCTTGTGTTTCAGGCTCCTGCACTATGGAGAGGGTATGAGCATCATTTTGAGCATTCTCAAGACAGCACAAATCTCCCTGAACATGAACATGCTCTGCTGTTTCTCAACACCAGTAATAATTATTCATAGCATCTTCAGCTGCATTTTTATCTGTAACCTTAAAAAAAACCCCACTTTTTCCACAAGCCTGTCCTACACTACTATACAGTCCCAGAAAAAACTCAGCTTTTAGGGACATGATTCGCACTGACTGCAATGGAACCTAGTGCCAATATAAATCCAGTCATTGAGAGAGCTGAATTAATTCATACTATATTAACCCCTTCTCTCTTTTTTTCAGTAAACATACATACAACTGGTAAAAAGAATTAAAACTCCTGTATGTATAAGTCCACATCTTCATGTTTCCTTGTAATATCTTGCTACACTAAAATTAACAAAAGGAACACCTTACATAACAGAGATGTATAAACAGAATCATCTGCGTATTAGCTTTTAACCAGGAGTTTCTTTGAAAGTCAGTTATCATTGTCACCATTAAGAGTATCAGTGAATTAAGGGAAAAAAAAAGAAAAATCACAGACAACCATTTTAGTGACAGTTATATTAAAAAGTGCAATAAACCAATAAATGATGCTATTTTAAATAGATAGGTCAAAAATGACAAAAAAGGGAGACTTTTTAAGAAGGAAAGTTAAACAGCAGTAAATATTTTTTAAAATTTATTATTTTACTACAGTTGGCCCTCTTCCAGCGATTAAGGAGGCCCCTTTTCACAACTGCGCATGTGTGACCTGCCACTCATGAATATTCAATTAGGTAATCATGAATATGCAAATCAACCTGCACAGCCACAGCGATGGCTCCACTGCTTCCCACACCCACCCCGGGCACAGCAGTGGCTCTGCCACTCCTCCCCCCCAGCACAGCCTCCGCAGCAACCGATACACAGCAACACAGTGCTGAAACAGTGCCGGGGGGCCGTGTGAGGGTGTGGGGCAAATTTGCATATTAATAAGCTGTCATTCAACACGGATGGAGGGCTTCGCGGATAGGGGGCAAGACCCGTGGTACAGGAGACCCGATTGTATTTCATCACTGGCTCACAGATTTAAGCTTTTCCTTACTGTTCTCTTTGAAAACCTGGCACACTGCCCTTGTAAAAAACCTCTCAAGGTGCTTCTCATATGGTACTGAAGAGTTAAATTAAACCTTAAACCTATAAGCAAAACTCAAAAATTCATAATTTGAAGGCACATTTCTCCTTCATAAAAGACTTAGGGGAAAAAAAAATCTCTTATATTAAGGAAGTCAACAGGAGTAAGAGAAGTGTAAACAAAGGCCTTGTCTGGATGGCTGGCCAGAGGCGGCCTATTAGACTCAAACTGGTGTAAGAAAGTATCTAGGTGGCACAAAAAAGAAGTACTGAAAATATTTTGGAAATATATAGCATAAAACTTCCAGTTTTTTATATGCTACACTCCAATTCAACAGTGCAGTTATCTCTAGTTCGTATATGATATTATAATATTCCTTCTAAAATTAGCTAAAACTATATATTCTTTCAAAACAACAAAACAAAATTCCTTATTTTTTGACCTACTCTGCACTCAGATGCTTGTAACTTTGCCAACCCTCTGCAGCTGCTTCGACACCATGCCAATGCCTGCACTTCCTCAGTCTTTCTATGCTTAGGAAAGAATCTCTAGAGACCTAAAAGAGTATTGCACAAACAATACCGTATTCTCCAACTGTTGGCAAATACAAAATCCATTTTTACTTCTCCTGTCTCTTTTGAAGTACGGTGAACGTGCGCATTGGACTTAATTTCTGGTTGATGCAATAATATCTTCTTTTCTTTCAAAAACAAGACGGCTCAACCTAAGAGAAGCCCATTACAATGGAGGTCAGAAATAGTTCAGTGGATAAGACAGGAGACCAGGAATTGGTAAAGCTGCCTTCCTGGATCAGCCAGCAATCTGTTGCGTGACCTTGAGCAAAGGCAACTCACCTCCCTGTTATCCCTCTGCTTTTTTGGAGCATACACATATTCAAGACAGAATTACGTGCCAAATTCTGTATGACTATAAAAATTCCCCACCATTATTTACTTTTATTGAGAGATTTTTTTTTTGTTGTTGCCAATGAACATTGATTATGGTCCTGAACTCTACTGTACAAAAATACTGTTTAAGCAGCAAGCAAATCAGCTGGAATCTCTAGGTAATAGTGAAATATAAATAATTACTAACAGGAAGCACTGACTGGCTTAAACAATACAATGGGGGGGGAAAAAGGAGGAGGACTTAAAATAGCAAGTCCATATGTTACTATGCTGATTATTAGTTGTCTCACTAAAAAAATATTGTGCTTAAAAGCAATTGGGAAAATTTATCCAGCTAGAAGTGTTTCAGCTTCTCCTAAAGAGACAAAATGTTTGTCCTTTATACACTTTAATTTTGTTTTATAAAATTATATCATTTAGCTTCAGACAGGCATTGGTTTTCCAAAATATTTAATAGGAACCTGATCGTTGACAGATAAGTTATCAATGATTTCTTTCCAAATATAGTCAGCACATGAAAGAAACTTCAGTTTAAAAAAAGCCCTAGATTTTCTGAATTTCAGTATCTGAGCCTTGAAGCAACCAGAGGAGTGTGAGGAGTAACAGCACTCCATACACAAAGTAATTTCCTCCATCACCACCATGCTGAGAGTAACTTTTTGTTCATGGTGCCAAATGAAGCTCCACTTCCTCTCAGCCAGCTTACTCATTTCCACTCGTGCCTTGTGCTGACACAAATGTTCCAGGGAGTGAGGAAACAGACCAGACTGATGCTCTCCCTAGGAGAAAATGAAGTGCAGAAAACATGCTAGAGTAAGAAGTGAGATGGTTCTTCGGTTGTTTTTAAAATTGCTGGTTTTCACAGTTTAGATTTGTCTGTCTCTTATTGTAGATTGTTAATAAATAGTTGATCACCGGCTTTCAAAAATCTGAAATCAGCTTCAGTTAAACTATAAACAGACCTACAACAGAGAAAAACTTTGCAGTATTTTTAGGGAAAATCACACACTTCCATTTAATTTGAGGCATACCATACAATACAGTAAGTACTGCATAGTAACGCTGAAATTTGAAGAAAAGTAATAGACCTTCATAGACAACAAAAATATGCATTATTAAGCAATATTTAGAGGCCATTATAATTGAGATGACTGATGAAAGAAACAATCCAGAGCACGCAAAGTCCCTAGCCCTTTGAACATTGTAGTCTTGAATTTTTCAGATAACAGTTTTTCAAACAGAAATCCCAATTTCACTCAGCCTCTTCAAAGTATAATTAGTTAAAATAGGCCAGGTTACTTGCAGAGATGTGTATAAAGCAAATTCTACCACTACCATTGTAAGAAGGGAAGTTCTATTTTTTTTCCTTGCTTTTGTTGTTGATTTTGCTATATAGGAGGCCTCGGACTCCCAGGTAATGAAAAAAGTGTCGGCATTATAGGAGAGTTGTTGCTGCTTTACATAAAATTTGTTTAGTCTCCAATTTCTTCTTGTGTCTAGCAAAAATATTTGCTGTAAAATGAATTTACTTAGTAGAACTGAAATTTTCTTGGGACAGAGCAACAGTTAAATTGTTAAAGAGTTGATACATATTCTTCATATTACAGTATATCATTAATGCTAATACTTCAATAACTATATGATTTCTAGGTTTAAGGAAATTATAAAATAAAGGTCTACATTGCCAAACTTGCTTTATTTTTTTCTTTCTGTCTTTAAATCCTGAATACAGACATCAGGAATTTTCCATGTCCTATTTGCAAGAAAAGCACATCTCCAAGTCAGTCACTCCAGCATTTGCTACTAGAAATCTTTACTTTAAAAACTGGACAAATCTGTATTTGTTCCCAAAGTCTGTATGAGCTGATTAAATCAACTCAAGCAAACAGAATGAATCACAGGAGCCTAATCCAAAAGTCAAACGCTCAGTGCCATCTTTGCGATGACACAAACATCTCTAAATTGGAAAAGGATTAACACTGGAGCAGGACTACAAATGGAGCAAGCAGTGAAGCTTACTGACCACCTGAGCTGGGAAGCACCAAAATCCTTCCTTCAAAACTAATAGCTTTCCTGAGTTCACAGCCTTTTCCTGTGAACCAGTCAATTGTCACTGTCAGAACTGAAGAGTCCTGAGTGTTGCTTGTCCTTCTGCCTGCTGTGGACATCACCTATGACACATGGACAGCAACCAGAAAAACAGCACCTGGTGTTCATGGTGAAATCAAACTTTTAGAAGGCAGCTCTCCAGGGAAGCATCTTGACAATCAGTTCTTATAAATAAAAATGCAACTAACTTATTTTCTTCCTAGTTAGGTAACAATACCTCAGCACCTGACAAGTCCTTCAGTGCTCCAACACTGCAGATTCCAGCCAGGACCATTGCCTCTGATCAACAGTGAAAGAACTACAGAGACGACACCTGAGAGGCTCTTTATACAGAGGGACATTGTAACTCAGTAGTTTCAATTATCTCAATATGGCAGGAAAGAACTATATCCCAGTGTTATAAACCTATAATAAAGAAAGAGAAAAATCACTTTTGGGGGGAAGGTATTTTCAATGCAGCATTGACTGAATGCTTCATTTTTGTTCCTTTCAGCACTGCTTCCTTTTCCAACAAAAGCAAATTCTGAGTGACAGAAAAGTACATTTCCCTCTCTGCCCTGCAGCTCACTCTGTGGCTGTGCAATCAATGGCAGTGTCTGAAATAAGAAAAAAGAGACCCACCAAAATCCAACAGTACAGTGAATGATGAATGCCATACAAAAATGTATGTCCTTGTATGGCCCCAAGCTTTAGAAAAGGAAAAGAAGATTCCTAAAGAAATGAAAACATCCAAGAGACAAACAGTCCTTAGTATCAAGATTCTTTTCTAATTTGAAGTATTCCTAGCAACTATCTGCACACCATCAGTACTGTTTTGTTAAATAACGTGATATTGAGCAAATTGGGTCAACACAATGAAAATGACAAGTGCCATCTTGCATACAAAAATACACTTCATAAAAATTCTAAGAAGACTTTTATATGTTATACAGGTGACATTCAGACTAGCTTTGTATAGTATTTCAACTTTAGCAACAATTCATCTGGCACTCACTTTTTACTTGGTTGAACAAAGAAAAATGGAAAGACTGTCAAGTGGACTTCGGATTTTAATCATGTCTCATTTGCACTCAAAGTTGCATTGTCCCAATTAAAGGCAGGATTTAAAGCAAGTTGAAGCTCCTTTATACTTTATAGGTAAATCAACAAATCCACTTTAGGCTAATTTCTGTGTAATTGTACAGACCAAGGGAAAAATGTCTAACAGATGCGTTTGGAATAAAATATGGAAACTCTCTGTTGTGTACAGGCTCACATTTAAACCTGTTTCAGCATGAAGTCAGTACCCTAGAAGATTTTGAATCTTGGAGTCCAAGAGAGTAATAACAGAGTTTTAACTTCTGCACTCATGTAACTTGGATACACAGACATAGCAGAGGATTAAGGATTCTCCAGCTACAAGGACAACAAGGTGGATGGGAGCTGTAGTCACTGCAGAAACGTTAATGAAAAAATTGAACCTGAACCGGCTCTTTCATAAGAGATTAGAGAGCAATGACACATTTGCACTTGAATACATGAAGCCTGGAAGACACAACTTGAAAAATTAGAAATAAGAACCTCCCCACCTATCCATGGTCCAGCTCCCTGTGAATTCAATACTTTGCTGTTAATTTTTCAGCGAAAAGTGGGAACATGCACATGCGCAGAAAATGCCGCAAAGACAGACAGCTCATGGATGTGTAAATAAGCTCCAGGGAGGAGCCACCAGCAGCGGCAAGGGGAGGGAGCCAGGAGTCGCGCAGCACGGTCAAGGCGGTGTGCCAGGCCAGTCGCATCTGGGATGCGTTCTATGTAAACGTGTGTGTTTGTGTGGCTGGCCTTGCTCTCCACCTGGCTGCAGGAGGGGGCCACCATTGTGCGCATCTCTGCATGAGAGCAGGAGGCACCTTCCTCCCATCCTCGTGGCTCCTGCAGATCCCACTGCGGCGCCCTTTGTTGCCTGGTTGGTGAAGGGAAGGGCAGTCCTGTGGTTCCTGCCTCCTTCACCTGCAGGGCAGCGCAGGAGCTGAGATCGTGGGGGGCCCCCAGCACTTCTCAAAAGCATATTATTGATCCTACATTACTACTACACTAAAGGACCCCATTTATTAAAAGGACTGTTATGAAGTGACTTTGATTTAAATAGATATATAAATGAGCTTCACTAGAAACAGCTGTTTAAGTTTTAAAATTTGATACAGAAGAAAAAATGGAAAGATAAAAATATTTTCTCAGCTGATTCATAATACATATGCATAATATACACAAAGTCATACATAATATAAATCAAGGTATATACAATTATGAAACAAACCATAGACTACAGAAAGTGATGAATCCTGTAAATTACCCCCAAAAGAACAACTATGAAAGTCAGTATCTCTGACATACAGCAAATATAATGAGTTAGAAAAAGTCTATACCTGATTACAGTTATGTATTTAAATGCAGATTTTTTTGCTAAGAGATAAAAATATATTCTTTATAAACTCCTGAAAACCAGGAAAATTCTCACCTATATTAAGTAATAATCTTCTTAGTAATTATTAACTTGTATAAAAAATAGTAAAATTTTGTCTGTAAGAAACTTTCAGTAATAATGTTAAAGCTGCACATTTAAATACTTTTGGCCAAAAGAATTATCCTCATCTAAATTGTTTAATTCAGAGGAAACTAATACTAATCCCTAGATTAACAGAGGCATATGATTAAAAAAAAGATCAACCAGGAGCTGAGGCAGAAAATTATCTTAAAATTTTGTACTGAAAGCTTCACAAGAAAGGATTTGTGCAGCTTGTAAGAAACTCATTCAGAGGATTTATAAGTTACAATAAGCATATTGATAAAGCATTATGCAAAATATGAAGGCTAAGAAGTCCAACTTAAGCAAAAAGAATTTCAAGTCACTAAAATGTGCAAGTGAGAAGACATATGTTTAAAAGATGAGGACTAAAAATCTGCAAGTCCTAAAAAAACCCCTATTGGGCAGAGATCAGAGAACAGAGCAACTCGGGTAGGAGATACTAGCAATAAATTTTGAAATGTGCAAAATTAGAATTTTAATGTAGGGTGTATTTGGAAAACGACTGCTCTGTAGTGTATGAAGAAGCACAGAGATTACAGAAGAAGATGGGACTCCATGTGACAGAAGGAGTGAATTAGTCCTGCTCTGCCCACGTACTCTGTGGCTGCACAGTCCCACCACTTACCCTGCATCACCTCCCGAGGAGCCGGCACAGCTCCCACACCCAACCAAAGGGCTGGGGAAGGGAACTTGGTGCTGCATTAGCAAACTGCAGGAAATCAGAGACTAGTCCACGAAGGATTGGAACTGGAGCATGGGAGAGAAAAGTACCATACCCATAGATGCAGGAGTGGATTAAAGATCATCTTTCTCTTCTGGTAACAGTAACCAAACATCAGGCAGACTATCTCAGCTAAAGAAACTGTCGTCTCACTCTGTGAAACAAAGATCTTATATTTTCCCCAAATCCAGTTAGTTTACAAGTATTTTGAAACCTATTTTCATATTCACCTTGCCAAAACTTTGCAAGGGTTTTTAGAACCACTCATTTTGATCTTCTCTGGCAAAACATGAAGCTCATCCTCAGTAGACAGCCAACACAAAACACAAACAGCATTTAAGGTCCTTTCTAGTACAACATTTGCTTAGTGCTGTAACAGGCTGGAAAAAATCCAGCTTATAGCACCTACTATTGTAAAGCAGTAAGCCATTAAAAAAATCATTTCTCCTCAATATTTCATTTTGCTTCCTCAAAACCACCTCAAAGTGTTATTTTTACTCGTAGTCTTGCTAAATACAACTATTAAAAGCTTATACAAAGTGTTCATTATAAGTAACACTAACTTCACTCTCAGAACAACTTCACATTATGCTTCTACCAAAACAATCAGAAAAGCTGGCAATCCCATACCTGATACAATAGTAACAGCATACACCAAATACAGCACAAAACATTAATTAAATACAATCCAAACTGGAAGAACTTTTTAGTTACAGAAACACTAAGATAGGTATTCTATTAAAACTTCCAAAGGTGATGGCCAATATTACAGGACATCCAACTGAAATTAGATACCTGAACTGTGTGTAAGAAATTACTCAGGGGTCACCTCATCACTGTTTACAGCTACCTGAAGGGAGGTTGCAGTTGGGTGGGTGTAAATCTCTTCTCTCAGGCTGACAACACCAGAACAAGAGGACATGCCCTTAAGCTACGCCAGTGGAGGTTCAGACTGGATGTTAGGAAGAGGTTTTTCCCAGAGAGAGTGATCTCTCACTGGAATGGTCTGCCCAGGGAGGTGGTGGAGTCACCATCCCTGGAGGTGTTTAAGAAAAGACTGGATGAGGAACTCAGTGACACAGCCTAGGTGACGGGAGGCTTGGATGGGTGGAGCGTGGTGCCCATGGCTCCAGGGTTGTGGGTTTGATCCCTGGGTGGGCGTTCGCTTGGGAGTTGGACTAGATGATCATGAGGGTCCCTTCCAACTCAGAATAACCTGTGAACCTGTGTGATCTTGACTGCTCAGACACAGACTTAAAACAATCTCGAAATTCTTCTAAAATAGCTGCATATGTAAATCTCGCAAGCTCCAAGCAATTTGCCAGACGTATTTATGTCTTCTGATGTCCTGAACAAAATTAATATTTTACAGACTCTAATACCATACACACTTATGTAGAGATACATATGCATACATTTTTATATACACAAGTGTACTCACACACACATGTGTGTATTCTGACCCTCATGCTCTCAAAAACTTTAAAATATTTCCAAGGTAACTATATTTAGCTATGAAGCAATCCAAAATATAATTCAAAATTTTATCTCTAAAGAACAAAGACAGATGACACAGGCAACCAGCTAGCACTGGATAACTTGAGAAATCTGAGAAAGGGGAAAAAAAAGATCAAAGCAAAGATTTGGCAGTGCCAGAGTCATGCTTGTTTTTTTTTTAAAGCAAGTGTATAAAGCCGACCTAAACATCTACAAGAGGGAATTTGACAAAAAATGCACTGAACAAAATAATATATGAAAAGGCAATATAGAAAACCTTGCTACTTCTAACATTAACTACCTAGTAAGTCTGAACGTCAGTGGTAGTCTATTCTGACAGAGGATTTTACGCTAACTTCATACCATGCTACTGCTAATCATAATCCAAATAGATACTCTGAATAATCAAAAATATATCTAGCCTGAGCACAGCAAAGCTGGAAATTCTATTCTCTCCCAGGACATCTGATAAAATCATTGGTAGAAAAATTTCTGAAATTGTTTTCTCTCATGAGAGAAAACTATTCCAAATAAGCAAATGGTTTAAAACCAGCAACTTTGTTGCACAGAAAATGTGATCAGATAAGAGGAAGTAAAAGTGACAGTGCAACTCCACAGTTCATGGCAGTCATATCATTCGTTGGCCTAAAAAAATCCATTAAAAATAAAATGTTCTACAGTAGCAAAGTAAGTACATCTTCAAAAAAGAGTGAAATTTGGAATTTAGTTATTAAAGACACCAAATGTATAAAAATAAATTCTGACTGGTGAATTTAAACCCATTTTTACTTTGTAATAGCAATTATACAATCCAGACCAAACTTTTTGATTTCTTTTACAGTATTACAAACCAAGACCAGGTTGTGAAGATTTTTTTTCTTGGCTAAACATAAATGTGTTATGAATCATCAAGAAAACCATTACACAGCACTTCCTGGGCTCTGCTAATTCCTGGCAGCCAAAGAACAGCAGTTTTAATCTTCTGTGAGGCCACTTTCAGTAGAGTCAAGGCACTTCAAAACATGGCTACAAATAAACTTGTCCTCTGTATACTTACACAGCACTAATATGTGAGTAAATTCACAACTCTTTTCTAAAGAAATTGTTGAGATAAGGCTTTGCTAAATTTGTGCCTATCTTTTACTACAAGTATCAGATATCAGCACAGGGGAAAAAAATTGCCAGGCTGCACTCTAGATCATGAAACAGAAATGGAAAATGGCAGAGAATAGAAGATGAAACTGGATGCAGACAGATGAAATTGTTGACAAAACAGGAAAGAATTAAAAGATTAATCTAACACCAGGTATTGTTAAAAAAACCAAACATAACAAGACAAACAAGAAAACAGCACCACACTAATTCCTACAGGAAAATGGAAATTTTCTTCATTGTAATCTTTATACTCAAAATGCTTGAAATTAATTTTTTTATACCAAAGACTTCACATTTTTGCATGAACTATATCAGTAGCCTTAGGCCATGGATGAGAGAACATTTTAAAAAACTTGTTACATGCAGATTCTACTGACAATACAGAAAGACCATAAGGTGTTCCTGAATTGCCACTGTTCCCTACCTACCTTGTTACATCAGCAATCAACAAAGTCTTATCCAAAATGCTAATGAGAAAAACTTGCAGAAAGAAATGTATACAATACTGATTTGGATTTTTTAAAAGCTAATTTTTAAAAGATTTTTTTTAATCTATGGCCATGTTGCCTGCTACAACCAAATAATTCCATAAAAGATTTATATTGGCCTATCATTACACAGCAAGTGTTCCTTTATCAGACTCTGTACACTTATTACTCTGTGTAACTGTATATAACAGACATGAAAACAAAAAGGAAGAGAGAAAATACAAGGAATTTTTGCAAGCATCTTTTTATAATATAAAGTGAATATTGTCCATGAACACTTCAAATTGAGATCAGTTTGCTCCAATTAATGCCATACCCAAGAATGTGGAGAGGATCTTTTTAAAAGGGCATGTAGTGACAGGACAAGGGGTACATTTGGATGATATATTAGGATGAAATTCTTTACTATGAAGGTGATGATGCACCAGAACAGGTTGTCCAGAGAAGTTGTTAATGCTCCGTCCCCGCCTGCCATGCGGGAGACCAGGGTTCGATTCCTGCCGGGTAGGCAGTGGTGTGGTGTAAGAGTTGGACTCGATGATCCTTGTGGGTCCCTTCCAACTCACAATAATCTGTGAATCTGTGAATCCCTGCAAGTGCTCCTGACCATGTCTCATGGAGCTTCAAGAAATCTGGTCTAGTGGAAGGTGGCTGGAACTAGATGACTTCTAAAGTCTCTTCCAAACCAAACCATTCTATGATTTGATGATCTTTTTTTATATTAAAATGTCACATATTTTGCTTTTGAAGGAAAACTAAAGTTATTCCTGTTACTATTCCTTTAGAAAGAACATTTATATTCTCTGCTATTACCTGCTTTAATACTGTCCAGAGTTTAATTAAACTCTTGGAAGAGCAGAAAAAAGACTGAGCAAAAGGGAATAATACTGATTCTTCATACCAATGTCTTTGAAATTAGAACTTTCCAAGGGCAGTTCAGAGACATCTACAATATGTAACCGAGTAATTTGTATCTTGACATATTTAATCCAGAAAATAAAATCTTTTCTTATCTGTAATTTTAAGATGTTACCAGTTTAAGAATTATAACTTGAAAAAATATTCTAGGAAAACCGTTCTGACATAGAGTGTATTTAGTAATAAGGACAATTAGATGACATGAGAAAACCGAACAAAGGCAGAAAACTTTTGAATAGGAAAATATTAACAAACAGGCTGATAAATACCTTGCTACTGTGACACCTTAGTTATGTAGAGCCTTGACAGAGGACACAGTGTCTTACAGCAGGAGTCTCTGTATGAGAGCTCCATTTTAAATCTTCCCAATTCAAAAATCTCCTGCTGGGAGAATTTAATCTGAAGAATTTAATTAACAGCAAGTTTAATATAGGGTCTCTAAAGTATACTGTTGGTTTTCCTACAGGGTAGCAAAATCAAAACAAGACAGACGTAAGCAGAAAATGGAATGAATTCTGCTTGTCTCACACAAAATATATGCGTGCTACCTCCCCCTTTATTCCCACAGGGTGGAAGGGAGAGGTATGTGAAAAAATACAGCCCTGCTGAACAGAACATCCATCACACAGAGCTGACCCACCCTGCCACAGGATCGTATCAGATACACTAGAGTTTCTTTCCTAAACGCTCAAGTTTCTTTTTGAATGCCGAAGGAGTTATTTCTGGAATTATGAAAATTTTACAAATCTCTTCCCATGACCTTTCTGACATTTAAACTTTGATGAATAGCTCCCACACTAGATTGGTCATTCTGAGAAGGAAATTTCATGTTCCTTTTCCTTAGTGGCAGATAAATTATGGATTGTCCACAGCAATGATTAAACACAATTCACAAATACATTGGCATATCAGTCATTTGTTCTTAACCTAAAAATTCCTGACCTTTTTTTTCTGGCAAAACCCTTTTCTTTTCAATCCAACAATGGCCCTTATCAAAATCAACTTTTAAAAGCTGTTCAGTACCATATCTCACTTGCATTGTAGGTTCTGCATGTTACACAGTTAGGAAAAGATACCTAGTTATACAGTTAGGAAAAGATACTAGGCCCAGAGACAAATCAAGCTGCAAAATCAAGCACTCCAAAGTCAGCAAATGTCAAAGACATTGCCAGAAATAATGGGCAAGATGCCTAGAGCCTTGATTTGCCCTTGCCCTGTGTGCATGCATTAAGGTTGAGGTTTTATTTATAGAATTACATCCCACTACCACCCACAAGGCTGTTCCCTGATTCAGTTAAAAAGAAGAATCAACACATATTTACTGAGCAACTCAATATTTTGTTTTCTTCTCAGCATTTGAAATACAACTTGAGACCATCTATACTGAGTGCTATGGAAGTATTTCTAGGAAGGCAGTCACAGAATCACAGAATATTCTGAGTTGGAAGGGACCCACAAGGATCATCGAGTCCAACCCTTAAACGGCACCACTGCCTCCCTGGTGGGAATCGAACCCCCAGTCTCCCGCATGAGAGATGGGGACACTCACCGCCGTGGTAAAGTCAGTTTCCTGGTAAGCTGTTCCATAAGCCTCATTATTGTATCCACTAAGTGTCTTACAAAATACTACCCAGTAAATACATTCCTAAAACAAATCAAGCATTATCTAAAGATTTGAGATGTAAGAATTCAGGCACAGAAAGGCAAAAACCATTAAATATTTGGACACCAAACACCCCGCAGGGTATTTCCCAGACTAGGTGGCCTTGTACAGTGTTTTTATAATACAGTAATCCCTCAAATATCGCTGGAGGTTGGTTCCAGAAAGATGCCATGAAAAGTGAATTCCACGAGGTAGTGGAAAATACATATGTAAAAGAAGCTCCACCCTCTGCCACGCCCCCTCAGCCCCTCCCCACATTGCCTGCTGATCCTGCTGCCACTGCTCACCAAGGGAGGCCAAAGACATCCTCACAAGAAAAAAAAATGTGATGTATTGAAGCTGCAAAAGCGGAGCCGTGAAGTAGTGAGGGATTACTGTATATAAAAATACAATTTTGTATTTACTTAACACACAATTGCCATCAATTCAATTGCACATAAGAGCTCAGGGCACTTTTTCAAGTCAAATTACAGCTTCTTAAGTTGAAAAAAACCACCTCCACACGTAGTGACTCTCTACAGAAATTCTGGGTTTAAGTGAATCACCGTAAGAAACCTGGGAAAGAAGAAATGTAGGAATACTGCACAGATCTCAACACAACACTGAGCTATACTCTATAATTAAATTCTAAAACAAATTCAGTGATATGGGTGATAGTCCCAAGCTTCTCAAATACATACTTGGATGAAAAATGTAGGTCACCATACTAAAAATAAGAGGATTACCTATGAAAGGCTGAAATTTTGTTACAGGGTAGGGGAAGGACGTACAACATAGCCAGAAGCACACCACACAACACAGAAAATTAGAGTAATGCCTATCAAAACATCCATATTGAAATCCATTTTGCACCTTAATGCACTGGCATGGCAAACAGTAACATAATGAAGGAGAATGGAAAATAAGACAATATTTGAAGGTTTACTAATGCTATGAGGGGAAGATTCCAATAACCCAATGACTGGCTGAAAGGAATACTCTCATAGGAACCTGCAAAGCAATTAGATTTTGGCCAATGTAATGCTTTTTCAGACCCCATACAGCATGGGAACTGAGGAGTACTACAGACATATACACTTGATATATAAAAACAAATATAAAAATACAGCTTTTGTAGAACACTGCAAAAATCCTTACGCTCAAAGAAATCTATATCAAACCACGACAGACATACTAAAAAATAAGTACCAAAAGTTATTAATGTCTAATGACAGTTGCACGTATGTGCAACCCTGTTCTGACACTATTTAATGAAAGACCTGCGTTTCAAATGGTTTTGCAGCAAAAGTAATTAACAAAACCCAGAAATAATCATGTTATTATTAATTAATTTACAGAATTGTATTAAAGTGTTTGTACTGGATAAAACCACCATAAAAACCTCTATGTTCATTCCAATCAATTTGTAATTTCTGTGTCATATCCACAGATCATAGGTAAAAGACAAAGGGCACAGCAGAATTTCCAAAACTAAAAATATATTAAATGGAATTAAGACAGAGTATGGATCTCTGTATATACTATGTGCATATATGCATTTTTATTATACAGATACAGCTGTAAAACACATTATGACCCTGAGAAGTCAGGATCAATTTTAAATCAATATCGTAATACAGAAATACTTTCCCCCCCACCCAAGGAACATAGAAGTGGAGTAATCATCAGAACAAAACTAGCAGAAAAAGTAATGTCTTCTCAATCCCTTGATATCTTTAAATGATGGGTGGTAATACTTCTAGCAAATGCACTTTAGCTAAGCACAAACTACATTTTGGTCAGCCAAATCAAAAGGTTTAGTATCAGGAGAACGGTATGAAATATAAAGACTTGTAGTATGTGAAGAATGGTAGACAAGACAATTTAATAGTCCCTTCGAGCCACAAACACTATGAAGAAGTATTCCGATAGAATCCATGCAATTAATATTATCACAATTAATTAAAACAAGCCCACATTCTGTAACCTAAAAGTGCATCACTATCCTCTGCAAGAGGTAAAGATCACCTTTGGAGGTGTTATCTGCAAGGTAGAAGAGCAAAATTAATCCACCTCATATCTTCCTTGCTTATATTAAAATATATTCTCTATTTATTCTCTTACATTATGTTGAATATAGAAATATTGAACATCTTAGTATCCCTCACACACACTGATTTTCTCTTTAAAAAAAGGTTAAATAAATTAGGACAAGCAGGTATGGGTTGTTAGTTATTTGGGGTTTTTTAATTACATTCTCAATTAGAATACTTACTGTCAGCAGGCAGCTTAATCTAATATGCAAACCATGGCTGTTAACCAAAACAGTAAATGTTTGTCGCAGCTCCTAAAGCAAAGTCAAGTTACCCTTAAAGAACACAACTGTGCAGTGCCTTTGCAGCAAGCAAAGGAAACTTGGCTTGTATATATCTACACAATACAGTTATACCTCCTCATTTGCGAGGAACAGGTCATACCAGGGGCCTCGCAGAACCTCAAACTCACAAAGACTACAGGTCATTAATATGCATGCAGGCCATGCCCATTGCTCCACCCCCCAGCACTCCGGAGCGCTGTGGACACTTTTCCACTCCTTCCCACGGGCTCTCTCAGCACAGGGGAGCAAAGGGAACTGTTTCTGAGAGGCTGCTGTGACTGTGTGCTCGCAGCCCAAACCCTGCGCTACTACTCGCCCCCTCAGACCCCCCGGGCTCCGGTGCTTGCACTGTCCCGGCCCTGCGCCGGCCCACGCGTGCTCGCCTTGCCTCCACAGTGGGGAAAGGGTGTCTCTGAGCTCTGGTCAGCATTCTTGGAGCCTGGAAAAACCTTAACTTTGCAACACTGCGACACCCCGTGCCACTTATGGCAGGGGGAGGGGGAGCGGTGTCAGTATCAGAGTTTCTTTCCCTTTAACATCCACTGGTCCCAGTAGAGGCACCGCTGCCCAGGCTTTGAGTAACAACGAACGGCATGTCATGTGGCGGTGCTGCGCTGGGTCTCAGCGAAGCACACAGGAGACACACAGGACCAGGTCAAGGACTGGGGCACGGTGCTACAGGGCTGTAACCGCCATGGTGAGCTGGAGAAACTGCAGGTCCTCCCTGCGCGCCCCCCCAGGGGGGCTGGCTCCACCTCACCTACAGGGAGAGCTGGCANGAGCGGTGTCAGTATCAGAGTTTCTTTCCCTTTAACATCCACTGGTCCCAGTAGAGGCACCGCTGCCCAGGCTTTGAGTAACAACGAACGGCATGTCATGTGGCGGTGCTGCGCTGGGTCTCAGCGAAGCACACAGGAGACACACAGGACCAGGTCAAGGACTGGGGCACGGTGCTACAGGGCTGTAACCGCCATGGTGCTCAGCAAAGCATGCAGGTCCTCCCTGCGCGCCCCCCCAGGGGGGCTGGCTCCACCTCACCTACAGGGAGAGCTGGCACCGCCCCTCAGCAAAGCAGAGGCACTGTGCATGCATCAGCCAGGAAACCTCCCAAATGCCTGAAACTGAATTGCAAGAAGTTTTCCTCGCAAATGCGCAGGGTTGTAATGGAGAGGTCGCAAGGCAGCGGGGACACACTGTAATTTTGAAATATGGCTATTCTTGCAGGCATTCTCTGTGATACATATTATTATGTATATCAATACCTCTTGCAAAAGAAACTTACACTTCTAAAGAGTAAAGTGATCACTTTAAAGAAGAATTATCATTAGGCCTAAAAAACACTAAAAGGACTTGTGGACAGATTCAAAAATGTATTTAAGATGTCTCTCAGAAATTCTACTGATTCCATCAGGTAGCTAGGTATCTGAATATCTGTGAACCTGAGTCCACTTGTACACTAATCCCATATATGTAAATCAATTTTATTATGAGGAAGATAGAACAGTTAATTCTTGCTGTTATATAAAAGTAAAGCAAATAGTAGTATGATATGAGAGATCACATCTTTCAAATAAAAAAATCTCATTAATACAAAACCAGGAGTTTATATATATGAAGTTACCAGAAAGACAGTCAACTATGCTAAAAGTAAGTACAAGCATCCTATTTAGGCCAAGTGAATGACACATATTTCCTGGAAACAAACTTGCCTATTCCTTTGTCTTCTACAAAGCTCAATAACCTTGAAGCATCTCAGTAATTATTTCGGTAGTGAAAAAACCCAACATGATATTGGGAACAAAGACATGATGAAAACTCAAAACTGTTACATTTGGCATGTTGCTTTCATAAGAGAAAACTAGAGTCTCTTCAACATGGTATTGCTCTCTCTCTTGTACTACATTCCATCCTGTGTGCTCTGCACTTCCAGGATTTTGTGCACGCTCTCTTTCCACTCAGGCTGGGATCACACGCCTAAACTGAGGGAGCATGCCATCTTGGTTCAGCTATTCATCTGCCTCTGATTAAAAGATTTAAAGAGAGAGAAGGAAAGGGAAACATACAAAAGCACATTAGCTACACTTTACAGTAAGAATCACTTGTGTATTTTCACCTCATTTTAAAATACCTTGTACAGTAAGCACATGTGTACAAAAGCCACTCAAAATTCTGCGGTGGCCATTCCACCACTCAAGGAAGGTGAAGAAAAACCAAAACAAAGTTCAACCATTTTATTTTCATCTTGGATATTCTAAGCACCAGAGTACACATGATCACACTGATCACCTAGTCTTTCTTTTCCAGCTTCTTTCCAGAGCCTCCAAAAGGCTAGGATAAACCTTCTGCCCGATTTTGACATAGTCTAAAGGAATAAAGAATCTCTGAAAGCTTGCTTGTTCTAACTAAAATCAAAATGTAGATGTGACAAAGAAATTAGTACTGGAGATATTGTGGGATGAGGATAAGAGGGTGCATGTTGGGGGCAGGTATTACATCTGAGGGTTCTCCATGGCATTTTCATGGAGAGGAGATGCAGTTATTTTAAAGGGATTTTACAGAGGATTAAAAAGCAGCTCCACTACTTCCCCACTTATGAGGATCCACTTGTTCAATAAAAATGTGTAAAAATACTAAGGTCTCAGACCCAAGAGAAAAATGTGTCATGGACATGTAGCAAAATTGTCTAGTTTGCTCCAATGCCTTGACAGCCTAACTTCCAGAACCACAGTCAAAAAATGGTATTCCAACTCTCAATAGTCATCATAGTTTTTCATAAAGTGATCAATTCTGGTATCTATATTCATTCTCTAGTCAACAGGGGAACAGTGTACCTGGTTATGGTAGTAACATCATGTTGAAAACCATGAAAGTTTGTTTCCACAATTAAGCTAGAAGTCACAAGTACTATTTACAAAAACACATTAACATTTTTGTCCACTCAGTTCAACAGTTAGCCAAAGGGTATGATTTATGAAAGACAACAGAAAAGTTGATTCTAATCTGTCCAGATACTTTCTTTTAATCTCTAAAGGAAAAAAAAAAAAAAAGGGAGAAATAGTAATAAGAAATTTTTTAATTCTCATTTAAAAAAAGACTTAAATATTTAAATTGCTAGCAATATCACCATAACAGCTTTTTAACTCTGGCTACTGCAAATCTTTCAAATACTATGTTTGTTATATCCTGCAAGTGGTGTTTCTTGTTAACAAAACTGAAAGAATAAGCAGAATATGGCTTACTGCCTGAACATAGCTCTCAAAAATTATTTTAAATTGTATCTCCAGGCAGCTGTAAAGAAAGAGGCAGGGCACATAATCCTATCTCTAAGTGGTATGAATGAGTTTAAAGAACAAAATACATCACACTTCCTGTTTAAATTGCCTACTTACAAATCTTTAGAAGGCCATTGTTTCATGTTTGGATTTTGCAATTCTCAGACAGGATCTTAATTAAAAGGGAAACTGTTTCATGTAGGCAAATATCTGCTTATACCAAAAAATGCGTTTCCATTATTTGTATTAAATAAACTCTGAAAATTACTGTAGTCCATTCAGACCATCCTTTAATTCATAATACTTTATCCAATCTCTTCTACAAATAATTCCATTAAAAATATACAGCAATTACCATTATTCCTTTCAATGGGCCAAAGACAAAAGTTAGCATCTTTGTTAAAGAAAAAAAACACCAAAACCCCAACACCTCACATAAAAAAATCTCAAGCAAAACAGAACCAACCCCCCCCCCCCAAAACAACCAAAGGATAACACCTTCTTGGAAGAAATGCTACTTTCTAAGTATAGATGTTGGCAGCAGGCCAACAAGTTTAAAAAGAAGAATTGATCAAATATATGAGGGAAAAATAATTTTCATAATATATAAGGTAAAAACAATATTTGTAAATAAGATTATATTTTCTGTTGCATTTCTGTTAAGTATGATGTAATATAATTCCTTGCACCACAAGGAGGCAGGAAACCAATTTTGATTACAAGGCTGAAATTACAAAATAAGAAACTATGTCAAAACAGGCCACTCTTCACTTACTTCGTAGAATGACTGACACACCCAAAAGAATAATTTGGACTAATTCTTACTTTGATGGAAGTTGTTCACATCTCTGCTGACTGTAACAAAGAAAAACATTTGCTTTCCCCTGTAATCAACCATCCAAGTGCAGATTTTAGTAATTACAGTATTCAGAAGAATCCTTCCATTAGGATTCCCACTCTGTAAAAAGCAGCACTAAAGCATGCTCAATTTACAAAAATTACAACTGGTCCAAAAAATTGCTTTAACACTTTTTGATCTCTAACTAGACTTGCTTTAACATCCTCCAGTCCCCTGACTATGCATCACTGATTAACTTAGGACAGAACTCCACAAAGAGGGTCTACAGACAGCCATCAAATAAAATAGCCCCAGATTAGTTTTCCCTCATGCTCAAATGCAGACTTTACACCTTTTCAGTCAAACTCCCCAAAACATGGTATCATCGATGAACATTTTTACAAATATACGGTATGTTGTCTATAACAGTATTTCCTGTATACCTTTCTGTGACTTTACAGCAGACATTTTTAAAATCCTTCTTCCCCCGTAAATGTCTAAATCCCAGAAGGCTTCTGGCAGGACAAAAAAGTAAACCACTGTGCAAATAGCAAGACATAATTCATTATGAAATCACACAGAAGAAGCAGACTTTCCAACTAATTTTACCAATTACACACCTAAAAAACGGACTAGATTTAACATAAATTAAGTAGAGTAAGTAAAGCAGATTTGAAGTGTACCCTAAAGAATGTGGTGTAAGACATATGCCAGTCAGAGCTATGATCATTACTTACTTTTGCATTACCAAAAAAAAAAAGTAGAAAACATGAAGGAACTGTCTATTGCTTTAAATGCACAGAGATACTCAAGTTTCTTCAACACAGGAAGTTTTCATTTAGTTTAAATTTATATAACCTAAAACACCTACCTAGAATAAAAACTACAGTTATACTCCCTCATTTGCAAGAAAACGGTCATGCCAGAGGTCTCGCAGAACGTCAAACTTGCAAATACACGCAGGTCATTAAAATGCATACAGGTCACACCCATCGCTCCACCCCCAGCCAATTGGGAGCACTGGGGAGCCTCTTTGACTCCTCCCCATGGGCTCTCGCAGCACATGGGAGGAAAGAGAAGCATTTCTGTGCCCTCTCTGCCTGGGGAGACTCCCCCCCGAGAATCCCTAGACTTCTCTTCAGCCATGCTGCCGCTTCTGCAGCTGCCGTCAGGGCCAGGCTGCTGCAATGGTGCGTGCTCTCATGGCCCCCCTACCAGTGCAAACCCGGCACCGCTGCTGCCCCCCCTACCCACCCCAGGCCCCTGTGATCACGCCCCCTGTGTCCCGGCCCTGCATGGGCTGCGGCAGCAGAATGAGCATGTCCCGCTGACACGCCGTGGCCAGCCCCACTTTCCTGGGGCAGTTCCCTTCCCCGCCTGTAGCCAGGGAAACAATAACACAGATGCACACACACAAGCACTGCCCGCTCGCAGCTCGCAGGCGCTCCGCACACATGGGCGGGTGAGCGACACCCAGGGACCTGCATTAATTAAGCATAGGCAGGTGGAGGACTCATCCCCACCTGGCGCCTCACGCCACACAGGGCCCTGCTCTGTCTTCTGCAGTGGCCGTCCCCATCCCACAGCCCCCAGCGAGCCACAGAAACTGCGTGTCTTCCCTGCGGGGTCGGCCCAGTCCCGCCCCAGAGGGAGCACCGGCACTGTGCCTCGGCAGAGCAGAAGCACTGCGTATGCTTCGGCTGAGGAACCTCGCAAATGCCTGAAACCAAACTGTGAGAAATTCTTCTCGCAAATCCGTGGGGTCGCAATGGCGAAGTCGCAATGCAGCAGGCATATACGGTACGACATAATTTCGGTAAATCAAAATGAAGTACATATTATAAATAAGGGGGGGTTAATGTACTTACCAGGTACCTTTTACTCAAGCATGCCTAATATTTACAAATACTAGATTCATTTTTAGAATCTATGACTAAATATCTCAGGATTCATAATAAAGTGTAGTATTTTCTGTCAAAAACTGAGCACAGTAAAATATTTTAAAGTAGTTAATAGAAAAAATAGAACACTGTTCTTGAGCACACACAAACTTAAGATAAGCATAACTATGAATTTAGAAAGAAACCACCACAAGTGTTATATTTTTATTCTGTATCTTACACTATTTTCTGATCTTCGTGATAGAAATCACTGTCTGCTAATACTAAAGATTAAAAAAATTTACATTTATTAGCCAACTGAAGCAGCAGAAAGATGGCTGCAACACTATGGGACTATCAATTTCATTTGCTAATTCTCAAATAATTGCAGTACCCATTTCAAATATGTACATTTGTTAGAAAAACTTATGAACTTTTTGGAAGGACACAGCTAAAATAAGTCATGGCAATGCATTGTCTAGCATCACATACAATACTATTTTCCTGTTTCTATAAACTACCTCAGCAAAGCCTAAAATCAACCACACTACCATAGTGAAAACAGAAAACAGGTAACATTATCTGTCTTTGCCACAGTATGTCAGACTTCAAAAGAAAAAAACCCAAAACAGAACAAAGAAGAAATGAGTTGCAAAGTCCCTGTGTTAGGAAGCTAGGCCTAAAGAGAAACTCATTGCGAGTTCTTATACAGTTAAGAGAATGCCTTAATAGTGGTATATTTAATAGGTGTGTGGTGAAGTTGGGAGAGGGATGTACGTTTGAGTATACCACCTACAGCTAGCCTTTTTCCCTGCTCAGACACAATTAGCACAGAGTGGGAATTTGATACCAGTCAGTGATGATCCATTCCTATCCCACAAATTTTTAACATTCCACTACAAAAGCTTTACAGTTCCCCTGTATGTAGTTCATTGGGTGAGGTGGGGGGTTGCATAATATAAATTTGCATTACAGACACAAATATAAGCACACACAAGCAAGGAATTTGGCATCCACTTATCTCCAAAGAGACCTCATCTCTCCCTTTTAATGAGCCACCACAGCTGTGGTCACAGAGATGAGTAACAGGAGAGCCCAATCCCTCATGTTGGTAAACAACTTACAGGAAAACTAATCAACAGAGTAGCTCAGCTGTTTGCTTATGAGTGTTGAAGAGACTACCGAGAGTAGTGAGGGAGAAGACCTAGCTACAACAGACAAAGGAGATCTCAGACCTGCAAAATGTCAGGTCCAGAGGCGATTATTACCTATTCATATTACTTATTTGAACATTCATATTAAGCATAGTAATTACAGCTATGCTGCAAGACCTAAAAGAGTTCTGTCACTGTCAAATTGCTCTCACACAAATTTAAGAGGTTGTTTCCATAAAAAACCTGACTATTTGTCCCAGATTTACTTCAACCAATTGAGAAAGGCAAACTACCCTCCGCTTGCCATTGTGAATTGGTCAATTGTTTTACCAGTCAATTCAGGATCAGTTCTGCAACCCGTTTGCCAATGCTTTCATTACCTATCTTTGTCTAAGTTATCTCGTTAAATTGAGGTTTTCATTAGTCACTCTGATTCCAAAGCTAACAATCAACAGGTAAACCTGCTCATACATGTCAAAATCATCCTAAGTACTAGTTCATTAAAATTCAGATGTTTAGTAATGCAAACTGTAAGAGTGGATTCCGTAAGCATTTATTTTATGTAGGTCAAACCAAACATGTTTCCACACACGATTAATTTTTAAAATATCTCTTGCCAATGCTACTCCAATTAAACCTGTTGGAAGGTCATAATACATATTGCAATTTAGAAATTCATGTATTTAGACCTCAGTGTATCACATGGAAGTGTATCACTTCGGAAGGTTTGCAAGTTTCACACACTCCCGTCGATTCTAGTTCAATTTATTTAAGATACTGAACCACACAATTTCTCATAAGGTGACCGTATAAGCTTCTCCCATGGCAGAAGATGGCTGCAGGCAACAGTCTTTTCCATGTTTTATGTCAAGACTGCAGGTAAGTGTACATACTACAGCTACAGGATTCCTCGAAACTGCATACACTATCCAAGAAATCAGGCAGGCGGGACCTAAACACCACTCCTGATTACTTGATCCAGTCTACCTCTAGCCATCAAAGCAGCTGTGAGCATCACCAAGTGGTTCTCGTTTACCATTATTCTTCAAGGGGGAATAAAAGGGGCCAACTCTTCCATATTATAATGAAAAACATATAGGTGACATCTGAAAAAATTGTGCCCAGAAGAACAATACCATTTGTTTCTAAAAGCCTACATGCTTTGCAAAAGATGTACTGATGAATTGCCCTAGAAGGCAGTATTTTGTACATTTAGTAAACTAGTTTACTGGAGTGAGACTTTTCCTGTTAACAAGAAAATTCCTTTACAACTAGCTGATTAATATGAATGCAGGAAAAGATCATGCTTTATAATGAGGAGGGGAGGGGGTTGTTGTATGAAGGAGGACTGGAAAGTATCGTGCAATCAATTTGATAAGCATCTAAGTTTTTTTATGTCATTTTTCATTAATTACCTTTCTTAAGACATCAGTAAATATTTAGATTGATTCCTTCACACATTAATAGTCTATCATTATACTACACTCTAGATTGTAGGTTCCCTTTAGAACTCTTTTATATGAATCACCAACAGCACCACCACTTTTGAAAGTTCCAAAGTACTTTCTAATATCACCTCTACATAGTAATAGTTAAAATGCATAGTTAAAATGTATTAAATAACTGACTTGTTCCACTCAACATACAGTACACTCCTCCTCCTGACCCCCAGTTGTGTTGCACTATGTATTAATAAAGACAAGAAAAATACATAACAATTTCAGCTGAAATCCTTGCAGTATTTCATAGATATGTATATTCCTAACTAATGGTAGCAGAGCTATCTTTGGAAATTACCCTTCTTCAAGAAATGACGAGTTATATACGAACCACTTCAAATAAAGCTTTGCCTAATGTACCTTGCAAAAAACAATTATGACAATTCTACAATCTTCCTAGGAAATTTTTTCAGTCCTTGTTCTTGTAAAAGGTTCTTTCCTCCTAGTGTCTACTAACCTGTAACCTGAATTCTTCCTCCTGCAACTTAAAGTCATAATGTCCTGTCACATCCCAAACGATTTGGAGAACTGTTTTCTACCACCCTCCTACATATGCAAAGGCAATCACTGTAACTCTGTCACCATCATCCTCCCTGAGTAAAAGAAATCCCAATATTTTTTAAGGTATCTGGGATGGTGAGAGGAAAAGGGAAGAGAAGGAAGAAATTGTTGTGATGAAGCAAATTGCCGGTTTAGTGATAGGTTCACTAACTTTTAAAGAAATAAAAGGGAAGAAGTTCAGAAAATCAAAACATTTCTCAATTTAACACCTAACATCTATTGTTAGGAAAGCAATACCCAAGGGAATACAGCATCTTGCACTATATTGCTCTTATACATCACTCCATGAACCAACAGGACTACGTATTAGGAAGGAGACTGAGTTCTCCAGTAAAAGCAACAGAAAAAAAGCACATGCTCAAGTAATTAAACACATGCCACTTCTGATCTATCGTAACAGTTTACACTGACACTAACAACATTTAACAATTTTTGTACACATCATAAGAATTGCCTGTGAACTCTTCCAAATATGTGAAGATTTCACTTCACAGATATCATCATTCAAATCTGACAAGAATAATTAGGTCTAATCTACTCTCTGAATGGATTCTTAATGTCATATTTGTCATAGTTCAATGTCCCTCATCCACAATGGACTTTTTGTACAGATTTTTTTGTTTGTTTTCCAGAACACAAAGCTCACATAACTCGTTAAATTGCTATCCTGCATCTAACCAAGCAATGCTGCAAGGAGAAATTTACTACAGTGAATCCCCAGTGCATTGCAACCTCTCCATTATGACCCCACCCATTTGCGAAGCAAATTTTTCGCAATTTTGATTCAGCCGTCTGCGAGTTTAGCCGCCCGACACTTGCGCAGTGCCTCTGCTCTGCCGAGGGGCGGTGCCACAGTACCTGTGCAGTGGGACTCACCCCGCCCTGCGGGGAGGGGGCTCGCAATGGTGGCACCATGCCCCCGTCCCTGACCTGGGAAACTGCCCCATGAAAGTGAGGCAGGCAAGGTCGGGCAAGCACTGCGTGCTGGGAGGGGGCAGCTGTCTCTGCCCTCTGGGATCGTACGGGCAGCACTGCCTCTCTCACGACCGGTGGATGTTAAAGGGAAGGAAACTCCGATACTGACCCAACCGCCACCCCTGTGGACACCCCTTCCCTGCCGCGGAGGCATGGCGAGCATGCGTGGTGGCAGGAGCCAGGTTTCCGAGCCCCCTCTGACTCGGGAGACCCACCGTAGCCCCCCCCCGAGAATCCACGGGCCTCTCCAGGCCTCCGTGATCACGCGCCCACAGCCCAAACCCCATGCCGCTTCCCCCTCCCCCTGGCCCATGCCCAGGCATCCTGGCATGGCGCGGCCATGGGGTCAGTACGCCTCGCAGGGGCTGCCAGCGTGGGCTGCCAGCGCGGCGTGGTTAAGGGCCAGTACGCCTCACAGCGGCTGCTGTGGGGCTGGGGCGCCCAGGCGCAAGCGCCAGAGTCGGGGGAAGCAGTGCTGAGTTTGGGCTGTGAATGGGCGGTCGTGGCAGCCCGGGGAGGCCCGTGGATTCTTGGGGTGGGGGGGTTCTCCTGAGTCAGAGGGGCTCAGAAACGGTTCCCTTTGCTCCCCCATGCTCAGAGAACCTGAGGGGAGCAGGAGAAAATTGTCCGCAGCGCTCCAGAGTGCCGGGGGGTGGAGCAATGGGCATGGCCTGCATGCACATTAACGACCTGCACTTCTTTGCAAGTTTAGCTTTTCACGAGGCCCGTGGCCTGACCCATTCCTCAAGAATGAGGGAGTATAACTGTATTCTGAAGAGTTTGATTTGACTGTCCTACATGCAGGACACAAACTGAAAACAGTTTCTGAAAAACAACTTTCAATTTCAAGCAGAAGCACGTGAAAAAAAGCTGCAGAAAACAACTGGGAAGATACCATCTTAAAAAACAGGGTGTTTCAAAAGATATTTTTGTAGTAAGTAAGACTTTACAGCTGGCCTCCAGTCTGTAGGATAACTCATGTTATAAACCACATTTCTAAAACATAACTACATTTCAGATACTTCTTGGGAAAGGATGTATTTGGGTTGTGCCTGGACAAAAAGAAAAAGTAAACATTATATCTGCATCTGTCAGTGGCCATTTTCTCTGTTCCAAAGATTCCACTCTACAGGTGCACCTTTATTAAACTGGTGACATAGATGCCTACACAAACACGAGATCAAGAGACAGAAGCTGATTACTGGATTCAATCTCTCCCAGAAGACAGCCTCCTGTAGCAAAGCTAGTTGCAAATACAGTAATCCCTCACTACTTCGTGGTTCACCATTCACGGGTTCAATACATTGCGGGGTTTTTCCCCGCATCTTTACCGCTACTTCACAGATTTTGCTTATCGTGGCATTTCTGGAACTGACCCCGCGCAATATTCAAGGGATTACTGTAGTACCAAAACGTAGTTGATGTCTTGCCATAAGACAGTCCCTTTAAAATTCTGCTATCTTCATATAAAGGAAAAGGTTTGTTCATGGATGAATTTTTGCTTAAAGAAAATTCTAGTGGAACCTGCCAACACAAGAGTCCATTGCATTCAACTACCTTAATAAGACATCCTTCTAATTCATTTCCACAACTTCTGAAATCCCCTCAGTGTTCTGTGGGCCCTTGCTTTAAATAAGGGCAGCCAGTGGCATAGTATTGTATATGAAGGGTCAGTAGTTCTGAAATTCATTTGATCTCATTGCTCAGAAAGACAGACAGCTGGCCATAGTGACCTTCAGAACAAGGTTCATCTTTTTTCCCAGGCTTAGTGCAAGAAAAATAAACTTGAAATGGCAGGGAGCCCTGATAACTAGCTGAGGAAGCAGCCAGTGCCAATCTTACTGCAAAAAACCTACCTCAAGTCATAGCATAATAATAAATAATTAGTAAACAGCAAAGCAAAAGTAGTTTTGCTTCTCCATCCTGCCAGCTGTTTCATATTAACCAGTTTTTGTGCCTGTTCATCAACAGCTGAGAAAAATCTGTACCAAAGCAAAAATTTTTATCCTGCATGTCTGTCACACACACACCTATGAGTTGCCTGTAGTCTGATAATGCCTGACCGTTTACAACAGGCATCCAGTTAAAACACTTCTTTGAGGTACTTATAGTTTTTTTCATGCATACTAGACCAATGTTGCCACTGGAGAACCAAGCTGAACTCCTCAGTTTCCTCCACTGGCAAATGAACTTTAGTCCACTTCAGTCAACACAAGCTATCAAAAGATAGAGTCAACTTACAGACTGAAAATAAATATAGAACTATGATACATGACCAAAGCTGAAGCAGCAATAAGCTTTCTGCACTTTCAAAACAACAAAAGAAAATACTTAATGTTGATAAAAAGTAAAAATGAAAGCTGATTGACAGAATTAGAACATAAGAATTATGTTGGAAGTAATGAAAAAAATAGTAAAAACAAAAGTGCTGGAGCACTACAATATGAAAATCAAAACCAGTTACTACAGGGGTGGTATGTCTAATGATCAAACTTTCTGTATTACATTACATTGTGAAAAATAGTGTCTTAAGTGTGTAAAATGGTCACAAAATGAAAACTGCATATATTAAAAACTATTACACCATGGACTTGGCTAACTTAAATTTGCTGTGGATTTCCATGTCACCAAGACCCAGGCAGTTTTGCTTGTCACTTTGTTATACCACAAGTTTGACTATTGACATGTACTTAAATCCAATAGCTCCACTTATGTAACTTGCTTAGAACTTTGACTGAAAAAGTAGTACCAGTATTTAGGGCTACAAAGCAGCTTTTGTATTTTCTTCCTATATAAGCACTATTTAGACGTAATCAAGTACGTATTCTGTAAAATGCATGTTAAAAACAGATGATGCATCAAGACAGCTTGTATTTTACGTATATATGTATATATATTTCAAGCAGTAGCTCCTTGTGTAGAAATACTTCCATCACAGCAGGCCTGTCCAATTCTATTCACTCAAAATTGTACTTTGCGGCCTGCAAAGAGCCTCTCCAAACTTTTCTTATTTTCTCCCAAGAACTATGCCATGAGCACTGTGAAAGATACAGTCAGGTCTCCTATATCACAGACCCACGGTTTTAATCGGTTTCACGAAGCCCTGTTTCCACGTTGAATGGTAGCTCATTAATATGCAAATTTGCCCCACACCCTCAGATGGCTCCCCAGCGCCGTTTTGGCACTGTGTTGCTGTGTATTTATGCTGTCTATAGGTACAGGTGAAAGCAGTGCCAGAGAGCAGAGGTTAGCTGTCAAAAACAGCTGTGCTACCAACTCATGAGTAGGCTGGCATTGCTCAAAACTAATTTCAGTGGAGTTCTGCCTTGCTCTCAGAGAGGCATGCCAAGCATAGGCACAGGTTTCAGATCTTACTTTAAAAATCAAGTTCTTGGCACACAGATAAGACTCCAGCTTAGGCAAATGTCAAATACTTTTATGAAGTCAACACAACATACATTTTGGAAGACCATCAGATTCCTCCCTATGTATAACAAAGGGCATTTGTGCCTGCGCGAACTGACACTCATGAATACTCAAAGTATACAGTAATGAATATTAAAATTAGCCCTGCCCTCTGCACCACATGGACTGCCAGCGCATCACTCCGCCTGTGGTGCAGAATGCTGCAGGCGCATGCACAGCTGCTGCATGGCAACTCCATGCCAGGGCTGTATGTGAAGTTCCCAGCCCTCCCTGGCATGTTCCCTTCCTACCCTGGGTGGCTGCAGTGCCCACTGGCAC